>JAMPIV010016908.1:0-47769 GCA_024509875.1 Oreohelix idahoensis
GAATTGGGGGGGGGAAGGAAAAAAGTGCATCATATTGCAGTCTGTCTGGCTGAGAAGAGTAAAGGGATTCGAAGTGGGGGGGGGGGGGGAAGAAGGGGGGGGCAAGATTAGCCGGGGGGGGGTCCGCTGAAATAAATGCCGTGCCAAGGTCGAGGTGTCCGGGGGGGGGGGGGGCCCGTAAGGCGCAGGAGAGGGGGGGGGATAGCTGGGGCGGAAGCTTGTGGGCATGTATGTAAGGAGATAGACAGGGAGGCGCAAAAAAACCGAAAACGTTCCTTAATTCAAAAAGAAAAGAAGAAGAAGAAGAAGAAAAGAAGAAGAAGAAGAAGAAGAAGAAGAAGAAGAAAGGAAGATGAAAAGGAAGATGAAAAGGAAGAGAAGAAGAAAAAGAAGAAGAAGAAGAAGAAGAAGAAGAAAAGAAGAAGAAGAAAAAGAAGAGAATAAGAAGAAGAAAGAAGAAGACTCGCTCCGTCCGTGCCGCTGCCTCCTCCGCCGCCTCCCCCTCGCCCCCCCCCCCTCCCCCCCCCCACCCCCCCCCCCCCCCCCCCCCCCCACCCCCCCCCCTCCCCCCCCTCTCCCTCCCTCCCCCCTCCTCCCCCCCCCCCCTTTTCCCCTCCCCCCCTTCCCCTCCCCCTTTTCCTCCCCTTTCCCCACCCCCCCCCTGTCTTCCTTCCCCCCCCCCCCCCCTTCCAACCTCCTCTAGACCCCCCCGTTCCCCCCCGCCCCCCCCTCCCGCTCCTCTCTCCCCCCCCTCCCCTTTCCCCCCTCCCCCCGCCCCTCCCCCCCACTTCCCCAACCCCCCCTCCCTCCTTTTCCCCCCCTCCCCCCCCCCCCCCCCCCTCCAGCATCTCCCCCCCCCCCCCTCCCCCCCATTTTCCTCCCCCCCCCCGCCCCTCCCCCTCTTCCCACCCGATCTCCCATCCCTCCGCTCCTCAATTTTCTTTCTCCCCCCCCCCCCCCAACCCTCCACAAGCTCCTCCCTCCTCTTTTTTTCCCCCTACTTTCCTGCACCCCCTCAAATCCTTCAAACCGCACGGTTGATTGTCCCTCTTTCCTCCTTTTCCCCTTCATTCCAAACCCGACTGTTCTCACCTCCAGACAGCATCCCTTTTCCTCATTCCCTTGATATTCTAAAACCCTCCCAACTTCCTTCCGTCCCCTTCAATGCGTAGGTTAACCCCCCAAAACCTGTTCCTTTCCCACTCCCATCTTTCTCCTTCCTTCTCTCTCCCCCTCTTTCACGCCCCTCTAGTTTTCCCTCATCCAAATTGTTAAGAGGAACAGCCCCCTCCTCGCCTTCTTCCGAAAGTTTAAAGGAAAAAAAACCAAAACTTGGTCCAAGCCCCCCCCTTAACCCCCCCTAACCCCTCTCAAAAACTAAAAACAAACCCCCTCTTCCCACTGTTCCCGATGAACGAAATTTTAATGGGTTCGCCCCCAAGGATGATCGCTCAAACCCCCCTTTGCCCAAAAAAAAACAAACCCTCCTCACCCCTCTTGTCCCCCTTTGTTTACCCCTGCACCCATTTCTGACAAACATCTCTGCTCAAGATAACTAACACAGAACCTCAACCTAGGCCCCGCCCCTTGTAACCCTAAACCAATGGTTGTCCCCTTTGGTTCCCCCACTTCAAAAAAAAACCTCCCACCTCTCCCCCCCCCCCCCCTTCCCTCCCCCCACCACCCCCCCCCAAACCCCCCCCCGAAAATCCCCCCCCCCCCCCCCTTTCAAAAAAAGAATTCCCCCCCTCCAATTTTTCCCAATCCCCGAATTAAAAAGATCCCATGCCTGACCTACGCCACTAGTTTGGGTTTTATTTCCATCCCCCCCCCTTTCCTTGCTCCTTTCCCCCCACCCTTCCCTTCCTCCACTTTACCCCTCTTCCCCCCACCCCTTCAAACCCCCCCCCCCCTTTTTTTCCCCACCACCCCCCCCCTTCCCCTCCCTCTCCCCCCCCCCCCCTGTTTTTTGCGCCCCTCTCCCGGTGTCCACCTCCTACCCTTGACAAATAGGAATCCCCACGGTTATACTCCCAACCAACTCGGCCCATTAGATCCACTATTTTTGTCCTGCCAGGGATCCCCCCTTTTTTCCTCCAAGATTTTGTTTTGTATCAAAACCTTCCATTGGACCCTCGGTTTCTTTGCCTCATTTTGTTCCCAGTTCAACACCCCCGTTTTCCGACCTTTTACCTTAAATCAATTTTTCCAACAAGGGGGTACTTTTTTGTGTGGGGGATGTCCCTTCCCAAACCAAAAAAAAGTATTCTCACCCCCTTTATCTTCTTTTAAAGTTTCCTTATCCCACTCTCCACCTATGCATTCCCCTCCCCCCCCAAAAAGTTGTGGGAAAATGGGTTGGTTGGATTTGTGATAAGAAACCCCTCCGCCTTGCCCTAAGGAGAAGTTCCCATTTGGGAAACCCGAATCCCACAGCTCGAGTGTTTATGTGAATCGGTCCAATTTGTGGCAAACCACTGTTGGACACAGATTTAGTTTTTATAAAAGGGAAATTCCCCTTTAGAAAAAAAAGGGACAACCAAAAAAAAAAAAAAACACCAGACACCCAAACAACTTTGAACATTGCCCCCCTCCCACAGTTGTTTAGTTTCAAAACCATATTCCTCCACCCTTCCAATCCTGTGTGCACTCCCCCCCTCCCCCCACCCCCAGTCCTTTTCCCCATTTCCCTCCCGGATCCCCCCTTCCTACCCTGTGCCCCACCACCCCCCCTGCCCCAAGCCCTACCTTTCACAATTACTTCCCGGTCATCCCCCCACCCCCTTTTCCGAATCAAAACTTTCCCCTTTTCCCCTTGTCGCACCTTTCTCTCGCTTTCCCCTTTTATTCTTTTCCCTTTCTATTTTTCCCACAACCCCCCCGCCCCCACCCACCTTTCTTTCCATGTTTTCCTCGCCCCCCCCTGTTCTAGAAAGCCCAATCCTTCCCGTTTTCACTACCCGTCCCACGTGTTCCTTTCCTTCTTGTACTACCCCCAAAAACAACCCCCCTACATTCACCCACCCCACCTCCCCCTCTTCCCCCCTCACCCCCCCCCCCCCCCCCCCATGTCTAAGCCCCCCCTTACCATCCTCCCCACCCTACCTCCCACTCACACCCCTTCCCAGCCAACTCCTTCCTCTTCTTTACTTAACCTCCCTTCTCCCTTTAAATTGAATGCCACGTTGACCCCCCCCCCAAAATCTAAGATTTCAACCGTGATTCAACCTTTCGCATCCCCAACCCTTATTTCCTTTTGGGGGGGCAAGGTTCCCCCCCCCCCCTTTCCCCCTTCCCCGTTTTTAGAAAAACCACCCCTTACACCCCCTTACGATCCTATATGGAGAATTTTCTTTTAAATTAGTTCAAAGATTTCATTCCGCTTTCCCTTCCAAATGTTCCCTCACCCCCCCCCCCCCACCCCGTGTGTGCATATGGGGAAAATTCCCCCCCTCTCCCTGTAACACCCCCCCACCTGTTACTTCCACCTTTTGTACCATGGCTTTATACCCTGGTGTTTCTTGTTTTTTTACGACAATTATTTGGCTAATCCCCCTTCATTTTCCCTCCCTTTTTTTTTTCCACCCTTTGACGTTTCGTCCCTGGGAAACTTTCTTTTTTTCCTGCACCAACCACCCAAAAAGTCACTAAGGTTCTAATAAGTACCACTTTCCCCTTTTCCCTTTCATAAAGAAGGGGAATCCCCCTTGCGTCACCACTCCACTTTCCCCCCTTACCTTCGTTTCGCCACCCTACCACCCCATTGCAATACCCTCCCCTTTCCCCATTACCAAATGAATTCTTCCAGGCAATTAATACCTTCCAGAGTGGGTTGCCCCAAGAAACTCCTCCCCCCTTCCCCCTTTCTTCCAAACGATCCCGCCCCCCTTTCTCTTGTTCCCCTGTGCTGTAAAGTTTGCAGTCCAGCTCCCCCATTAAGAGGAGAATTACATACCCATTCACCTAACAACCCTCCGCTTTTCTTATCCCATTATAAGCACTCTTTCTTCCCCCCCCTCCCAAAAGGTAATGACACCCCCTTCTTAATTTTCCCCCCCATTTTTCCTTTACCCCCAGGACCCCCTCCCAGGCCCCATTTCTTTTTTCTTAGAAAAGTTCCGTGCACCGCTGCCCGCTCAGACCCAAATTTTCCCCCCCACCTCAGGTCCCAGCCTCTGCCATTCTTTTTTCGTTTACCCTTCCCCTGACCCCTAATTCCCCCCCCGAAAGACCACTTAAGAAAATAAATTCCTTGGTTAGATAATAACTAAAACAACTGACCAGCATATTCCCCCAAAAAGTTCTTAATCCTGCTACCCCCTACTTCATCTTTTTCCCCTCCCAACCACCTTCTTCCCTGAGAGACATATCTCTTCCCCCCACTTCCCCCCCCCTTCTCCCTCACACCTTCTACACAACTCTCCTTCCCTCCCCACCCTTCTTCCCCCTATTATCCCCCCCCCAAATTCTTATAACAATTTTTATCCAATACCTACCTTTTCCCCCCCTCCGCCCCCCCCTCTTTTTTCTCACCTAATTTCATTACTTCTTCCTTCCCTTGCCGTAACTAAAAAAAATCACCCTCAAAACCCCAAACCCCACACCCCCCGCACCCAATTCCCCCCCATTACAGAACCTTTCCCCCTTTTCCCTATGAAAAGCCCTATCCCTTGTGTTAAATATGCCCCTTTCTATTCCCCTTCCTATCCAATCTTTCCTCCCCCCCTTTCCTTCCCCCTTATCATCACAAACCACCTCCCCCCTTTTTTCAAAACTTCATCCCCCCCCCTCCTTTCAAACCCCTTATATCACAGGAAAATACCCCCCTTTTCCCTTCAACCTATCTGCTGCTATCCCTCCCCCCTTCCCCACCCCAATCATATTCTCCCCTAAACAAACCATTACATCTACCAAATCATATACCCCCTCCTTCACAAAATCCTCACACGTGCACCCAACAAATACACTAAATTAAGCAGAACCCCCTTTCCCCCCCCCCCCCTAAAAAAGAAATCTTCCCTCACCCTTTTTTCCTCCCAAAAAAATTTCCAGTGTTCCTCTGGGCCCCCCTCTTCTATTCTCTTATCTTCCGTTCATATCCCCACCCTTTCTCCCCCATCCAACCCTCCCACTCAACATCCACTCATCAAATCCCCCCCCCCCGTTCTACGTTTTTTGCCCCCCCCCCCCCCCCCCACCACCCTCCTCAACCTCCCACTTATAGATCATTTCCCTCCCCAATGAAATTTCACCCTCCCCTTCCATCCTTAAATCCTCTATCCCCCCATCCTTCCCCCTACTCCTTGCTACCACCCCCATTATCCCCCCCCAAATTTAACCCAAATAACCTCCATCTTTCACCCCCCTTCCCCCCCCACTGTCCCACCCCCAACCTCAACACTTCCCACGTGGTTTTCCCCCATTCCTCTCCCCACCCCCCTTCCTTCTCCCCTCATTCTTCCACCCCCTCACACCTCCTAATCCTTTTACCCCTCCCCTGTCAAACCTTCACCCGCCCCTCTACCCCTTAACCCGAACTGAAAAAACCTATTCCTCCATACCTTCCCCTTCCCCCCTGTCCCGCTCGACATCCCCCCCCCTTCACCCCACCAAAAAAACTATCGTCTCCTCCCTTCACTCCTTACATGCCCCGTTCTCGCCGCTAATTATTCCAACCTCTCAACCTTCCCCTTAAATGTTTTGTTTCTTCACTTCCCTACACTCTCCTTAAACAATTCCTCCTAAACCCCCTTCCCCTATCCTTTTCTTCCCTTCCACCACCCAAACCTACCCCTAATACTCCTACCAAGTAATTCCCCCAACTTCCCCCTCCATCCACCCCTTTTTCCCATTTCCTCCCCCCTACCTCTTCACCTACCATCGACCCCTTTCATTTTCGTCTCCCATTCCCCCCACTCCTTCAACTTTACCCTTAGAATCCCCCATCTTTTCCTTAAATTTACCTCCCTTTTTTACCCCTTACTCCCCTTCCCCCCTCAGATGGCCCCCCCTTCCCCCCCCTTCCTCTTAGACCTCCCTTCTTTCCCCCCCCCCCTACCCCCCACCCCCTCTTACCCCACGACCATACTTGGTCTAGACATCCGCCCCAAACCCACCCCCCCCCCTAACGCCCTCCTAACTCATCCTTTTTCACTTTCCTTTTAAAACACTCCCCCTCCCATCCATACCCCCTTCCACTCCTTCCCCCCCCCCAAACCCCTTAAGGGGGGGGATGGTCCTCCCCCCGGGGGGCCCAAACCCTCCCCCCCAACCTTTTGAACCCCTCCCATTCCCCACATTCTCATCTTCCCCCCCATCCCAACGCTACCTCGTCCGTGCACCCCCAAAAACGCCCCCCACAATCCTCCCCCCGTCCCCATCCCCATAAACCCCATATCCCCTGCATTCCCACCACCCCCCCTTCCCCCTTTCCCAACCAAGTCCTCTCCCCAACCAATACTTCACCCTTCCCCCCCATCCCCCAACCCCTCCCCTTCCCCCCGGCCCCTTCTGGTCTAACATTACTCTCTAATATACCCACGACGCCACCCCATCCCCATACCAACCCCTATACCCCCGCACATCCCCCCCGCCCCATCACCCCCCCCCACCCCACCTCCCCCCTATCTCCTACCACACTTAACTCACCAAAACCCTACTCAACACAAGTACCAACAACCCCAACCCATATCGCCATACGTCTCACGGGGGTCCTCCTTTCCACCACACCCCCCACACCCCATTACACCCCCCACCCACCCTAACAACCACCTACAACCACCTAAACAATGACCCTCCACCCCCCCTAACCCCCACCCACCCCCACCTCCCCCAACACACCAACAAACCCCCCCCACCAAACCCCCCACACCTAACCACGTGGTTCAATAAGTAACTTGCACTAATCAAGATACACTCTAACTCACACTACTCACTCCACACCTAACCACCATAATACACTACCAACTGTCATCATCGTTTTATCTACCTCGCCACCTGCAATTCACTGTCGTTTAAAGCGCCCACTCATCCGGACGCCTACACTCTTCCCTCGCACTACCCCAATTCTTACCTTAGTTAGTTATAAATACTTTTTGCCAAAGATTTAAAAGACAAAAATATCCATCAATTATAGTTTCCGATTAGGTGCTGGGGTGGTTAATCGTGGTGGGGGGATTGGAGAACTTACTACTGTTAGTGCGTTATAACGTAGGACAGAATAAGTAACAGAGCCTTTTTACCTCCTCCCCCAGTCCCCAGGTCCCCCCCCCTCCCAACCCACCCACCCCAACCAGAAGAACCTACATGTCATACCCCTCAAACCAAAACACCCGCCCCCCAAACCCACACAACCCAACCCCACCCCCCACCTACCCCCCCCGAGGGGGGGGGGGGGGGGGGGGGGGGGGGGGGGGGTGGGGTATCCCTGTTTGGGATAAATTTAAGAAGAATAATGTTAACGATAGTGGAAACCGATAAGTACACAACACCTTACTTAGATAAACATTTGTAATCATAACAAGACAACCGTGTCCAATCACTCCACTAGTTCATGTCACTACCCTGTACCAATTCCCGTGTCTCTCTAAATTCTTGTTGCCCTAGTATTTTTTGGGCACTCATTCCACTAAGACAAAGACTTTTTGGGCCATGAACCCAATATCAAAGAACGCACCATGAATAGAAACCCAGCAGTTACCGGTTCCAATAAGGTGGAAGCCTGGTGCCCTTCTCAGCCCATGTTACGCTACCTGTTTTCGGCACCCACCACAACGAACATTTGCGCCCTCCTACAAATAAACGCACCACAGTGATATCCCATACGCTGAGCAGCCACAAGGGTCGCATATTGTAGGGGATCCTCCTACCCGCCTCAGACCACTCACCATGGGTTCCATCCCCACTAACCACCGAAGGCCAGCACATCTCTTCTCAGCCCCTACTCCTCATCGATGCAGGCATTGTTAGGATCTTAAACCTCAAGAAACGTACCAGCACACCTCGTCCATAGCTTGCATACCGAAATAGACCTAGGAAGGAGGAGAACCAACAAGAATACTTGACAGACACAAGACGCCACCACAGCTTACCCACAGAGGCAAGTATATAGGCGGGACGAAAGCCTCAAGAAACGGAACATACGATTAAGTCCAACCTTGCTTCCATACAAGAGGCACTGTGTGAAGGAAACTACAAGCATAACTGTGAGTCGAATTTAAGAGGCATTTATACAAATAATAGTCAAGAATAAAAATGGGTAGCAGCCGGAGAAAGGACGGTTAGAAAGGCAGTAAGATTGGGAATTGCAAGGTGAGCAGCACAATTCTAGTACTCTTCGAGAACGTAGGCCTATACTGGAAAAGAGAAAACAAGATAACTTGGAGACGAGACAATAAACAGCACAAACAAAACTATGGAAGTGAGTCAACAACATGCCTAGTTGGTACTAGAATGGTCTTTCTAAATAATATTTCTATTGTCCCAACCGATACCTCCCGCAAGCAGATCATTAAAGGCTGTTTGTCGCCAGTTATGACAGGTCGTTAGATAATGTGATAATTATCTGAATGACGTAAAGGTTACAAAGCTAATCCTCTCTTCTAGACTTGTTTGGCAGAGGTGGAGGGGTGGATTGATTGCATTTGGATGATGTTCCATGAGATTATATAATAAACATTTAATAAATTTCCTTAGCCATGTGTTTATTTTTCTTTGGATAATGTTAGGTGTTTATTCACTCAGTGGATAGTGCATTTGGAAGTTTCAGGTTGGAGTCGTGGGTAGCCTTTGGATTGGGTAAAGAGATATAAAGCGATATTGCGGTGGGTGAGCAGATATTTGCCAAACACTACTATGTGAACCTTGTGAATTACGATTGATTAGTAATAAGTCATGGTTATTGAGATCCCATAAAACAATTAATCACAAGTTGTACATATGGATGTTCATGTTATGAGCCATATAGGAGTGAGGGAGCAAAAGAGGACCATAAAATGTTGACAAGGCATAAATGTACAACAACATACGTAGACTGGCATGGTTAAGATGTCAATGGTCCGTTTTAAGGAAACCGTATGCATAGCATTAGTCGTCAAGGAACTAGGTCACAGCAATTAAGCACGAGCAGATAGACAGAGGCCTAACCTGCCTGACAGTGAGAGCTGGAGCTAGGTCTAAAATTGTCAAATTAAAATTTGACGAATAATCTCCATCCTACAGAGGATACCTAGTTAATAACTAGTACTAACCTCCATAAACATTAACCTCTCTATAGAGTTTGCTAGGACTGACCAGGGATCGGCAAATTCAAAAAATGCACATAATGACTGCTATTATCAAGTTGCCCATTGAATTTGGAAGGTGAAGAAAAAAACGGTGGCAGCTAATATCAGCCTTGGCGGTGCAAGTAACAAGAGGTGGCGGTGTTGTGTTAGTTATTACCGGACTGTTGAACCCAAAAACAGAACGGCAATTTTGGGGGCAGCTCGGTAGTTAATCTGATCGTGGTTATTAGAAAAAAGGCTTCAAGTATTGAAACATCTAGCGCAAAGATATATTAAAAGAATAAAATAGCCTTTATAACCTGTTTACAATTGCAACGGTCTCGTGATGAACCTTTAGCAATACGGGAGAGGGCGTATTATAATATCATATACCGTAAATCATTCCCTGTACATAGCGAGCGCCCAAAAAAAAAAATCGATAGAATTATTTTTACAAGATCTAACGACTTAACCATTTTTATTATCTTCAAAAAAGGAATTAAAAACCAACAATAGTTATGAACATATAGGGCCGACGTATGTATTCCTGAAGTAAAGAAGAACCGTGTTGCTGGTCCCAATACAAAAACTTAACTATTTAGTCAAAGTCATGCTGAACATAACATCACATTAAAATATCAATAAATTGATACATATAATGAATAATCAACAAAAAAATATATTCCAATGTGTAGTGTATAGAATGAAAGATATTATAATAATTAAATGTAAGGAAGGACTATCGTATAAGGAGAGTTAAGTCCACACTTCCCAACCAAGATGGTACCATCCAACCTCTTCGCGAACGCTTCAAGTCAAACCCCTACCTGCTAACACCAAACAAACCTGTATAGGGACAAATCAGACCACCGTATCTTAATAAAATTCATGCGTTCTCGCGCCCTACACTGCTTATCCCCCCCACCTATCTGATATTGTTTTCGCCTCCCCCGTCATCCCGTCCCCAACCTCCCGTAAAGAACTACACAATAATGATAAACCGCCACCCCCCAAACTAATATGATAGATAAACGGACTTATAACTTAATCCACCTCCATCCACACATACCCAGAGACTCGGCAACCCAGACTGCCAACCATTACACTTGACCAAACTGCGCAGCACCCCCCAATGCAACCAACACCATCGCAAGTATATCTCAAAACGGCAAAACACGAAAACCACTGTAGACACCTAAGACAAACAAAAGTAAGAAATGTTAATTGTCACAAGACTGCAAACTACTGTAAAATAGTATTAAATTATAATAAAGGTAATAACAAATAAAAAGGGAACACAAACTCCATTTGTATATATTTTAGTCCTCACATAATACATGTTTAAAGATAAGAATCTTATATACAATTAGGAGATAGTTTAATGTATAACGGAAATTAATTAGTATAGGATTTGAATGGAAGTATGTTCCAGAGATTTAGGGGCCTATACATGACAAAGTAACCTATGGCAGGGGGTCAGATCTTAATAGGGTGCTAACACATAAGAAGACCAACGAATAAACTGATAGAATAGGTGATAAGAAATGATCATGAGATGACATACCCAATTAATTCTATCCCAGCAAGTTCCAAGATTCTGGCATGGCCCAAGGCAATAATCCAAGCAAATTAAGTATCAACTACGTTCACAACTACACGTATCTCCAAAGACGATCATTATTCTTGATACGCATAGAAAGTTTATCAATAAAGCCAAAATCATCGAATAATCGATGATAAATTGGGTTAACTGATAGAAGGAAAGAAGGAGGCTGGATTTATCAATTGACACTAAGATTGTGTGGTATACCTTTTGTTTTTTAGTGTCTTTATAGTTTATAGTTCAATTCCCGTGAAGGCTGTTGATGTTGCATATAGTTATTTACAAAAGTATTATAATTGAAGATCAAAAGGAGGGAGACGGTAATACATTATAATCTTTATATCATATTCAGTTAAAACTTCGCATAATAAGACTCACGGAAGAAATCAAATTCGAGCATTGAGTTGAGATTCCCAACCAACGTTGTATAAGTACTTTTTTTGGGTCTACGCCGAAGTGCCACCCGGCGTTAATACAGACCTCCTACCCGATTAATATCGAAGGGATGCCGATGATTAAAGAGTAATAAGTAACACGGATTGTAGAATACAATACAGGCAGAATGGTTAAGAGCAAATGTCCATCCATAGTAATCATTGTCTAAAAAACAGCAAAAACAGCTTACTGCTTTATCTGACTCGTAGAGGGGTATGCAAAGCACACGTGAGTAGTAGGTGTCTCCGGGGTACTCGAGAAGTGAGAAAGTGAGCAACGCAAGCATGAACTTATCCGCTGATGGTTTACGATAGATGTTTGGTTGCGCCGTTGATGAGTACAGATAATAGGAAGAGTTTCCGTTGGAGTTGTGGACTGTTGAATACTTGTAGTTATTCTCCGTATTCTGGTGCTGCCCTGGGCTTTAGCTTTCATTGGATTATGTAGAAAGGTAGGATGTAGAATGAGCCATCAATGAGGTTCTGGGAAGCAGGGCATGTCACCAAATGCCGTAGTTAACGTACTGAGGAGCGATCGTGGTTTAATACGAACAATATATATAACAAATAATAGGAAGCTAATCTGGAAGGGTGGTTTAAGGTTCCGTCTAGAAAAATTGGATAACAAAGGGGTCTGGAGAAACCTCCGAAAACTAAAAAAGTGAGATTAGCCACTAAACCCATAATGCCATACCCCCAGTTTTGCTACCCAGTACTCTGCTCGGACAAGCGTCCTCAGCTGAGACGTCCGTTACGGAGGGCGTCACAGTAGATAAGTCGTCATAATTACACCGCGATTGCCTCCACTCCCCCTGCGGTCTTCTATGTATTCATAGATGTTGCAGACCATAGCTCTAAACATACATCGCACACCATAGCAAGCTTAGGATTTCCTTAATCCGAACTGTTGACTCACAAACCCACGACGCACATCCTGACGTGGGGCAGAAACAAGAACGAGCATGACGTGAATCAATGCAGGAGGTAAACGCAAAAAGATGAGTTATGACAAGTTACCAAGCGTGACTAACCTAAACTGCGACATAAGAACAGACCGCCCGAACCACCTTAAACATACTACTTCTCCCCCCCTGATTAACACACATTATAGGATATACCCTCGCCCATATTAGGTTTTTAGTAGCCCCTGAAGGGAGTACTTGAATAGACCGTCGGTTAATATGACTGGTCCTTTTAACCGCGGATTCTTATTGACGACACATTCGGATCTCTGAGTATATCCGTGCCACAACACCATTCACTATCCAGAATACCGTCTAACAGCGCAGAACCTTCTGGTTAAAGAAGATACGTCGATACCCAGAACCCTGCAATGGTTGTCCTGGGAAACATTTGACGAAAAGTTAATAATTGGAGGATAGTAGCCTGACTGGTATCACGGGACCGAGCATCAGCCGCATTGTGAACCCCAATTATGTCGCCACAACCCAGGAGGCGAACAAGCACTTTGGCTGTCATTTAGGACAGAGCTATAGGTCATAATATTAAGCCCCGCCCAGCATATTGTGTACGAAACACACAAATTCCCGGATCTCAGATGTAGTGAGGGTGGGTGCGGATCATGTCATGGATTGCGTGTGAAGCAGATGCTGTGAATATTAGTCCTTTTATGACAACATTTGCGCTTCAAAACATAAACCGGATCATATGAAACACTCGTTTCCTTTAGCATCCTGCTTAACAAAATGGACTAAAGAACATATAACTAATTTAGTGAGCGAGTGTTAAGTGAGCCGGGGATGGGTGGTTTGTGTCCGTAAGATAGGTTACCTACGAGTGATCAGTAGGTAATGATTGTTTCGGCTGGTCCAACTAAAAGAGTCCATAGGTATTTATTATAGTTTATGTTCACTATAAGGTTCAACGGTAATAGATCTGAATGTGATAGGACGCTTTCAGTTCTCTTGTCATCCGGACGTAATTCTAGACAGTAAGGTGGGGGTGGGAGGGAATCGTTTCTGGAGCATGTGTCGCGAGTCGAATTCCAGATAGACAACCAAAGCAGATCAAGAACCAAAGTAAGAATACAGTGTAGCAAGGGAAATGTAAAAGGAACAGAATATGGATAGTACACTCGTACATAGTTAGAATAATACCAATTTAAAGATACTGTGGTTGTCATCTAGTTCATGGATAAAAATTGACTGTAAGTGTTTCGGCATCGTGTATGAAATTGCTTGAGCATGTTAATATGAAAATCAATTGATCTTATTTGGTGTGTGTCCCTTGAATATCTAAAGACGTAAAAATCTAGCAACGTCGGAAATTTTTATCAATGACTTTGTAAGGACCCATTATCCAAGATATCAATAATTTTATTGTTATTGTGAGGAAGTAACACATAAGCCTCGTCGCCTGGGAATAATTGGCGTAATCGTCGAGACCTATTTTGTAGAGATCGAGCCTTAGCTTTTGCAGCCTCAGAAGAAGCTGTTGCCAACTGGCAAGACTCAATAATGTTCTTCCGAAGATTAATCACGTACTCGTAAGATGACTGAGTGTCCTGAGTCATCTCCGCGTCAATTAATAAGTCTTTTATTAGTCCCATAGGACCTCTTGGGGGAGCACCAAAAACTAATTCAAAGGGAGAGAAGCCAGTTTGTTCATGCGGTACCTCCCGATAAGCAAATAGAACAGCTGGGAGTGCTCTGTCCCAGTCATGAGGGTGCTTAGCAGTAACCTTATGTAGTAGTTGTTTAAGTGTACGGTTAAGTCTTTCAACCGCACCATTACTCATAGGATGATAAATACTACTTAAATTCCTATCAATGTTCCAAGTTTTCATGACTTCCTTCATGGTGTCAGATATAAACTGTGACCCATGGTCTGATAAAAGTTTTCTAGAAAACCCTATTCGAGAAAAGATGAGATGTAGTGCATCAGCTACATCTGTGGTAGTGGTGGTCTTTAATGGGATAGCTTCTGGCCATCGTGTGCACAAATCAATGCACGTAAGGACGAATCTATGTCCTCTGGCCGATGGTAGCAATGGACCAATAATATCTATGGCCATCTTGTCAAACGGTCTTACTGAGATATCGCAAGCCTGAATAGCGCCGTGTGAAAAGCTCCACGTGCTTTCACTTCTTGGCATGTAGTACAGGAACGTACATACTGCGAAATATCTCTTGACACTCCTGGCCAAAAGAATGAAGACAGTACTCGAGATCGTGTTCGAGTATATCCCATATGTCCAGCACAATGTGAGTCATGTGCATGTTGAAGAATGTACCGTCTAAAAGTATATGGGACCATAACTTGTTGTTTCATTTGTGATTTGTCATTAAAACATCTAATCAATATGTCATTTTTAATAACAAAACAATGTTTGTTATTATTACCTGAGGATAGATTGTCAACTTTATCAACCAGCTTAAAAAATTTTTTTTTAAAGATTTATCCTCTTTTTGTTTGGTTGCAAATGTTTCCCTGTCAATAGGTGAATTGACTACAAATTCCTCTTGGTTGTCTGCATCCATTTTATTATCATCAACTTTCTCCATGAGTTGAGTCTGCGCTCTAGTCGTCACGGCGTTTCCAGTGCATAGGTTATGTTTCTCCCATTCTATAATCTCATCTGGAGTACAATCTTTACTGCCGTGTATACGACCAACCATCAGATCAGCTATAGGCTTTTTTAGCATACATACTTTTACGTTCCCTGTGAAAAAAGGTGTGTTAACATGAATAATAGCTGTGGGGTAAAACTCAATAGTTCCCCCAAAAGTCATGCAACGGACATATTCCCCCGTTGCACAGCTAGGATGTACCAGCGACTGTCGTACACCAATCGTTGTGGATCCTGAATCCCTCAGCACTGAGACGACGGATCCATTAACCAATCCCCTGTAAAAAATTAGTAGGCCTGTTCCATCGTTGACTGCAAGACCTACCTCTGGTGTAATATGTCCGCAGTTAAGCACTGTTTCTTTCGCCTTCTGAAAAATAAGATTGCATTGTTGGCAACTATTTGCCACATTATAATTAATAGCAAAACATGCAGCAGAAGACTGTGTTGTATTACTGTCAAGTGGGACCTGAGCTATAGGGGTAGTATTATTTGTAACTGCCGCCCCTGTATTATGGTTGTAATGAGATGATCCCCGAGAATGAGATCGATTCCGAGTATAATTGTTAGAATTATCTCGTCGTCCTCTATAGTAACTATTATCTCGATGTCTCGAGCCATGATTATTACCATTCCAGTTACTATTATTATTGGGAGTATGTGATCGATTATAATGAGTGTTATGTTGACCATTGTGGTAGTTTGTTTGAGGTGAATAATTTCTATCTCGTGATCTACCTCTGTTGAACTCATTTTTATTGTTGAAATCATTATTATATCCCTTCTGAAAGTGAACATTGTGATTTCTTTGGAACCTGCTTCTGTCTACACTGTGATGTCTTTGTTTGTTATTATGATTGTAGGCCATATTAGACGCCACAGGTAGAGGTTCTCTTAATGAGGAGTTAGAAATGGTTGCATTCGGATGTGCCGAACAGTAGTTTAAAGAAATTTTTTCTAACTCGTCCATAGTACCTGGTTTACGCTCCTGCAGATATGCAAAAAATGGCTGGCTAACCGAAGATAATACCTTATCCCGTAGTAGTAAATCAACTAATTTGTCGTATAATTTGTTGACTTCTGCCAGTTCAACCCATCTATTAAATGTATTGCGTATGTTCGCAATGAATCCTGCAAAATCTTTTGGAGATTCAGGTAAAATTCCCTTAAATTTCAACCTACAGTGTTCCTCGTCCAGGTGAAACCTTCGTAACAGCAAGGACTTAATAGCACCGTAGTTATTTGCTATTGATGGGTCAGCATTTTGAGAAGCCGTCAGTGGTTCTCCAACCAAGAATTCATTTAACTTGAGTACCCATGACTCTTCAGGCAAATGATTTGTTTTGCAAGTCTGTTCAAAACGTGACAGGAACGATAAAAGGTCGTCCACGTTCAAGTTGAGAGTGGGTAATTTAAAGTTGTAGAAATGTTTAGTTTGGCTGGATGATGATCCATTTTGTGCGTTATTATTCTGGTTTGCATCAGCACTTTGTGCTTGTAATCTTGCTGTCTCCAATTTAATACGCGCCAATTCCATTTCTTGTTGTAAAATAATTTCCTCTCGTTTCAATTTATTCTCTTCTTCCTGTCTGGCGATTGCTCTTTGCTCTTCTCTTTCACGTTGAGCAATCTCTCTCAATCTATTTTCCTTGTCAATTTGCTTCATCTCACGTTCCTCTTCCTCTTTCTTTAATGCAGCTTTTTTCTCTGCTTCTTTTCTTTCATGTTTTTCCAGTTCTGCCTCAGCAAACTGACGAAGTTCTTGAGATTTATAACCATATTCCCGACCAATTTTAACGAAATGGTCTATAGTAAGCATTTTGACTTTTATCTGTAAGTAATTATTGATAATTACTGATTAAAATAGTCAATAGTAGCTTCAGAGTAATTATTATACTTACTCAACTTAGGAATATTCAATATAAATAATCACAATAGTACTGAACTCAAATGTCTAAGTTCAACTAATAGACAATATTTTGTAACAATATTGTATCTAAATAATACTATATCATAAATAGTTATGATATCTGTTAACTATTATGTAATTACTTCACACAATTAATCTTAATATCCAATAATGTTGGGTATGATTCCTAGTAATTATATTGTTCAATGTACTAAGTCACTCTCTTAGTACCAGAAAAGTATATTAAATAATATACAATGGGTCTATTACCTCAAAGGTAGACTATAAGATTATTTTATTTGGTCAATATATATATTATATTATTATGCCCTAGGCATCTGTCGTGAAATATTCTAATCCACATATATAAATTAAAAGGTAAATGTAAAGCGTAACAAATAAATTCTAATAAAGAAAAGAGCAATGGTAAAATAACAGTGCTGTCACAAGGAATGTACTCGAAATCCCCTTTGTTTCATGCTTCGTCTGCAAATTGTAACGCTTTCACGTTGATAGTAAAAGCCTACTATATTATTACCCGCTTTCTTCAATGAAACGTGTGCTGTATTTCTTGGAAAAACATTTAGAGGCAGACTGCGTAATGACCTAAATTAATCCTAACATTAATTATACTGCGTTACCAAAACGAACGAACAGATGGACTCAAATAGAAAGAGAGAGGGAGGGCTGAAAATCAGGAACGCATGCAACACGCGTCGCGCGATACACAATTACTACTATCACGCGTGTAAGGCCACATGCACTAACTTTTTTTTCAGACGGACAGTGATAAATTCACTACCCTTCCCAGAGTTAGGTTTTAAAATCACGAAAAACGCTTATTAGAAAAGATAACATTAGATGGGTTTACGTTTGAAAACATTACAGTACCCAGACAGCACATCTTCGAAACAGGAGGTCGAAGAAATTGCATATTTTGAACGCAGCCACTTAGCTCTTTTAAATTTGTATATTTGGGTTCCTTAGGGTTTGCTGACAAAGAATATGTAAAACGTTACGCAAATAGTCTAGGAATTAACAAGTTATAACCAAAATAAAATAGTGGGGATGCCTGACAGCATGAAATCATTTCTGCTCATAAAATTTTTTTTATAACGTGTTTGAAAAAACCTTACGTACAGAAATAGCCTACCATGTAAACTCCAAATTGATTGGAGCGCAACAACTGAAAGACTAAACACGATTGGTCGGACTATAAATACTATCTTTGGTTGTTAGGGGAGACGTAGGAAGGTAAAATTTTTTCAAACACTTGTCGAAACGTGGCTCCATTGGCCAGACTCGCTGATATAATCACTTAGGAGCGTTAGTTCGAGACCACTAGTTCAAATAAGCTTGATAAAGCAACAGTGCGTTGAAGCCAGCTCATATTTGTGCTAAATAAAAGCCTGGAACATAAGCAGAAGGGAATTTGTGCCAGAATTCATTGCTAGTCAACGTATCTGTGTTTATTCTATGAATTGTGGGACCGTGGTCTTGATGGTATTGAGCAGCACCTGGTCAGAGCTTTGCTGAATCCAGAGTCGGACAGCATACTCCTTGGTCCATTTAGCTATCAGTGAGGTGTCTCCAGAGCACAGGGGAGAAATCGAGCAGAGGAGTCTTTTCCTGCCGCCATCACGCAAGATAAGCTGATGTGGCCAGCTGAGCTCAAAATTATGTACCCCATCTTAAAATAACATTGTAACATAAACTTAAGAGGGGAAGTAAATTGTTTTAATAACAGGAACTGAGAACATCTCCAATACTAGCTCCCATAAAGACAAACTATTGAAGTCATGATGACAAATACCAACAGAGCTTGAACAAAACAAAACCAGTATTACCTCATATTACTACTACACAACTGACACACATAGGATACTTTTAATAATATATGTCACTACAATATTCATATTGAGAAATTCTGTACATATAACTTGTAATTAAAATTGATTGTGATTCCTGGTTCCCTTTGTATTTGAATCAGGACACATATTCATTCATAACAGCAATGAATACATATTGTTATTTGAAAAGTTATCAGTGACTCCTTTAAGATATCCTTTAGAGTGTTATATGTATGTGAGTGTCACAGTGTTGTCAAGTGTGGTGGAATAAATTAAATTGTTTATCTGTCTGTTGTTGTTATGACTTACACTTCATCATACACATACCCTAGACATACAACGTAGTCATCACACTATTCCAGAATAATTCTGACTGAGATATATATATATATGTGGCAGCAAGTAAGGTTATCTATAATACACTACTCTTATTAGATATAGATACCTTCACAGCTGATCTCAGTCAGTACACTAAGTCCCCTATAAATATTTATAACATCCCACTTCACCACATATATTGGGGTCTCGCTCTTGGGATTTTGAATCTTTCACTATTAAAAATATTGGGGGTAATTCACTTCAGGGAATAATAAGAATTAAAAGGTATCCTTGGGTGGAATTAAATAAGGTTGAGCTCACGGTGCCTGTGTTGTCCATTAGATATATAGTTAGAGATTGAATTGTTGGTTAGACATTGTATAAATTTACCTGATAGACAATGGCGGACCTGGCCAAGTTTCGATCTGCTGCTGTTCAGACTGCAAAAGAGTTAGGATTAGATGGGCAAGTTATGGTTGCCTATGTCACTACGGAATGTGACAAATTTATTGAACGCGAAGAAAGAAGGTTTGAAGCCGAAAGAAAGTTAGAGGCTGAAAGGGAAATTAAGAAGTTACAATTTGAGGCTGAGACTGAGACTAAGAGGTTGCAGATTGAGGCTGAGGCTAAGAAATTGGAAGCAGAAAGAGAAGACAAAAGATTAGCTGCAGAAAGGGAAGAGAAGAAATTAGCTGCAGAAGAAAGAAGATTGACTGCAGAAAGGGAAGCAGAAGATAAGAGATTACAAAGGGAACATGAGTTACGACTAAGGGAGTTTGAGTTTCAGGGCCATGCTCCTGAAAATGGTGCCAGTCCCTTTGCCTCTGATGCCACTGCTAGCCAAGGAGCCTCAACCTCAGCTATGAATTTTCATTTAGATCATTTTGTTGAGAAAGACGATGATATAGAGAGCTACCTAAATAGGTATGAACTATTAGCTACCACGTATGGGTTAGAGAGAGAAAGGTGGAGCTTAAAGTTATCTCAAGGACTTCGTGGGGCAGCTTATGAAGTTTTTGCAAAAATGAGCAGAGGTGATCAGGAAAATTATGACATGCTAAAGCAGGCTCTTTTGTTAAGGTATGAAAAGAATGCAGAATTTTATAGGAAAAAATTTAGGAATGCAAACTACTGTCAGGTGAAACCTATCACCAGTTCTCTGCACGAATAGAGACATACTTGGAGAAATGGACTTCTCTGGGGAAAACCCAAGATCTTAAGGAAATGGTCCTTATAGAGCAGCTAAGAGAGTCCATGGCTCCAGACCTGAGAAAGTTTCTCATGGAACAAGGTGCAGAGAGGCTGGGTGAGTTGCTAAATGTTGCTGAAAGGTATCAAGCAGCTCAAGCAGAGGTAACAGGTAATAAAAAGAAACAAGTGGATAACTTTAGGGCACCACAGAACTTTAATAAATTTGATCCTAGGGATCAAAACAAAGGTAAGCACCAGTTTGATAGGCCACGGTATGAAAATAAAAATAAATTCCCACAATTCGATGAAAGGAAATATGATGAAAGAAAATCTTTCAACCAAGGAAAAAGGTGGTGTAAGAATTGTCAGATGGACAATCATGACACTGACCGTTGCAGAAGGAAACCTGTGTATATGGCAACCCTTCAGGTCAGGTCGACCTCAAGACAGGAGGAGGATATTATGTTAGATACCACTCCAGAAGAGATGAGGAAGGCACAGGCTGGGGATAAAACACTCAAGCCTTGTTTCAGAAAATTGTCAACTTGTCATACAACTCCAGGCAAGGGAGATTTTTACATGAAAAACAAGTTGATGTATAGGAAGACTGGAGCTAGATCCAAAGGTCAGGGACAGCTGGTACTTCCTAAAAAGATATAGGGCAGACTTAATAAGGAGCCTACATGTGAAACCAGATGGGGACCATGAGAAGATAGGTACCATCATTCAAAAGGTGGCTCACAATTATTATTGGCCCAAAGCAAGATGGGACATTGAGAATTTTGTAGAAAGGTGTAGCATAGCACATGAGGGAACACCCACAAGTGGGAACATGGATCAGGACCTGGACACGCCACGGGGCAAAATTAGGCCTGATAATAAAAAGAAAAATAGATTTGATAAAGTGGACCAAATGGAATGGGAAGCCCCTTTTCACGGACAAGCTTCACTTAACTGTTTTACAATGGCCACTATGCGGAGAGTGCAAAAAGATGTCTTACCCCAGGATAAGCCGAAAATCCCTCAATCGGACTTAAACAAACTGGAGGAAGAGGATGTAGAGAGGAAATCTCTCATCAAGAATTTTAAGTGGGGAGAAAGCCCCAAAAGAAAAATTGGTAGCGGTCGTTTTGTGAATGATAATTCTGGGAGGAAAAATCATCACTATAAAGCTTCGAGTGGAAGAGACCATACCGGTGCATGGACAAATAGGTCCACACAATTAAAGGTCCACATGTAGCTTTGTTAAGAACGTGGACTGATGAAAAGGCAGAGGAAAACATTACATCTTCATACCAATATGTGAATGAGCTGACCACTCGTTTAAAAACTGGCTGGAAACTTGCCAATGAAAATTTGAAACAAGCCAGGAAGAAACATGCTGCCTATTATAACAGGAAGGCGAAAGACAGAAATTTGGCTGTGGGAGAGAAAGTACTGCTTCTTTTGCCCGGGAGTCAGAATAAGTTACAAATTGGATGGCAGGGTCCATATACAGTTTTAGAGAAGGTATCTAGAACAAATTATAAGATAGATAAGAAGGGGAAAGAAAAAATCTATCATGTGAATCTCCTGAAGAAATATTTGGAAAGAGAACATCAGGAAGAGACACACTTGTTGACCTTGTCCATCGCCATGGAGATGAAAAAGGAACCACTTTCATCATTTGAGTATCCATTACACCCCTGTGAGACAGCAGCACAGGTGAAAATCAGTACACATTTAACGAAAACTCAGAAAGAGAGAGTGCAACAGGTTCTAAATAATCATGCAGAGGTGTTAACAGACCGACCAGGGCATACAAACCTATTGGAATATGATATGAAACTGATAGACCCCACACCTGTCTGTATGAAACCATATTCGATTCCGTTTGCTAAGGAGAAAGCTTTGAAGGAAGAGATAGACTATCTATTGAAGGAGGGAATTATTTCACACAGTGAATCTTCGTATAGTTCCGGTGTTGTACTCTTAAGGAAGCCCTCTGGAGAACATAGACTCTGTATAGATTACAGGAGACTGAATGCTATTACAGAAGGACAGGTGGATCCATTGCCGGATACAAATCAGCTGTTTGCCAGACTAAATAAAGCTAAATATTTCTCAAAAGTGGATCTGAGTAAAGGATACTATCAGATTCCAGTAAAGCCTGAGGTTAGACCATACCTAGCTTTTAGTACCTCAGAAGGACACTATGAGTTTAATAGATTGCCATTTGGATTGAAGAATGCGCCTAGTGTCTTCTCTAGAATGATGAGAAAATTGTTGGATGTAAACATTTCGGAGGAACGTAATGAATCCCTGAGTTGCCTCTTTGATTGAGGATATTCCGAATGTTTCATACAGGATAATAAGAAGATTATGGGATCCACTACGAAAACTCTGCTATCACCAGGTATATGTTATCTCCTCATAACGTACATTTTGAGGGAAATATAATGTTCTCTGGACATGTCATTGCGCAGACTCAGAGAAGAGAAATGGTGAATACGGGTTGCGAAGCAGCATTAAGACAAGCACTCACACTTGCGGCTGTTCAGTAACATAACCGAAATATATTATTGGTTGTAGAAGTCTGAGGCAGATTTCATGAGTAGTGCCTACTCTGAATGGACCCAACTACATAAAACCATGATAGCACCACAGCAGAGTAAAGTCAAGTTGACTTACATTTATCTATGTGTATATAGAATAAAGGACTGACATATAATGTCTGTTTTAAGAGGGGAGATGTCGTGGAATATTCTAATCCACATATATAAATTAAAAGGTAAATGTAAAGCGTAACAAATAAATTCTAATAAAGAAAAGAGCAATGGTAAAATAACAGTGCTGTCACAAGGAATGTACTCGAAATCCCCTTTGTTTTATGCTTCGTCTGCAAATTGTAACGCTTTCACGTTGATAGTAAAAGCCTACTATATTATTACCCGCTTTCTTCAATGAAACGTGTGCTGTATTTCTTGGAAAAACATTGAGAGGCAGACTGCGTAATGACCTAAATTAATCCTAACATTAATTATACTGCGTTACCAAAACGAACGAACAGATGGACTCAAATAGAAAGAGAGAGGGAGGGCTGAAAATCAGGAACGCATGCAACACGCGTCGCGCGATACACAATTACTACTATCACGCGTGTAAGGCCACATGCACTAACTTTTTTTTCAGACGGACAGTGATAAATTCACTACCCTTCCCAGAGTTAGGTTTTAAAATCACGAAAAACGCTTATTAGAAAAGATAACATTAGATGGGTTTACGTTTGAAAACATTACAGTACCCAGACAGCACATCTTCGAAACAGGAGGTCGAAGAAATTGCATATTTTGAACGCAGCCACTTAGCTCTTTTAAATTTGTATATTTGGGTTCCTTAGGGTTTGCTGACAAAGAATATGTAAAACGTTACGCAAATAGTCTAGGAATTAACAAGTTATAACCAAAATAAAATAGTGGGGATGCCTGACAGCATGAAATCATTTCTGCTCATAAAATTTTTTTATAACGTGTTTGAAAAAACCTTACGTACAGAAATAGCCTACCATGTAAACTCCAAATTGATTGGAGCGCAACAAATATAAGACTAAACACGATTGGTCGGACTATAAATACTATCTTTGGTTGTTAGGGGAGACGTAGGAAGGTAAAAATTTTTTCAAACACTTGTCGAAACGTGGCTCCATTGGCCAGACTCGCTGATATAATCACTTAGGAGCGTTAGTTCGAGACCACTAGTTCAAATAAGCTTGATAAAGCAACAGTGCGTTGAAGCCAGCTCATATTTTTGCTAAATAAAAGCCAGAAACATAAGCAGATGGGAATTTGTGCCAGTGGTTGTGCCAGAATTCATTGCTAATCAACGTATCTGTGTTTGTTTCTATGAATTGTGGGACCGTGGTCTTGATGGTATTGAGCAGCACCTGGTCAGAGCTTTGCTGAATCCAGAGTCGGACAGCATACTCCTTGGTCCATTTAGCTATCAGTGAGGTGTCTCCAGAGCACAGGGGAGAAATCGAGCAGAGGAGTCTTTTCCTGCCGCCATCACGCAAGATAAGCTGATGTGGCCAGCTGAGCTCAAAATTATGTACCCCATCTTAAAATAACATTGTAACATAAACTTAAGAGGGGAAGTAAATTGTTTTAATAACAGGAACTGAGAACATCTCCAATACTAGCTCCCATAAAGACAAACTATTGAAGTCATGATGACAAATACCAACAGAGCTTGAACAAAACAAAACCAGTATTACCTCATATTACTACTACACAACTGACACACATAGGATACTTTTAATAATATATGTCACTACAATATTCATATTGAGAAATTCTGTACATATAACTTGTAATTAAAATTGATTGTGATTCCTGGTTCCCTTTGTATTTGAATCAGGACACATATTCATTCATAACAGCAATGAATACATATTGTTATTTGAAAAGTTATCAGTGACTCCTTTAAGATATCCTTTAGAGTGTTATATGTATGTGAGTGTCACAGTGTTGTCAAGTGTGGTGGAATAAATTAAATTGTTTATCTGTCTGTTGTTGTTATGACTTACACTTCATCATACACATACCCTAGACATACAACGTAGTCATCACACTATTCCAGAATAATTCTGACTGAGATATATATATATGTGGCAGCAAGTAAGGTTATCTATAATACACTACTCTTATTAGATATAGATACCTTCACAGCTGATCTCAGTCAGTACACTAAGTCCCCTATAAATATTTATAACATCCCACTTCACCACAGCATCTCTGATAAATTGTAGTGCTACTTTCTTGGACTATCACTGCATAATGATGCAATGTCCCATATTAACCTTAAATATCAGAAAAAATTAATTAAATTAAATTACAGGTGTATTATTGCATATAATATCATATTATTAATGTAGTATTTAATACATATTATGAGGACAAATAAAACAATGATGCAACTAAAGGGTACAAACAATGTTAAGACGCAAACAAGACATTTTCACAATTAAAAATGAATTTATGAACTAAATAAAACAAGCGGAAATGTCACAAGCCAAATGAAGGGTCAAGGTCTGACCCGAGGTCAACTTAATATTCAAAGTACACAAAAAAAAATGACTGCAAAAAATGATGACATCACAGGACTCATAACGGACGAAAATTTAACAATCATCAAATAAATGATAGTAAGAGGAGACTGGACGAAATAGTTAACAAACATGATACAAAACTAAAAAAAATTGTTAACTGAGTACGAATAAAATACGCCAGTTATCTACGGAACGGTACAGCTAACACAAATCGTCAAACGGTAGCAGATTTGGACAGACAGTCCAATGGCAAACCTCAATGGGGCTTCCAAAAGTGCGATCGTTTAACTGCTCTAAGAAACGACCGAAATCAGTTCAGGCATCGTGAGAGCCACAGAATCTAATTTCGGTTCATCCTCCCTACCTCCCACGAATTAACAACACATTAAGACAACCCAAAAAAAATACATGAAACACATTCAGAAAGACATGCCTATGCAGGCAAAAGGCATGGACTCAGTATTACTGTTTTGCAATGACGACAGTTTAAACAGCTAGACTTATCTTTTCCGTTGCTTAGATCAGTGCTAGAGGTCGTCAACAGCTAGGCTAATGCCCCTGACTGTCTGCTCCTGTAGTCCATATCATGTGTTTGCTTCAATGGCTCATATTTCCCCTGGTTAGGCTTAGAAAGTGACTTTGGTTTTCTCCGACGGTTCACCTACACGACTTTCAGTGACGTCACGTTGTTAGGCATTATGAGTACTGCGTCATCTTCGACTGGATCATGTGATCGAAACTTGATCATAAATAATTCATTCGAAAGTCATGAAAAAATTTTTGGTTTTTTTTTTTGGTTGTTTTTCGTCCTCACATACCGGGCACCACTGTTGCAAGGGTGGATTTTGCTCTGATGATGTTCCATGTGATATGAATAAACAATTTATAAATTTCTGGCCATTGTTTTTTCTTTGATATGTTAGGGTTTTCACTCAGTGATAGTGCATCGTGCCTTTGATGGAAGATTAAGCGAATGCGGGGGTGGAAGATTCCAAACAATACTTGAACCTTGGAATACGATTGATTTGATAAGTCATTTCATTGAGTCCATACATTTAATTCACAGTTGTACATATAGGATGATCATTTCAATAGGAGTAGAGCATAAGTCCATATAAGTCATGCATAAATTAATCAACAACGTAGACTGCTGGTTATGTGTCAATGTCCGTTTAAGGATACCATGCAGTATTGTCGTCAGAACATCACAGCTATATGCACGAGCAGATAGACATGGCTACCTGCCGACAGTGAGACTGCGAGTCTGAATATTTCATATGAATTTGACGATTATTCTCATCCTTCTGAGGATTCTAGTTAATTACTAACCTCCATAAACTTTCCTCTCATATAGAGTTCTAGGACTGACCCTGGTCCATCAAAAAATGCACATATAAATGGCTATATCATGCCATTGAATTGGAAGGTTAGAAAAACGCAGCTATTCAGCTTGGCGGTCAAGTAACAAAGGGTGGCGTTTCTTAGTTACCGACTGTGACCCAAAACAACGCTATACACGTCATAATCGATCGTGTATGGAGCGTTCAATAATTGAAACATCTATCGCAATATATATTAAATGCCTTAACCTTTTACAATTGCACGTCTGATAACCTTTAGCAGACGGCGTTAATATCATATACCGTAACATAGTCATATATTTTAGCTAGTCTACATGCACGGCTTTGGGCCCGTTTCCTGACAAAATGAGAAGCGCTGTCCTATAAGAAAAGATAAACGAAGACGATAAGAAAGTGTTAAGCAGACAGAATTTGCATTATCCGCTATATAACATTAAACATTTCTAAGCACTTCAAAAACAAAAACAAAATAAATAAATAAAAAGACTTTGCTTGTCCAAAATCATATTATAGTTAAAATGTATTAGCTTGATCAACTACCTGGCGCTGTACAGCTAATGGGCTATGTACTAGGATGGGCATCTCTTTTTTTTTTAAATGTTTAAAACACACATAATAATAATTATAGCCTCCTTCAGTCATAACTGACTTCAGGAATGATGCACTCTTGAGGTGATAGCATTAAGATGCTTTTTTTTTTTTTTTTTGGCCTGACATTTCTTTCTGCGTGCTCATTTCTTATTACTGCCTGGTGCAACATGTTCTGTCCAAAGTTGGGGTTTGATCTTAATCCCCATGCACCCACTGGGGAAAGTGAACAACAGTTGCGGGACAGCACCTAACTGGCTGGGGGCTGCCCAGCTTGAAGGAGTATGTTAGAACCTAACTTCCGCGTAAGAAGTCACTCCACTGTATATATAATGGTCACGTGGGCACTAGTTTCAACACCCATTTCCTAAAAACATCCCAGAAAAACGATTCTTGTACTGAGTGCTGTTACAGAGCATGCCTAGGTCCCCATTGTGATGAAGTGAATCTGTATCACAACGCGCTCAAATTTCCCCGTTTCAAAACCTAGTTAACGTATTTTTTTACAATCTATAACTAACTACGGTATTTGAAATTTGTCTGGGGCAAAGTCAAATCTACCGCCAACAATTTAACTAGAGAATTTGAATTTTTCTACTACCACACGTTAAAAGTTACTACCCCCATACACACACACACACACCCACCCCAATATTTAGTGAAGGACGTGGTAAAATTTAACAACCAATCAAATCGGTACATTGTTTTTGTAGGCACAAGAAAATTTTGGTTGTAGTGAAAATAATACCTTTTCTGTGTTTTTGAATAAACTTAAATAATTTATTTCTCAATAACTAAAGGGAATTAAAATGAAAGGGATATCTTGAATTATAGCGATAATATTGCTTAATACAGTAATATAAAGATTTTCCCTAATAATATTATCTTGACATAGTAAAATTTAATTTAGTAATAGTTTCAGATCAGGGTACGGGCACATTTAATTACTTAAAAATTACCCAGATGAAAATGCTAAGGGAACATGGAAGGAAACTTATATGGGACGATAGAGGACAATTGGCCGTTTAATTATCACTTTCGATAATCAAAATCCGTCCATAAATAACTAAGATATATAATAAACAAATTTAGTCAGGTTAACAAACACACCCAGTTGTAGCTAGGCTCCTAGTCCTCATCCAGGAAGTACCACACTTTGGTAAACTCGAAAAGTCTTTGAGTCAACAGCATCAGACATGCTTGCCAGTTCAGTCCTTTAGAAAAGGCACTGATATATCATCATACTAAAATTCCACCAAAAAAAAAAAAAAAGATTCACCTGGGTGTGATGAAAAGAACAGACTTTCCAATCATAGACCAGTGATAATATCCAACATAGAAACCAGAACAGAGGGTTTAGTTCTTCCAGTGACTTTTGTTTACATACACCATATTTATTTCTATCTTGTAAATAAAAATTCTCTTGAGTTTTGACAATTCCTGTCCCAAAAGATTGAGGTACAGGAAGATTAAAGTGTACATACTTATATAAACTTTACCAACAATCTTATTTAATTACTTTTCCATTGAGTTAAAGTTCTGTTTGGAAATTAATGATATTCATACATTACCCTAGATACTTAAGCCACATAACACCACAGAAATTACTTTACACTGGGTGAGATCAGAAGAGGTAGCGGATAGGGATCCTGAGAAATACATCATCATCATTTCTTACTCAGGTACTTACATAGCTTGACCTCACATTGTTAACCTTTGATTTTATTAACATCAAAACCTTTTATCACACCCATGCGAGAGTCTACCTGTATGTAACGTTTCGGCACTGACATCAAGGTAACCAAATTTTTGCGTTTTTTTTTTCTTCATCTTCGACTACTAACGTATGATTAATCAGCGCTGCAGGGTAATGTTCCTGCATGAGAGTTCTGGTGAGAAAGAAGAACATCCTGATAATGTATTATAGTGGTTTTTTTTTAATTTTTTATTTATTTATTTTGTGGGGCAGGCTGATGATAATATACAGCTCATTATTTCCAGCATTTCCTCCAACTACCGCAGCGACAAGCCCATTAATGCTGGTATTTCCGAGGCTGGATGTTTCACAGGCATGGAATTCCCTCACGCTTGCAGCTTAACAACGTGGTGATTTCCATATTCGGATCAAGGGCAAGCACACACATTCCAAACTAAACTGCGCAGCGTATCTTACTGCTTGCCTGCCGGTCTAGGTATTATCTGTCTGCTTAACTATTTGTCTCTCTGTGAGCCAATGTGGGGGTATTTACTAGCAGGACGATTTCCTGGGGCATAGACAACAGAAATTACCCCAGCGAGTCCTGTCACCAAGAGTCTCCCCCGGGATATAGGTACTAGCAACTGGCGAATTATGATACTGGCGCCCCCTGTCTTAACACCTCCAAGTCTGAGGTTCTTGTGAAACAGTCTTCATGTGTGTAGGTGGTATGCATCCACTTTATATGTGTGTGCTCATCTTTTATAGAAAAAAAAACAAAAAAAAAACAGGCGACCGGCTTCTTCACAAGGCCCTTATGCTGTGCCTGCCTGTCAAGCGTGGCCTTCTGTTGTTACCTCTAAAGCAGGGTCAAAGTTTTCAAGTCAACGTCTGGGTCTCTTTTACAAAACTTCTCCATTACCCATCTCGTCTCCTCCTTCACTGATGTAGCACCATCTGGCAACATTTGAGCATTGTAGGGTTCTCCAGAACTTTAAAAAACATTCACTTTTAAATACATTTACACTTGCAATGCCATTTGAAAAGAAAAAAAAACGATCCTGCACATTTATTCTTAAAATGGAGCTTCAGAACTTAACATGTAGCTCAGGGGTTCTCAACCAATTTTTTTCTCATGGACCCCTTCTGAGACTCATTTACTTCTGTGGGCCCCTCATAGTCAATGTTAGCTGAAAATAAGGTACTTTACCATCTCACTGTGGTCCCCTAGAAATATGGTATGGCCTACGTTGAGAACCACTGATCTTTCATTACACTGCAGTGCATGTACTACTTGTATTAATTATTTTTGTTAAGAAAGAGAAATGTTTTCAAAATAACATTACAAACGATTCAAAACCAGGCGCAACTTACGTATACATGTACTTGCACAGATGTAGCCCACTATTTAAAATAATGAGAAATCCTCTTTTGCACCAAACTGGATAGTCTCCTTTTGGCTGCTAAGTCCCGCATTCTCTTCAACAGCAGAAGCTGTGTAGGACAGCTGTCATCTTCTTGCTCGTACCAAGCCATCGCTGTTTCTAGTGCTATAAAGACCTCTTCAGGACTTGGTCGACGTTTTGGGTTATCTTCATAATCTACAAGTACATCATGTACTTCTGAGGAGTCTTCATCATTGGTCACTACATGTATTTGGTTTTCTTCTTGCACAAAAGACAAAATTTCTTCGTCATTCAAAAACTGAAAACCAGAATCATTATCATCTTCTAGCCACATATGTGCATCATCTTTGTCACAGTCCGAAGATCCGGGCATTGCTTGAAACAGTTTCACAACTTCATTTATACAATCATCATTTGTGTCCACTGCAGTAGTTTCATTTCCTCCTTTTTTCCCAAGCAATCTATTCCAAGCCTTGTTGAGATTATCTTGTGACAGGGTGGTCCAAGCATCAGCTAACATATAGCAGCAGTCTTTGAGATTAAGCTTTTTGGAAAACGCCACCACACTTTCTTCATCTTCAGCCAACAATAAACGACGCAGGACTTCCTTCTTGTACATCTTTTTAAGCTTTGCTATAACACCCTGATCCATTGGTTGAATCAGTGCTGTTACATTGGGAGGCAGAAAAATTACTTTAAAATTTGCATCAACTGCATTCAATGTATCCGTCTCTGGGTGAGATGGTGCATTGTCCAGTAGAGAAATTACTTTTCCAGTTTTCTTTTCTTGTTCTTTCAACCTCTTCACATTTGGGATGAACTGATTTGTATACCAATCAAGAAATATTTCACTATTCATCCAAGCACTCTTCTGTGCTTTGTAGCACAGTGGGAGACTTGTCACATTCTTTAAACAACGTGGTTTTTTGTCTTTGCCGATCATTAGCACCGGTAAACGATGACTTCCACTGGCATTCGCGGCTACCAAAATTGTTACTCTCTCTTTGCACTTTTTAAACCCAGGGGCAGTTGCTTCGCGCTGAGATGCAAGTGATTTTTGAGGCAATGATTTCCAGTATAAGCCAGTCTCATCGGCATTATACACATCATCGAGTAAATAACCTTCTTCTTCCAAAAAAGCCATGAATGTTTCTTTAAAATTTTCAGCGGCAGTTGCATCGCTAGATAAAGATTTCCCTTGAATCTCCAATTCTCGTATGCCATGACGAGATTTAAAGTTTCTTAACCATCCCTGGCTAGCCTTAAAGTCAGGAGGACCGTCAAGTTGATTGTTGAACTGAAGTGCCTTTTTACACAATAGAGAGCCAGAGATAGGTTCCCCTTTGCTTCTTCTTTGCACAAACCATATATACAAAGCCTCTTCCAATTTCACATCTTTCGCATTTCTCATGGTTTTATGTTTCTTCGACCCATTTTCACTATCCAATTTCGATGCAAAACTCATAATTTTATCCTTGTTACTTTTGATGTCAGAGACGGTAGCTTTCCCAACATTGAAAATCCTCGCAAATGAAGACACAGTTTCACCTTTTCCTAGTCTCTTGATAATTTCTGTTTTCGTTTCAATTGACAAAACATTGCGGTTCCTTTTATATGCTTTAGGCCTACTGGAAGATGCCAGATCGCACAGAGAAATACGTGTACACCAAAATTATTCTGCTGTAGTAACAGACACAATTATTTTAAGTTGAACTGTCTGTTTAGCCAGTGTTCTGCCTAGAACGCAACGTACACTGGATTGGTAAACCAGATATTAAATGACTTTATGATCTAACTGACTTCCTGTACATAAGCGACCGTCCATTAGCCCATGTCATGGTCTTCAAATACCTCGTTCGTCCTGAAAAGGACGTTGGTTGCGTTGTGTCTGTTTACAGCGGAGCTGCGATATCTGCGCCTTTCGGCCAACACATCCGACTTCTGCACAGCATTTTTTGGGACCGGGTTTGCCTTCCCTCTTCGGTCCCTACTCTCTCAGCCAGACTGCAGTGATGCAGCCTGTTTCCAGGACCACCACGTGGAGGTGGAGTAGGGTCTTGGTCAGCTCTGGTTCGCTGACCCTGACGCAAGCAGTCAAGCTATGGGTCGCTGACTGCATTCTCTATTGCTGCGTCTTTGGGTCCCGATTTGGATTCAATTCCCGGAGAATTGGTTTTCTTCCAGTCATCTGTTTTACTGCTAATGGTTATTTTCATCAACTTCACTGCTAAATGAAAAAAAAAAAAAAAAAAACTGCAAAAGGAATTAGTTGAAAAGCTTGTTAAGTCCTTGAGTTACTTAAGTTCACAGAGCGTTCCGAATAGACGTACACGAGAAATTAAACAAAAAATGTGATCAATTACCTTCCTCTTCCCCCCCCCCCTTTTTTTTATCCCCCTAATTAACGTGGGGCAGTACCGCTGCCAAAATTCTGGAGTCGACACTGACTAGGACAGCTTGTAATGAACATTCAAAATTAACCGTTCAGTTTGTGCAGGTGCCATTGCATGAAATAATTGAACAAGTAGGCTAGTTTGCTCATTTCTATGCAAGAGGATACTGTTATTCTAAGGAAGAGGACCAGGGAATGCACAGAAAGGTATCCAAGTTCAACCTGCTCGTATGTTTACGTTCTGGTAGAATGAGCGTCTGAGTGGTAGGAGCGCTTGTCTCACGCGGCAAAGTTTCTGGGCTCCAGGTTCGAAACCTGGTAGCGACACGTTAACTGCCCAGTTGTAACTGGGTATCCGACCCTGCTCCTGAGTTAGGGAAGGTAAAGGCAGAGAGGAAGGGAACTGATCGCCGCACTTTATTATAAAGTGGGACCTAGTATAGTGAAGGCTCTAACATTCCACTTCCCTACGTAGTATCTGCTACGGGACGACCTTTACCTTTACCAGAAGAATGACCTCTTACACGTTCAATTATCCATGAGAATCGAAATTGAAATCAGTATGGAAATTGTCGTAGACCCACACACAAATAATGGCATTGCGTTCGTTCTCTTAAGACCAGATGCATGAATCCGCACAAGAAATTCAAGAATTATATATGTTAAGTCTTTATGCGCACCACATAAGGTCGATATCTTTGTAGACCATGTGCTGCGCGTCGTTTTAGGCGACTAATATGAGGTTGTGCATGGGGTTGGCAACCTCATCATGTAAAAATGATTGCTACAGAAACCACCATAAAAGAGTACTATATATGCTTTGGTGCAGGAGATGAGCTGTACCGGTGGATCCATGCTCCATTGGGAGCGACAAAAGAAATGAAAAGCTCCGCCGTTTGCCATCAGACTTTCTTTCCATTATGCTGCCAGAATCAAGAGAGATAACCAAAACAAAAACAAAACTGCAACACAGAACGCAGAACGTGGCGGTTTAGAAAGATCTGCTATGCTCCACGTGTTGATTGTCGCGGATTACCTCCCCTGCTTTGCAGTAGTGGTCCAACAATGGCCAAAACTCAAGAATATCTAAACTGGGTAGTCAAAGGTGTTTACCTTCGTACAAGGTTACTCTTGGCAGAGATGTAGATAGAAGTGTAATGACGCTTCTGCCCGAAAGGGAGCCTTCACAAGATAATCCAGAAGTCAAGAATCATGCGGCATAGCGCTGAGCAATGGTTAATTTATATCTGTCCGTCGCCGTTTGTGAAGGATTTAAGCAATGGTTTTTAGCCCGTTCAAGCCCCCAGATGAGTTAATTCAGCGAATTCCTCTTATAATTGTATAGCTCTGGCGGAAGGTAAAAAAGTCTGAGGAGTGGCTCAAAGCAAAATGTCAAAGATAAAGATAGTCCCATAGCAGATACTTCCGTAGGGGAGTGGAGTATTAGAGACTTCACCCTACTAGATCCAGCATAGAGAGTAAAATAATGAATGAAATACCAAATAAAAGCGACTAGACAAAAAATGAAGAAAATGATACTGCCGTAGTGGCTAAAGGTGTGAGAGAGCCACCAAAAGAACACGTACAGACGTTACGTCACATAGATAAAAAACGTAAAATCAACGATGAAAGGAAACTCTACACAGAACTTTACAACAGGAGACAATCTGATCATCAGACGTGATCCCACAGTCAGGCAAACGCTTCGGCCCTTTTACCTCCTTTCCACTCGGGAAGGAGGAGGAGAGCCACTTGAGCCATGACTCTCAAGAGCGAGCCAGCAGAATAACACAGCCGAAGAGAACGACATACTTTTCTCCCATTTATTAAGTGATGACAAATACATAAAGTGTTCTTTCTATTATGTCTCATCGTGTTGTATTCACGTAGCGCAAATACTTGACGTGAATACCTTGAGGTCTGAGCGGACTCGTGAAGGAAATACCAGTGACGACAGCGCTCTGGCACCATGAAGTGACAGGAAACACAGTTACTTTCCAAGAGCTATTTCTGTCATCACGCAGACTTATTGTTCTGGCTTCTCGGCTATTTATCTGTAATCTTGCTGAATGCTAGATCAAGCTATGACAATACAAATGCTTGTTTAATAAATATCATTCTCCGTGTAGCAAATAAAGATGATTTGCTGGGGAGGTTATGATGGTATCCTAACAAAGAGTGAAATAAGTGCATGCAGTAACCGTGCGAGGTCAAGCAAATGTAGGTCCCTGATTCTATAAATGATGATGATGAATTGTGTACAGGGAACCTAACGCTACCTCCCTAGATCTCACACGGTCTCTCTGTTGGCTCTAGTGTAGGGTGTATGATGTACCTATTGTCTAGGGGAGAAATGAGATGATAGTACACAACACACAAACACTTTACTTTTCTATGAGAAAGTTAATAAAACAGGTGTTAAGTTTTCTTTTGAACTGAATATTACAATTTAATCTGCCTGTCCAGTTATATCTTTTGGACAGGTCTTGAAAATAAGGACAAGATAGTTTACAGAAAGAGGGAAATAAAACAACTGGACTTTCTGTCCACACAACTAAAATCAAGATATATTTTTCACTGAAGAACAGTTCACAGCTACTACTGTAATCCTATAAAGGGAGAGTCACTGTGTATGAGGGGCTGTTGTGTCATCATACCCCTTGAAATTCCTGAATATCATAGGGAAACTCAGTGAATGTTACTTTTTTACAAAAAGTGTCAGATGTACCCAGATGTATGGCACATCACCTGGGGTTATTTATAAGGAAATTCTCTCATGAAGATGCAGACTCTTTCACTCGTTCAAGCTCCTCCGTGTTCTTATAATAGTAGAAATGACTGGATGGAGGCTTGAGGGCTGTATTCACTTTCAGCTGGCTTCCTGCCACCAGTCGGTAACAGGGAATAAAAGCACAATTTCAAGAAATATAAACAAATGATGCTGACTTGCAAAGCAATGGCCGCAGTTTCACTCTGCACTGGTCTCAGGCTGGGAAATATTTATTTTACTTTAAATTTACCACAGCTGAATCTCAGCAAAATGTTTAATGTAAGTTAATTTTGACAACTGGCAATTGAATAAGGAAAACCCCTTGCTAATATTGGGTACCACTAGCCAATCAGAAGCTGGCGACTACCAGATTTCAAAATGCAGTTTTGAAAAACAAAAAAAACAATTCCAAACTACACCGCGTCTGCTATTTAATTGGCTAGCCTATGTTAGTTGCCATTACAACAACAATGTTTCGTTGAGAACCAAATTACTATCGCCCCCCCCCCCCTCTTCTCACCCTATACTCTCTGTACTCAAGCGAATTTGAATATTCACCTCAATGCCTCTTTCTACGCGATCGTCCCTTTAACGTTATGAAAAATTCAAGTAAGGTTGACTGTCTGTCTGGTCTACCGTCTTGGACATTTTATTTTTCCTTCATAACTTCACTAATACTGGGGCTATCATATTATTTAAAACATATTCTTGCTTAGGGGAGTCTCAGCTATCTTATCATATAAGTTTTATGTTCAGTTTCCTATTAATAAAGATTTTCATTTTTGTCACTGTTCGTTCGTCAAATAAGATTTTACACAAGACCACCATTTCCTCCTTTCTCCTCTCCCGCTTAGCCTACGGGATTCAAATACTACTTGTTTTAGTGACGCCAGTAATTCTACAACGAGTGGGGACAAACTGTCTGTGTGTTTGCCTCCGATGGCGTTTGCCGCCGCGTGTAGATACGCATGGCAGAGTGTGGCAGGCAAATCGGGTGTAGACGTGGCGGGTTAACAAGTTGGGTTTTATGATTTGAATTTTATCGTGTTTCACTACCAAATTGTAAGACTTACTACTGATTAACCTGTTAAAAACAAAATATTACGTTAATTCAGATAGTACTGTGCGGCGCTCTTCCGCCAATTAATTAATTTTATCGGTTAGGCGGCCGTGTATGCAGCAGATCTTACAAGTTTAAACATCGGTAGTACGTTGGCGAAACCGAAAATGCAACGCGTTGTATATTATATATGCTATAGGCTTTTCGCACTGCACAAAAGGCAATGGCGGGCGTGTGAGAGCAATTCCGTCAGACACAATCGGGCTGGTTTTATTTATTGTTGTTTTTATGACTAAAATCTATAGAAATGAGTAATTATCCTCGCAGATTTTACCACACTCCGAGTGCACTTTGCCGATCTGGAAACCATCAACATTTCTTGTTTCGTTGTCTTTATGTTTTTAGATGTTTTTTGAAAATTCTACCAGCAAGCATATTGTGTTCACTCATTAAGAATACGGGACCACCACTGTAGTAGACTCATGCAGTCTGCTCCAAAGTACGAGGGGTGATCAAAATATAAGGTTATCAATTGTAAACATACTTTTATTTACACGATTTAAAAGACATTAAATCATTTTGTTAAAATACATTATCATGACTAATTTTCAGCATATTCTCCGACAGCGTTTGTGTATTTGTGCCATCTTGGCACAAGTTCGAAAATCCCTGCATGGTCAAAATCTGGCTCTCGATTTCTCAACCACTCATAAATATACTGTTCAAAAAAAGATACGCATAGCTACTGAAGGCACACACATAGCCATAATTTTGACATTCAATAACTTTTTTAATTTAATGAGTTAATTGTTCAAATTGTACACAAGAATACCTTAGGGTTCAACCAATCAATTGACAGTTGTTTTGCATCTGGGTCACGAGAGTTTTTTTTTTTTTGGCGTACGGGCTTTCCCGTTAGTATGGTGTGTGGCCTCCTCTTGCATCGATCAGCGACTGGCATCTCCTGGGCATGGATGCGATCAGACGTCTGATGTGGGTCTGTGGGATGGCTGCCCACTCTTCCTAGAGTGCCTGGAACAGATCCCGACGATTGGCTGGAGCAACGTCTCGGCTACAAACACGTCTATGCAGCTCATCCCACAGGTGCTCAATTGGACTCATGTCTGGAGACAGGGATGGCCAGGGAAGGGTGAGAATGTTGTTGCCAGTCAGGAACTGCGTGGTCAACCGTGCACAATGGGGTCTGGCGTTGTCCTGTTGAAACACAGACCTTTGGGCAGCCAAAAGTGGAAGGACATGGGGTCGAAGAATTTCATTGACGTATCGTTGCGCATTCAAGCCTCCTTCAATGTGCACCAATTGACTCCTTCCGTTGTAACTGATCATTCCCCACACCATTGCACCTCCACCACCGTGCGGCGGAGCTTCATCAACGCAATTTTGGGCAAAACGTTCATTTCGCCTACGGTAGACCCTACGCAGTCTATCATGACGCTGCAACAAAAAGAATGATTCGTCACTAAACCAGACACGTCTCCATTGATTGTCAGCTGCCCAGGGACGATGCTGGTTGGCCCAAAGAAGTCGATTTTGGGGATGGCGGCGCGTAAGGACATGTCCTCGGTGAGGTCGTTGTGCCCAAAGTCCAGCGTCATGCAGTCTATTCCGGACAGTTTGATCAGACACATGACGTCCTGCAGGCAATGACTGGGCAGTTGAGGAAGCTGTTGTAAACCCGTCTCTGAGGTGACGAAGCCGAATAAAGCGATCCTCCGCTGCTGGTGTCACTCTGGGTCGTCCACTGCGATGCCGGTCTTCAACTGAGCCAGTGGCTTGGAACCGGTGCCAAAGTCGGCTGATGGTACGCTGATGCACGTTTAGATGCCTGGCAACCTGACTTTGACTTTCGCCTGCATGCAGTCGGCCAATAGCAATGTTCCTTAAATTTATCGATAGAGACGCCATAAATGTCTGCTTGAAAATGAACTGAATTTTTGTGTGTGTAGCGTTATCCTTTTATAGGGTTTCAGTTGCGTAGTCAGTGAATAGTTTTCACCCCAAATGTTGTTGCTTTCACGTGCGCGCAACATGAGCTGTGGTCACAAATTGCGTCATAAACACTATTGACCACTGCGTTGTAACGATTACAAAAACGAACGCAATTCAGGTCAACACGTGCATTTGACACTGTAAAGAACATTTGAGGCTGGTTTTTATATACCTGTCACAGGGTTATCCCGAAGGGTAACCAAAGAGAGTTATCTGTGAGGTACCGGCTTTGTCAATGGCTCAGATTCGCCTGGCACCCGGTTGAAGATGAGCAGCAGGAGTGGAGAAGGTGAATATAAGACTTTGGGATGAGTTCCCAGCATATAGTCCCAGTGATTCTGGATCTCGTGACACTATAACTCCTACCACTCTATCCCCCTCTCTATATTATAATGCTAACGAGCCCCCACTCCCCTATTACACTGAGTGAACAGAAGAGGAAGAAAGGAAGAACAGTATGTCTCTTTCGCACACTTTCTTTCCTTCTCTATATATGTAATAACGTGTGTTGGTAAAGTAAACACAACTACAACATTTATTAAATTATTGAAATATAACAACATTCATTACACTAATACAAATGCAACTAGGAATGACATTAACTATCCATGTGAAGAAAGATATTAGTTAATGCAAAATACACAAATGAATCTAAAGTCTACACTATGTGATGATGATGAATTTAAGTTATCTTAACTACCACCAAAAAGGATATCTTGTTTCGGGTCTCTGACTGACTGTCAATAAACACTGGGTATTTGTATACACTGGACAAGTCTTTGTCTGCATTCAATAATATTGGACGGTCCACTTTATTTCGTCAGGTGTCGATGGCCTGCTCTTTTGTTCTTCACAAAGCGAGTGTTGACATTGCCACGCGCGTCTGAGGTGGCTTGTCCCTAGGTTGTGTTGAAGCAATGTTATGCGGTGGGGACTTCGTCTGATATGCAGATGTCCATGAGTGGTGAAGATATTTTCCTCAGGTGGTGATGATGGTGAAATCTGGTATATAGTTGAATTCGTTTGCGCATCAGTTTTACGGGGAGAATCTGTCCATTACTGCTTGTAATTTAGGATCTCGATAAATTTTGTAGGCACTTGGTTTACACGATCGTCCGTCTTCTCTTGCCACTCCCGATCAAGATTTCTTAAAGCACTTGTTGTAAAAATCGTCCGTTGGCTACTGCCACTTCTGATCAAGATTTCTCAAAGCACTGGTTGTAAAAATCGTCCGTTGGCTACTGCCACTTCTGATCATTAAATTCACGTGGACAGCTCTTAGTAATGCAGCAATCCTTCTGGGTATTGTCTGCTCACTGTTCTGTGTGGGTGGTCGATGATAGAAAGACCCTTCACCGTCTGGCAAATTCCTTTCTAAAACCCCCGTGGAGAATGGGTAGGTTTGGTGCCGTTAATTACATGTGAGATGCGTGTCGTCGCAGTATCTCTGGTCGGCCCTACTCTTTTAGCTTGTCCCGTAATTAACGCCCGCCAGGGTAGTAAGACGAAGGCTGAGTTATCTCAAAGGTCCCCTGTCTCTACCACTGCGATGGATAAAAGGATAACCCCGTATAAGTACCCCGTAACCTATGCTCCGCATGCAGTGTGTTCGTGTCTGTGAAATCTTATCCTTATAATGAATGACTGCGTGGTGTTTACTGCACGGTTAACAGGTAATGTAAGAGGCAAAATAAAAGTGTCTTGAAATTACTTCGTTATAGTTACTGGAAACTGTGCAATTTTATAAATATAGTAATTCTCTCATGGTGTTTATTGCAACCTGTACTTATGAGTATAAAATATAATATTATAATAAACGTGACTGGTATTTACAGTGTTATATTTATGGAAAATATGTATATATTATCTGACTGAATTAATAATAAGGTACAAACTATATTACACTAACCTTGGTTTCCATATAAAGAAATCACTGACTTCATGTCCTGAATCTTCCTCGTGAAATATGGAACAAGTCGGGTCGGGCGGAATGATTTCTCTTACCATTCCCGAGCGATAAATTTAGTTCAGTTATATATCGTCTGAATCGCCTGTGGCGATTTTTCGGGTTGCTTCTTGTCATGTGAAATTTCGTTTGTTTTCCTTTAGTCAGACATTCAGTCCTCATTACTGGGTAAATTTCTGTAATATTTTGCTATTATCGTTTTCTTGTTTTTCCTCTACCAGACAATCTGTCTGCGTTCGTCTTTTGAGTGGCTGGTGCAGTGTTGTTCTTCTCGTTATAATTTCGTATTCTCACTCCTTTCATGTTGTTATTTATTCTTTCCTATTTATTTTCGCCCCGACTTTGTGTCTCCGTTACTTCAATATTATCCGTGAAGTCCGACTGACCACCATACGCATTGTAAAATTACTTGGCCTTCTGTCGCCGACTGCACATTGTGTTCTATTGCTAACCAAAATAATACTTGGGTATTACTGGCTTTGTGTAAACACACCCGCGACGTCCGGCGATGGACTATTGATGTAATGTCTCCTTGTTGTGCGACATTTATGACTTTCTACAGGTGAATGTTGTTGCCTTTCCAAAGCTTACGCCCAGCGCTGTCTCATGTTATGTAAACATTCCTTGTAAAATTGGTGGATGTCCCATGACTGTTGACAAACGATGTCTGTGCCAACAATGAGTATAGAAAGTCGAAATACAAACTCATTCGCGCAGGAGGTCTTGCGTCTGACCGGTGGTGTGACGCTGTCATGTTAAAAAAATTCACACAACGGGAGAGGAGTCCAGGCCTCTGCCTTCAAAATGCCTCTCTTTGAACACTTACTGCGCTTTCACCATTCACTTCTAATCAACTCTGAATTTCAATGGGGGAAACATGTTTCTCTCATTAAAAAACGAATAACACTGCGCACTTCTACATGGGGGCCACGTTACAAGTTGCGTCGCCATTTTAAACGGAACTCGCAACTAGTCAAGTAACTGTTCGCGTCAACAACTTTGATCACACTGTCTACATCATTGTTGTCACCCAGAATTCTGAAAAATCAGTCTAGATGGTACCTTAAAAAACACATAGATATACACTGATTTTGAAACTTGGGCTCCTTTTGGGCGACTTGTGATATTTTAGGCGGTTTTTTTTTTTTTTTTTTTTTTTTGGGGGGGGGGGGGGGGGGGGGGGGGGGGGGGGGGGGGGGGGGGGGGGGTGGGGGGGGGGGGGGGGGGGGGGGGGGGGGGGGGAAGAACGGCACTACATTGGGCTATTTTGGGGCTACTTTCGGCGAACAACGGAAAGTTGATCTAGGTGGCGTTCTTCAGCTAATGAAGGAAAATGACACCTAGACGGGACCAAAAATAAAACCTAGATCTAGGTGAATAAACTTAGGAGTGGTAACGCTGATCTACTTACGCTGACTAATGGTCAGTGTTGCAGCAGAGGGAAATTAAATTTTTCCTAAATATACCATAGGGAACATTACTTTTTGATTACCCCTCGTACTTTACTTGATATTGTAGTGGGTGGTTTCTGTAGCAATATGTTTTACCTGATGAGGCTGTCAATCCCAAACACAACCTCACAGTCGGCCTTAATACATGACCAGGGAGATGTGATCATACTCGTGAATAAAAGATATAATCCCACAATGTCAAATATTTGTTGACCGAAAAGGATTCAAACAAGTGAAACACTTTAACTCGTATGGAACTATGCTGGCGTTAAACTGCAGATACCAAACTGAAATTCAGGCACGAGCTGCAAAGGCAAAATCAGCTTTCCATATAATAAAAAGCATTCTTAACGGCAAAAAATGTATCATTTGCGGTGAGATTGAAAGTATTACGATGCCATATTTGCATCACACATTACGCAGGTGCTTCCTGGACAAATACAAATGGACAAAAGTCTGAAATCAGCAGACATGTGGTTCTTATACAGGGTATCACAAATGCCAAGGACAACCAAAATATCAAATGACAAAATCAAATGAGAAAGTCATCAGAGAAGCAGAAGAAATGTGTCATAAACACCACGATAAGCAGCAGGTAGTCACTGTTCTTCGAGTGTACCATGAGTAGAGAAATACCTGAGAATCTGGTGAAAACTTGCCAGGGCAAGCATTTGATTCTGAGTTCTTGGACTGATGCTAGCTTTTTGTTTCGTGCCGAGCTGTTTGGTTTGCAAGGGTATGTGCGCGGAGGCCCGTGCTGGTACTAAGCTCCGGCCAGGAGCTTGTTTTTAAAAGTTTTCCTTACTAGTTAACATTAACTTCGCCCCAGAACGGCTGTCGGTAAGACTGAACACTCATAAGGGGTAGGCGATTATTGTAAATTTTGAAACACTGCTACAAAGTTGAAGATATTAATCGTTGTCACAGAAATAATGCAGCACGCCAGACGATGTTTTAAGCTGATGAGTTACACCAGTGGTCCCCAAACGGTACGGCATGCCACACTGGTGCGGCGCGAGACGATGGCATGTATGGCGGGAAAATTCAAAGACAATCAAGGATTTAGAGACATTTCCAAAAAATGTATATGCTAAAAATAAATATGAAGGTCACTTTCTTATTTATTTTGTTACGTGTGATACAATGTGGGAAATATATGTAAAGAAAACTGTAGAATTTTCTAGAAGTTACCAGATTTTATTCATTAATTTAATTTATATCAAATAGGTTTTAATAATCATAAAAAAATAGTTAAAAATAATGTAAGTGATAAATATAGGCACTCCAATACTCGCTTCGCGGCACGTAAAAAAGCCAAACACCGCGGGCTCTCATTGAATTTGCATATTTTGTAATGAATCACGTTTTTATGTAGCTGTATTGTTTTATACTTTCTAGATGTCTCTTATAAAGTAGTTTTCTATGTTATGAATAAAGCACTGTTAGGAGTTGATTTTTTAAAATTATTTGGAAGGTATTTCTTATCAATAAAAAAAAATGTGGTGGGTGCGAGCAAGTTTTCATTCTGAAAGTACGACCCAGAGAAAAAAGTTTGGGAACCACTGAGTATACCCGTAGACCTGTGTGCTTCTGTCCCGATATAAATCTCTACCCAGTATTGTATGTTCAGTACAAACATTATTTAAGTGATCATACAAACACTCACCAAAAACGCAACACTGCTGAAATGATCATATCAACACTCATCAAAAACAAAGCCACAAAAATCAAAGAAGGGGGGGGGGGGGACGACTTAAAGAGACAGAAAGACAAGAGTACAATAACATGATATACCCACAGCCCAGGAGACATGACACATGGGATTCGCATTCTGGCATCCAAACGTCAAAAACGTTGCTGTTGCAGATTAGTTACGCACGCGGTGTATAGTAACTGTTATACACTTAACAACCCCTTGTGAGCGCGTTTAGTCTGCTGCGTGTCTATCACAGACATCAAAATCACGGGCTGAATGACAGCATTGGTGTGGCAAGGTCACAAAATTGTTAGATGGATACTGAAGTACCAATTACCTTGGCTGACGGCGTAGGCGATCATGTCGCAATACTATTTCTCAATTCGGTTGTTGACTTCTTTCCACGCCATGATGTCAAATTGTTCAATTCCGTCTCTCTTTCTCGTCATATATCTCCTTTCCTTCAATCTTTCCTGTTGTTACGATATATTCCAGCTTTCTTCTTTTCATAACATACTCAAAGAAAGTGGGTTGTTTCCTTCTAACGTAAGTAATAAGTTTCTTTTGCGCACTGTCCTTTTTCTGGACATCCTCATTACTCTTGTAGCTGCCAATGTGGTATGTTAAACATTTTTTTCCTGTAAAACCACATCTCTGTGGCCTCTAGTGCGTTTCCTACTTGTTTACTAACTATCCATAACTCACTTCCATATGTCAAGATTGGTTTTATATAACACTGAAGAACCCTCTTAAATACGGTTTACTGGCCGTTATAAATAAGGAACAACTGTGTGCCTGCTCCTGAGTTAAAAAGCGATTAATATGAGGCTGTGTAGGCCACTGGCAACCTCATCATGTAAAACAAACGGTACAGAAATCACCGCTGCAAGAGCATGTGAATGCTTTGGTGCAGGCTTTCTGCAAGGGCGGGGGATCAGCTGCAGTGGTGGCTCTAAGCTAAGTAAGGAGCGCAAAAGATAACGAATGATATAAATATTTCACTGTCATGTGACAGCTATAATTAGCAACAGATATAATTTTCTGGTGGATTCCGCTGTTGGCCAATACTTTGCCTTTAGTTGTCCCTTGGCGAAATAACCATACATACGCGTTTCATTCAGCCTATATTTCGTGGTTGGTCTTGGTCGCGCCAGGAATGCATATTTTTAGACGCTTTTGATTAAACGGAGATAAATTCTCTTGTCTGTATGTAACTCTGGACAAACCACAACGTGTGAATGTCAGAACGTAAAATGCTTGCAATGCGGAACTGATCTAATTGATATCGCAGTGCATCCCGACCACACCCCGCAGAAAATCATCACGGGATTCGTCAGAAGTCGTGCAATGGATACATTCAAATGTGGGTATGCTGCGAGAATGTCCAAATATCTCCCCGAGTTATTTCAAATTAAATGGGGTGTATAGAAGATACTTTAGTTGTACCGTAAGAAAACAAAAAAAAAAGGAATTTTTCTGTCCGGTTTTTAAAAGCAAATGTTTAAATTTTGTTTCAGATATTAAAACTTCAAAACCAACATAAAGTTTATTCAGACTCAATTTTAAAAAAAAAATTAGGTACATCATTAAAATCAGTTTACTTTCAATAAGAAAACTTTGACGTGTGTCAATTTTGCGACAAACGATCTCGAAGCAGAGTTCTCAGACATCTGAAAGCAGACGACTGTTTTCTTCACATTTTCTTCACATACCTTACTGTGAATGTAAATCGTGAAAGGAGGCTGAGCAAATTTTGCACCCAATTGGCTATACGCCCTTTCCTGATTTACTTTCACAGCAAGGCGATGGCGCCGAGTGTATGGTCCTCGGTTCGATAAGCATATCACTTATATTTCTTTTCTGTTGCCTGGTGTCCTCCTTTCTGTGCCTGTTAATTACCTTTATTTATTTACTTATTTATTTATTAAACATGAAACACACAATTTCATAGTAAATAAGTATTTGCTTATATGAAAGAGGGAGCCATCACACTACCATAACAAACAAAAACAAAGGGGCAGTTCTGCATACACGCGTTTGTTAATGCACTTGTCTGTACAGGTATACCTCGCTTTATTGCGCGTCGCTTTATTGCGCTTCGCAAATATTGCGCTTTTTTTTTCAAATTTTTCAAGTTTATTTATTAGAACGTGCGTTCTTGTTCTGACAGATTTTGGCAAAAAAGAATTCGATTCGCTGAAGACTCGGATGATGAAAATTAGCACTTTTTTTTAGCAATAAAGTATTTTTAATTGTACAGTACATTGTTTTTTAGACCTAGCGCTATTGCGCACTTAATAGACATAATGTAAACATGATTTTAGGCTTTCGTTTGCACTGGGAAGCCAAAAAAATGGGTGTGACCCGCTTTATTGCGATATTCGCTTTATTGCGGTGGTCTGGAACCGAACCCGCAATATCTCCGAGGTATACCTGTACTTAACACTATCAAAACAGGTCTTACAGACAATCTGAGCCAGCACTACGTGTCATAAGCGTTAAGTGCCAGAACGAGTCTTATAGAAAATCTGAGCCAGTAATACATGTCATAAACGTTAAAAGCCACGCACGTATGAGATCACATACGGCTGCTAATCTGTGAACAGGCCGGCCTATTCACGGCCGGGACACAAAGAGTTAAATACAGCATGCCCTAATCTTTACCGTGAGCATTTTGTCACGAGCACCTGCACGTGCTGGCGCCCGGTTTGACTCAGACAGCTGTGAAAGAATGCAGGAATATGCAGTATATGCTGCTTACAGATCTGACGGACACATCATGCACAGTTATATGGCCGTGTGATGGTTCTTCTCACGTGTCCATCTCCTATCTTTCTGCGAAAAATGCAGGTAATAATTCACTCTTCCTTGTACATAACACATACACATATATGCACTTTCCTCTCATCTCCTCAACAAACAAACAAAAAACTATACGTATCCATACGTTTAATAATAAATTGCGAGACATGCACGTTTATGGAAACCCCGAGGCTAATTCTGACATTTAAACATCAATAGAGGCAAATAATCGTGATATTTCAACATGACAGAGCACAAGCTACATACTGCCTTTGTTCTTCACCACCCCTTCCCCCTTTTTCCTCTCTCAAAAATAGTATATGTAGACACACGTCTTCGGATATGTCGTAAGGACTTCTGTGCTGAAAATCAGCTCGTGTTGTTATGGCATATCGCATATTTCAAGAATGTAGTACCAGTGGAAACAGAGGTGGGGAAGGCGTTGGCGCTGGATAGGGCACACGCTGGGAAAACTTGTTGACAGCACTACATGGTAGCCCCTGTTCTGGAATTCCTAGGGTAAGGCAAAAAGAGGGAGACCAAACAAACACGAAGGGAAGTAGTCATCCAAACAAACACGAAGGGAAGTAGTCATCCAAACAAACACGAAGGGAAATAGTCATCCAAACAAACACGAAGGGAAGTAGTCATCCAAACAAACACGAAGGGAAGTAGTCATCCAAACAAACACGAAGGGAAGTAGTCATCGACATGAAAGGGATGAAGAAGACATGGAATGACCTTGAACGGATGGCACAGGAAAGGAGGCGTAGAGTATATTTCTTGAAGGCCTATGCTCCACGGGCAACTGAACTGTGATGAATGAATGGTACGTGTTTAGCAACAGATATGATTTTCTGGTGGATTCCGCTGTTGGCCAGTACTTTGCCTTGTTGTGCCTTGGCGAAATAAAGATACATACTGCCACTTTCAATAACAAATATGTAGGCAGTAGGTAGGGAAAGAGAGGCAGGGGTAGATCCCCCCCCCCCCAAAAAAAAAACACACACACACACGGAGAAGAGATCTGGAGACAGAAGTGAAAATGATGAGGAAGACGTGGAAATAACGTGAGAGTTGATGGCACGTGACAAGAAGACGTGGAAAGAACGTGAAAGTTGATGGCACGTGACAGGAAGACGTGGAAAGAACGTGAGAGTTGATGGCACGTGACAGGAAGACGTGGAAAGAACGTGAGAGTTGATGGCACGTGACAGGAAGACGTGGAAAGAACGTGAGAGTTGATGGCACGTGACAGGAAGACGTGGAAAGAACGGGAGAGTTGATGGCACGTGACAGGAAGACTTAGGACGTGTGTTTGTTAAAGG
>JAMPIV010016909.1:0-110460 GCA_024509875.1 Oreohelix idahoensis
ATATATTTTTTTATAATTTCTTGTCTTCTCTTTATTTCATTATCTTTTTCCCCCACCCAAGATCCCCCCCCCCCCCCCCCCCCCTGCCTGGTTGACTTTTTTTTATGGTTGTTCTTGAGTCTAATTGAGGAAGCGACTAGTATTAATACATTCACATAAACTCTGCCACAACAAGGAGTTTGCATGGAAGCACTGCCGACTAATACAGTAAAATGATAGTTGGCTAAATCTCTAGGGCCCTATCACTGGTGTGCTTTCGATTTGGCTCAGAGACGCAACTCGAATGACCCCCAAATGTTAACAACTACCCATATGTCTCGACTCATCGACTGTATCTACTCTAAGTTGTGGTCACCCTCTTCCTGCTCTACCTGCTACAGTTGCGCATGATGGGAGAGGATCTCTCATCTTACATAAAAAAAAGTTAGTTGCTTATCCTTTACAGGACGTGGCAATCAACCCCAGCTTTTATTGGCTGTTTGTGATTTTTCTAGGCAATTTTTTTCATTCAGTAGTTTGCCATTGCTTTCTGAACGGTACGGCGCTTATACCATTGTTAAAAATCCACACAAAGCGATCTGCTACCAAACCGCCTACAGCAGGTTTCGAACCTGGTATATCTGGATTATGAAACTGCGTTCATATCCATTAGGCCACAGACGCCGACATCTTACATAAAGGTCTAATAAATGATAGGCTAGTCTCAGTACTTTTCGATTCGGGATGTACTACCGTCGGTGGTGTTAGGGTAGCTCTATGATAGTTCCTTGCACTTATGCACTGCGCACAAAACAAAATCAAATGTGCTATACATTTTGAGTTACTATATGGAAAGTTATCCTACTTCTATTATTAGGATTGACACTCCCTTCTTTATAGGAGATGTCCATGCATGTCTTCTTCCTAATCCTATTGCGGATCTTATAATCGGTCGTATTCATGGGGTTAAGGAATGCACCCCGCAACAAATTTCTAGTTGGGAAGAACGAAACATTCAAGCGGTCAATGCAGTGGTGACAAGAGCTCAAGCTCTTAATCCCCCAACTTCATCGGATAATAGTACTGAAGTTGATAGCCAAGACGAGCACTTGGTGATTTCCCATGACTCGTTTGTTAAACGTCAAGAAGAGGATCCTTCTTTGAAGAAATTCTTCCTTCTTGCAAAGAAAGGGGATCCCAATAAAAATACTAATCACAAATCGTATATTACTATGAAGAATGGTATATTGGTACGGATGGTACAACACTCGGACAAGTCTATGCACTCGCAAATTCTTGTGCCTAAGTGTATGAGAGCCGTAATTCTTCAGCATGCACACGATTCTCAGTGTGCTGGACACATGGGGTTTTCCAGAACTAAAACTAGAGTCCTTGCGTCCTTCTTTTGGCCATTCGTGAATAAAGACATCCGAATTTATTGCCGATCTTGCAAAATTTGTCAAGAGGTCAAGTCTGGAGGTCCGAGACATGCTGCTCCTATTCAGGCTGCAGATATTCCGATTCGGCCGTTTCAGAAAATGGCTATAGACATCATTGGTCCGTTCAAGATTAATTCAGCCAGAGGACACCAATTTATCCTCACTTGCGTGGACATGTGCACGCGTTGGCCAGAGGCTATTCCTCTGAAGAGCATATCAACTGTCGATATCGCTGATGCTCTTTGGCTCATATTTTCTTGTCTGGGATTCCCCGGAGAAATACTGTCGGACCACGGCACTCAGTTAATTTCGGACGTTATGTCTCAGGTAATGGCTACGCTAGACATTAAAAGGTCTCTCAGTAGTATTTATCATCCAATGTCCAATGGATTGGTAGAACGTCTTAACAGGACACTAAAGAACTTACTTGGCAAGATAACGGAGGATCATCCTGAAGATTGGGACAGGGTTTTACCTGCAGTCCTCTTTGCCTATAGAGAGTTCCCAACGAGCATACAGGGTTTTCTCCTTTCGAACTTGTCTTTGGTGCGCAACCGCGCGGTCCGATGTCTTTGTTACACGATTTGATAACTTCTGATAATATTGACGATGATACACAATCGTCATATGAATATGTAATTTCTCTTAGAGAAAAGATTATCGAATCGTGCAGGTTAGCAACTTCATCTTCCGAATTTGCGAAAGAAAAAGCTAGGCGATTTGCTAACAAGAAAAGACGCCTACGTCAACTTTGTCCTGGAGACAAAGCATATGTCTTACTTCCCTCAAGAGAGAATAGACTTCTCATTTCATGGAAAGGTCCATACACTATAGTCTCCAAAATTTCCGATGTCGACTATATCGTCGATGTGGATGGAAAGCATAAAACCTTCCATATAAATATGCTAACAGAGTTTATTGAACGTCCAGACTATTTGCAGCCTATTTTCCAGGCGACGGACGACTCTCCAGCACAACATGGTCACATCTCATCCCTGTCCGTTATACAGGATGAGGAAACTATTTTTTCGGACGTTAACTTACCTCTGCCTGCGATTCCACTGAATTCAACGGAATCGTGGAGGGACGTTACAATCTCTTCGAACTTGTCTTTTGAGGAGCAACGTCAAGTATCCTCTACGCTACAATCATATCAGGATGTCCTTACCGACATTCCTGGACACACAGATGTCATAGAACATGACATCATACTTACTGATCGTAATCCGATCAGAGTAAGACCATACCCAATACCTATTCATTTTCAAGCACAAGTCGAGAAAGAATTGGATGAAATGATTCAACTGCAAATAATTGAACCATCCACTTCAGCTTATTCTTCGTCGATAGTTATTGTTCGAAAGAAAGACAATAACATACGTCTTTGCGTTGACTATCGCAAATTAAATCAAGTTACGAAGTTCGATGCTGAACCTATGCCATTATTAGATGATCTACTTATTAGACTTTCTAAAGCTAAATTCTTTACTAAACTAGACTTGTCGAAAGGTTATTGGCAAGTCCCACTGACGGAACACGCCAAACCTCTCACTGCTTTTTCGACACCTAGGGGTCTGTTTCAATGGAATTTTATGCCTTTCGGGCTTATGAACGCCCCAGCGACTTTCGTGCGCATGATGCGACGAATTCTATCAGATCGTGCAGATGTCATCGCATATTTAGACGACATCTGTCTTTTCAGCAGCGATACTTGGGAAGAACACTATTTGGGTCTAAAGGAATTGCTATCTACTCTACGTGAGCATAGTTTGACTGCAAAACCCTCTAAAGCTTTTGTTGGGTTTAGTGAAATTTCCTTCCTAGGTCATCGAGTTGGTCATGGTCTGTTGAAGACAGAGGACCAAAACATTTCGAAGATATTAAATATCTCGGTTCCGAAGACAAAAAAGCAAGTGCGTAGTCTCTTGGGATTGATACAATTCTATGGAAGATTCATTGAGAATCTGTCCTCCATTATGGCACCACTTTCATCGTTATTGAAAAAAGGTTCTCCTAATATGGTGCGTTGGTCCCAGGAATGCCAATCTTCATTGGATCAGGTTAAGAATTTGTTCTCATCTCATCCTATCTTAAGACTACCAACGATTGATAAGACTTTTGTTCTTCGTAGTGATGCCTCTTCCACTGGGATTGGAGCGGCACTAATGCAGGAATATTCAGGAACTCTGTATCCTGTAATGTATATTTCTAGGAAGCTAAATGCGGCAGAAAGGAATTACTCGGTTTTAGACCGTGAATTGTTGGCTATGGTTTGGTCCATTCTTAAGCTTCAAAGGTTCCTTCTGGGCGCGCATTTCTTTATGGAAACCGACCAAAAAGCTCTTACGGCTATGCAAAGTAAGGATTTGAAGAGCTCGAGATCTACTCGTTATGCTATTGCTCTTCAGCCTTTCCATTTCACGGTGCGAGCTATCCGTGGTTCGGATAATGTGATGGCGGACATATTGTCCAGATGCCCACATGATTCCAGTTAAATCTTGTGTCCTAGTTTTTCCTGATACACTTTCGGACTTAGGTCTGTCATTAATATCCTAATATGTTGTAATACAAATGTATTTGGATGATGTTTAGATAATTTAACAAATTTCATTTTGTCCATCCATCAGTGATATGTTGCTAATATAGCAGTGTAATTCATGACATTTGTATATTGTTATAATTATAGTATTTAGTAATGTTTGATATATGATTGGTATTGCCAGCAACTTAGGTTTCTTTAATGGTACCCCTTAGTTTGTTTGGCTTAAAGGAAATATTTTCTCCTATGTTGGGAGATGATTTGTATCCTCTTCAGACGCTTTGTTTATGCGTCTATTGTACCTGATATTAGGTTCATTTTTTGCATGAGCACATAAGTAATACTTGTGCAATCTTGCTCATGGACATATTAAAAAAAAAATTTCATTTTTTTTTACAGGGGGGTTGTAGTAATATGTTGCTGTCATTTTTGACGGAGTCATCTGTCAAGTTATTTGCTTATGTTTTTATCATAAGAATAATTGTGTCTTTACCTGCGATCTCAGGTTGATTAGGGGTTGTCTTCACTTGTTTATTCATTCATTGTGTTTGACCTTTAGGGTCAAAGGTAGACAGTTCTGGCGTATGCCCATAGGCAGGGTTTTTAAGGGGAGTTGAGTTAGACTTCCGGCGAGCCGTGAAGTGTCCTGGTTTCTGAAGGGACGAGAGTCCATTGTGTTTTTTCGGGAAAATCTTCGAAGTGACTGCGATGGAAGTTTTCCCCAGTGAATCTCTGTGCGTTGGAATGACAGCAGAGTTCCTTGTTAGGTTCTGTGGACTCGGTTACAGGTAATACCGACTTTTTCCATTATTACGCTTTCGGTGGTAGAACATGTTAGAAGATTACCTAGTCTGTGAACTGCAACTCACCGGTCCTCCATTACAGAACATATATGTTGTGCTCAAGGTAGCCATCCAAGACTATTAGTCTTCATACCATCCAGAAATCCAGTGACGAAGATATATTGTGGGAGCCGCAGATTGGCGGCATATTTATGTCCACATACGCATTACTACAGGGTTGATGGTAACCTGCTTATCAGCAGTACACGGCCGACGTCAGAACGAGGCCTGTGTTTTCGGCTATTATACTACAGCCTGATAATGTGCAATTGACGGGGAATGCCAAGTTGTACCTATGTGTCAAGGTGATTAAGGTATCTGACGCGTTTAGTCAGAGAGATCAGGCGGCATTTTGAACTGTCATTGAATAACATTATTATTGACCATGCACGAATATTGGAATGTTTACCAGCTTGTTGAATGCCTAATGTATACCTATCGATTTCCGGTCAGCATGACCTTGTTTACAATGACTGTTCCTGTTGATGCTACTATGTGTGTTATCGTCAATAAATGTTTTGAAACGTGCCTGCAGTGTTCAAGCATCCTTGACTACTGCATGTGAGTGTAGGGGTTGCAGTGTCTACATATATACGAGCCTAAACACATTCGCGCCTTCATTCGCACCCACACTCAGTTCATCATACGCCAGCACTACACATCTAACTACATGTATACTGTCTTGGGCCAGTGATCACCTCAACAAGAGAAAAAGACAGTTACATTTCTGGTGGACCAGTTACGTGGGTGTTGCGTGATAAATTCTCGCAACATCGTTTTATTTCAATATCTATTTTATAACGCAAGGGCAACAACTGCTTGAAATTTATAGTCACTTTTCTCGGTAAGCATTTGTCTTCTCGCGTTGGTATCGAATGCAGTTAAGTTTGAGCTGTGGTCATTTTGCGCTGGACTGCGCATGACTTGTCTTGCTTCTTGGTCGATCGGTTTCCGCCCACCACTAGTGGAGTGAGCGATTTGGAATGGCGAAAGAGATGCCTCGTTGAAGAGGGGATCTCCGCTATTTTTTTGTTCTGTCAGGGATGTGTAGTCCTCTTATGGATATTTCGTTTATTCGAGATAATACCTCTAGTGTTTCCCACATGTCGGGAGGCGTGATATTTCTGTATTTCTTGAAAGCAAGGTAAATTGACTTTTTTTTCATTAACTCTATCGATTTTGGGTCGTGAGCGATTTCGATTCATAGCCTGTCTGCGAAAGTCGTCGTCACGAGATGTTTTTTCCCAGCTCACATGTCGCTGCATTGTACTGCATCGGTTGATGCATGTACCAAGGACCATTACTTGCTACTTTGTTAAATGAACTAGGTTTGGAAAACCTTTATTATCTAGAGGATATTTTTGAGGACATTATTTATACTTCGGCAGACGTGTCTGTCTTGCTGAAGTCAAACTAAGGAGAGTGAACTGATCTCATACATCTGGTTATCTCCTGGCTGTTATAGAAAAGGATGGAGTTTTTCACCTGACTACATTTACAGCACTTTGAAATATAACATGCATCTGACTCATCATTGTAATGCTGTCTACCGTCTATTGCTGTATTGAATGTTGCTGTGATAATGACTGTTTGATGTGCCTACATATTCGCGTAACCATTTTGTCACTGTGGCGTCCACAATAAATAATGAAGAAAAACGTCAACGGCTGTTACAAGAATCATTGACTTTATACGTCGTGAGTTTACTGACGTCCTATGTGGATTGCCCTGTTATTTTTGTATGAACATTGTTTTGACTGAACACATCTGCACACCACACAAAACCAGACATGCGGATACCATCCATCATCATATGGCATCACGCATCATTTGGTGGCCATAAGCTGGTTTGATTCTGGTACCAGCAACACGGGGTCCCTTACCCACTTCATTTTCAACAAGAATTCATCAGCATCCTTCAAGAAATTAACATTCTTCAATACAGTCAACATCTTCAAAATTTTCAAAGTACTCGGCGTTGCCCGGTAAAAGTCAAAATTTCAACTTTTTGACGGAAACAAGAATTTGACAGTACCCGGCGTTGTTACATGTTGCCGGATAACTCGGACTGCTGTTATCTTTTACGCAAGTCAAGCAAGTTGCTGCTGTCAAGGTTCCAGTGCTGTCGTTTTTGTGAAGGTCAAGTGCCGGTTGAAACGGGTTGTTTTCTGAAGAAGGCCAAGTACCGATTTCCATCAACTTACTTTTGGATTAGAAGGTCAAGTGCCGAAACAACTCAACACACAGTATTTCAGAAGCTCTTGTACCATCGTGTTAGCAGTGGAAGCAGTTCAGATGTGCCATCATCGTTGGAGCTTCGCTCTTTAGGACGTTGATTGACATCCGTTTTTTCTGCTGTTCTACGATTGGAAGCCTATAAGTTAAGTGGCCTGTTTGTATGTAAACTGTGCCCTTATACTTCTGCTGAGTCTTCTGTGTATCATCTCATTCTATATGTTATATGTTTATATGTTATTCGTATATTTATATGTTTATATTTCAGCGGGTTCTCGGTTGGGTGGTGTCTCCGTTAGATTATGCCACGTCATAGAGGTCGTCTATTGTGAGCGTTTTCTGTAAGGTTTGCAAATTTCCGATACTGGAATTTGCTAAGCGACTTCTGTTGCTATTTATGTTAGCTGTGATGACATGTTTTAATATTGTTTTCGTTATTATTTCGCATTCTTTAGTTTTGTTTTGATTTGTTTGTATTTGTTAGCCTACTCTTGTCTATAATTTAGTTTCATACAACATTTTTGTTTATACACTGTGGTGTCATGTATTTTGTTTAATTCTATCGCAGAGATCGTCACATTTTTTGTGATATTTCATTAATTTCTGCTTTATTTTTAGTTGATTTCTGCGAACGTTTTTGTATTGTTGCTGATCTTTGTTATTGTTTACATTGTTATTGTTTACATTGTTTGTATTGTTTACATTTTCAATGTTTACATTCTGCATGTGTTTACATAGTCATTGTTTACAGTTATAGTAATTAGTTAATGGGCTATGCTAATGCACTGTTACTACTACACTGATGATAAATGAATGATGAATAGTGTCGTGCACTATTGAATGAGAAGTGCACTTATGATCAAGAATTGATTGTTGATATTTCATATACAAGTTCTTTGATTGGAGACTTGTTTCCCACAGAGACTGGGATAATATAAGGTGATGTGAATATACAAGTGCTTAATTAAGACTTGTTACACTTAGGTTTGAAATAAATTAGTTAATTATTTCAGGTTTTGGACTTATATATTACTCATCATGTCTACATTTGAGCACTTTATTGAGCAGGGTAAATTGCTTGGCAAGACTGGTGATAAGTTAGAAGAATTTGCAACTGCTCGATATGATAAAGCAATGGAAGCTGAACAAAAGAAACTGCAGATGGAAGCTGAACAAAAGAAACTGCAGATGCAGGTGGATGAAAAGAGATTCCAAATGGAAATGGAAAAACAAAAAAAAGGGAATCAGAAGCTGAGGAAAGAAAACTCCAGCTAGAAGCTGAGAATAAAAGACTTGAAAAAGAGGCTGAAAATAAAAGACTTGAAAAAGAAGCTGAAAATGAAAGACTTCAAAAAGAGGCTCAGGCTGAGGAAAGAAGATTACAGAGAGAGTCTGATGAGAGGAAAGAGAAAGCAAAAATGGAACATGAAGAAAAGGTCTTAGCTTTAGAGTTGGAAAAATTGAAATTGACGAGCATGAGTAATGGTAATGATTCAAACAAGGGTTCATCTTCTGGTAAGGCTAATAATGATACTTTTAAGATTAAGTTACCAACATTTAGTCCTTCCAGTGATGACATAATGTTCTATCTGGACAGATTTGAACAAGCATGTACAGCTCATAACATAGACAAAGCAAAATATGTTTATCAGTTATCAGGGATACTGACAGGTAAAGCTCTAAGTATATTAAATATGGTGGATGAACCTGACAAGAACAATTATGAGGTTGTCAGGGCCGCTTTGTTAAAGAAATATCAGCTTAACGAAGACGGCTATCGTCTACAATTTAAAAACATGTTACCTGAAAATGGAGTTGAATTCTCCGAGTTTATTGCAAGAATACGCATTACTTTCTCACGATGGGTTGAACTATCTAAGACGGAAAAAACTTATGAAGGACTTATGGACTTAATACTTAGAGACAAAGTCATGTCGTCTGTCAATGAGTCTTTCCTTGCTTTCCTTCATGAACGTAAACCTAAAACAATAAAAGAAATGGAAGATTTCTGTTGCCAATACGTAACTGCGCACCCCACACATAACCATGGGTAACTCTAAGGTGAAAGAAGGTTTACCAGTTGCTTCGGCAGCTCCGTATGGCCAAAACTTTGCTCGTAGATTCCAACAAAATTTTGATAGAAAGAGTAGCGGTAATTTCTGTCAAAATCATGGAAATCAATTTCATGGTGATTCTTCTTCGAAGAATTGGAGACAACCTGATAGTACTCGTTACTATCACCCTAATAATTATAAGCATTTCAAAAGAGGATATGGTAATAGAGGTTATTCCTGCCGAAGACCTCAGAACCAAACAAATAGATGTTCGCATCAATGTGAACATGATAGTAATCGTGGAAACTGGAATTCGAACCAGGATAACAATTACAATAGAGACAATAATAACTGCAGAGATAATAATAACTTTGATAACTTCAGAGGTAATAATAGTCGGGGTAGATCTCAACACAAAAAAAAGAGATATCAGCAGGCTAATGCTGTACAACAGGAAACTGAGGGAGCCTGTAATCATGTTGTTGATAGTAAAAACTTTGACGCTGTCACTGGTTCTGCTTTTGACTTTGAGAGAGCAAACAAATGCCCCCAATGCAGTACTTTATTCGAACCGGGTACCATAACTACTTTGAGTTGTGGTCACCCACTTCCCGCTCTTCCTGCTGCTGTTGCGCATGACGGGAGGGGTTCTTTAATCCTACATAAGGGTCTTGTTAATGATACTCCGGTCTCACTACTTTTCGATTCCGGATGCACCCCTATTGGTGTTAGACAATCGCTTGTAGATCCATCTTGTGCTACAGGAAGGGTTATTAAATGTGTCACATTTGGCGGCACTCTAGAAAAATATCCTACTGCTGTAATTCGCATTGCCACTCCTTTCTTTACTGGAGATGTGCATGCTTGTCTCTTACCTAATCCTATTGCGGACCTTATTATTGGTCGTATTCACGGAGTTAGGGAGTGTACCCCACAGCAGATTGCTGCTTGGGAAGATAATAACATGCAAGCTACAAATGCAGTAGTTACAAGAGCACAAGCTCTACAAACACCCGAAACTTCACTGAATAGTGATAATGAAGTTGATAGCCAAGATAGTCACTTAGTAATCACTCGTGACTCTTTCATAAAATTGCAAGAAGAAGATCCTTCTTTAAAAAAATTCTTCGTTCTTGCGAAGAAAGGTGATCCGAATCAGGATACAAATAGAAAATCTTGGATTGCAATGAGAAACGGCGTACTTGTACGTATGGTACAAGATTCGACTACGTCGGCACATTCGCAAATTCTTGTTCCCAAGAGCATGAGAGTCCAAATATTACAACATGCTCATGACTCGCAATGTGCTGGACATATGGGTTTTGCCCGTGCGAAGTCGAGAGTCCTTGCGGCTTTCTTTTGGCCTTTTGTCAATAAGGACATTCGTATTTACTGCCGATCATGCAAGGTATGTCAGGAGGTCAAATCTAGAGGACCACGACATGCTGCGCCTATCCAGGCTGCTGACATTCCTATTCGGCCGTTTCAGAAAATGGCCATAGATATTATTGGCCCTTTTAAGGTCAAGTCGGCCAGAGGACATCAGTTTATCCTTACATGTGTCGATATGTGCACACGTTGGCCAGAGGCTATTCCTCTTAAGAGCATATCTACTACAGATATCGCAGATGCTCTTTGGTTGATATTTTCTCGCTTGGGGTTCCCCAGAGAAATATTGTCAGACCATGGCACTCAACTCATATCTGACACTATGTCACAGGTAATGTCTACCTTACATATTGAACGATCTCTCAGTAGTATCTACCATCCTATGTCTAATGGGTTAGTTGAGCGTCTGAATAGAACGCTCAAGACTTTGCTTGGTAAGATAACTGAAGATCATCCTCAAGATTGGGACAGGGTTTTACCCGCGGCTCTCTTTGCCTATAGAGAAGTCCCTAATGAACACACAGGATTTTCTCCCTTCGAACTTGTCTTTGGCGCGCGTCCACGCGGCCCTATGTCTTTATTACCCGATCTCATCACTGCCGATGATATTAGCGATGAAACTCAATCCTCATATGAGTATGTCATTGCTCTTAGACAAAAGATCATTGAGGCATGTAAGCTAGCAACTGCTTCATCAGAAATTGCTAAAGAGAAGGCAAGACAGTTTGCTAACAAGAATAGATGTCTACGACAACTTTGTCCAGGTGACAAAGCATTCGTCCTACTCCCCAGTAGGGAAAATAGACTTCTTATTGCATGGAAAGGTCCGTATGCAATAGTCTCTCGGATTTCCGATGTTGACTATGTGGTCGATATTGATGGAAAGCATAAAACTTTCCACATAAACATGCTTTCGGAATTTCACGAACGTCCGGACTATTTGCTGCCTATTTTCCAGGCAACGGATGATGCTCCTGCACCTCACGGTCATTATTCATCCCTGTCTGTCATTCAGGATGAGGAAGCTACCTTCTCTGATGTCAACCTTCCCCTTCCAGTGGTTCCATTACATTCCACGGAATCTTGGAAAAACGTTTCTGTTTCTCCTAATCTTTCTGGTGACGAACATCGACAAGTCTCGTCGATGTTACAAACATTTCAGGATGTTCTCACTGACATTCCTGGACACACAGATGTCATAGAACATGACATAATTCTTACCGACAATAATCCAATTAGGGTTAGGCCGTATCCTATTCCTATACACTTTCAGTCGCAAGTGGAAAAGGAATTGGATGAAATGATTCAATTAAATATAATTGAACCATCGACTTCACCATATTCTTCTTCCATGGTTATTGTCCGGAAGAAGGATAAGAACATACGAATTTGCGTTGATTATCGCAAATTGAATCAGGTCACAAAGTTCGACGCTGAACCGATGCCTTTGTTAGAAGATCTACTAATTAGACTTTCTAATTCTAGATTCTTCACTAAACTTGACTTGTCTAAAGGTTATTGGCAAGTGCCTTTAGCAGAGCATGCCAAACCTCTTACTGCTTTTTCTACACCTAGGGGTCTATTTCAATGGAATGTTATGCCTTTTGGTCTCATGAACGCCCCTGCCACTTTCGTTCGCATGATGCGTCGAATTCTGTCACATCGTTCGGATGTCATCGCATACTTAGATGACATCTGTCTCTTCAGTGATACCTGGGAAGATCACTATTTAGGGTTATATGACTTACTGTCCACTCTACGTGAGAATAATTTGACAGCGAAACCTTCTAAAGCTTTTGTTGGTTTTGGTGAAATCTCTTTCCTGGGTCATCGTGTTGGTCATGGTCTCTTGAAGACAGAAGACCACAATACTTCCAAAATACTGAACATCTCTGTTCCTAAAACGAAGAAACAAGTTAGGAGTCTCTTAGGTTTAATTCAATTTTATGGGAGATTTATTCCAAATTTATCTTCGATCATGGCACCTCTATCAACATTGTTGAAAAAAGGTTCGCCTAATCTGGTCCGTTGGTCTGAAGAATGCCAATCTTCACTAGACCAAATCAAGAATATATTTTCTTCTCCTCCCATCTTAAGATTACCTACTCTTGATAGGACTTTTGTTCTTCGGAGTGCTGCTTCATCCACTGGGATTGGAGCAGCACTGATGCAAGAATATGCAAATACTCTGCATCCTGTTATGTACATTTCTAGAAAACTAAATGCGGCAGAGAGGAACTACTCGGTTTTAGACCGTGAGTTGTTAGCGATGGTTTGGTCAATTCTAAAGCTACAAAGATTCCTCCTGGGCGCACATTTCATTCTAGAGACTGATCAGAAAGCTCTTACAGCTATTCAGACTAAGAATTTGAAGAGTTCGAGATCCACTCGATATGCTATAGCTCTTCAACCTTTTCACTTCACGGTACGAGCTATCCGTGGTGCGGATAATGTGATGGCTGACATTTTGTCTAGATGCCCACATGACTCCAACTAATACTTCTGTCCTATATTTCCATATATTACAGAGTCATAACACACCTATATTTCTACAATAGATTAGCACATCTGTACTTACTCTATATGTACACACTATCGTGCTTTGTTGTCATCTTCTTCTGTTCGTTTTTTAAGATGATAGAGGAGGACTGAGTAGTTAATATAAGGGCCGTTAGTTTACTAAACAGCCACAATTATTAATAATGTATTGTACCTTATGAAGCATATTAGTTATTAATTAGCATTATATTGCTTGTACTTTCTCAGAATGTCATTGTTGAGCTGAGGACTTACCTTACTAGTATCAAGCATGACGAGTTCTAGATTGTGTACTTACCCTCGGAATACCAGAGCATATGTCCTGGATCGTCATGTAGTTTAACTTTACTATGTACTTATGTCATTACATGTCAAAGAATGTACTATTTAAATTTTCCTATCAGATTTGTACATCCATTTTTAAAGACAATATTAGAGTATGCTGTTTAATGATGATTATAGTAACTTGCATACGTATATTGTGTTTACATGCTAACGTGATGTGTGTTGGTGACACCTCCCCGATGTGAATATTTTTTTGAGACATATTTATTTTTCTGTTGAGGTATATCCTCACCAGACACTCTATAATTAGCCTATTGTTTGGCAATTTAGTTAATTATCAGCGCATAATTCGTGCGTTTTGAGCCGCTTATCGCATGCTCTTTGATATTGAAAAAAAAAATATGTTCCACATTTTTTTTTTATCGGGAGGAGGTGGTGATATGTTGCGTGATAAATTCTCGCAACATCGTTTTATTTCAATATCTATTTTATAACGCAAGGGCAACAACTGCTTGAAATTTATAGTCACTTTTCTCGGTAAGCATTTGTCTTCTCGCGTTGGTATCGAATGCAGTTAAGTTTGAGCTGTGGTCATTTTGCGCTGGACTGCGCATGACTTGTCTTGCTTCTTGGTCGATCGGTTTCCGCCCACCACTAGTGGAGTGAGCGATTTGGAATGGCGAAAGAGATGCCTCGTTGAAGAGGGGATCTCCGCTATTTTTTTGTTCTGTCAGGGATGTGTAGTCCTCTTATGGATATTTCGTTTATTCGAGATAATACCTCTAGTGTTTCCCACATGTCGGGAGGCGTGATATTTCTGTATTTCTTGAAAGCAAGGTAAATTGACTTTTTTTCATTAACTCTATCGATTTTGGGTCGTGAGCGATTTCGATTCATAGCCTGTCTGCGAAAGTCGTCGTCACGAGATGTTTTTTTCCCAGCTCACATGTCGCTGCATTGTACTGCATCGGTTGATGCATGTACCAAGGACCATTACTTGCTACTTTGTTAAATGAACTAGGTTTGGAAAACCTTTATTATCTAGAGGATATTTTTGAGGACATTATTTATACTTCGGCAGACGTGTCTGTCTTGCTGAAGTCAAACTAAGGAGAGTGAACTGATCTCATACATCTGGTTATCTCCTGGCTGTTATAGAAAGGGATGGAGTTTTTCACCTGACTACATTTACAGCACTTTGAAATATAACATGCATCTGACTCATCATTGTAATGCTGTCTACCGTCTATTGCTGTATTGAATGTTGCTGTGATAATGACTGTTTGATGTGCCTACATATTCGCGTAACCATTTTGTCACTGTGGCGTCCACAATAAATAATGAAGAAAAACGTCAACGGCTGTTACAAGAATCATTGACTTTATACGTCGTGAGTTTACTGACGTCCTATGTGGATTGCCCTGTTATTTTTGTATGAACATTGTTTTGACTGAACACATCTGCACACCACACAAAACCAGACATGCGGATACCATCCATCATCATATGGCATCACGCATCAGTGGGCTCTTCTGATACATTTAAGCTGGACAGAGCGAGAAATTAACATTTCCGTGGACTTATGCTACATTTATTATGCCTCCAGTGTTGTCCAGAAATTTACATTTCTACATGTGTTACATGTCATGAGGAACAAAGTGGACAACTGAGAATAACACACATACTCTTTGCTTTCAAGTTTTGTCTACACAGGACAGAAATAGGTCATCAACTGTTGACCCAGATAAACAGTGCGAGCATTTATGTTATAATGCTACATAAACCACAACAGGACAAGTACTGAAGTTAACATCTAGGCATTTGCTACGTGGACCACAACTGCAAGTCGAGTCCCTTTTTGTAAACGGTACCGCTGGTCGTTTACACGTTTCAGTCAACAACAGACTTTTCTATGTCCGAGCATTCAAGTTACATTGTTCGAGGTCAAGTGTTTGTAAACAGTACGTGGAAATTGTAAACATTCAATGTGCAAGTCCTAAGTCGAGAAGGTCATAGTAACTTTTGTTCGTGAATACCACTTTATGCTACAGTGGATTTGACATTCAGTGCGCGCTTGACATTTTGTTACTGTGTTCGCGAGGAGCAAGTTAGTTACTGTAATATTATGAGTGACTAAGCTTTATTTTGCAACACATTGAATTGATTGCTATTTATGTTCCTTCTACTGTTGTTGTGTATTTTTCTTGTGTTCTTTAGCGGGTTTTCGGTTGGTGGGTCTTATAGTAAATATGCCACTTAATCGAGGGTTACTGTAAGCGTTCTGTAGGGATTGCAATTTTCTTAATTGAAATTTGCTAGCGACTTTTGTTGCTATTTTTTTTTTAGCTGTGACGACATGAGTTAGTGTTGTTTCCGTTATTTTTCCGTTCTTTGATTTTCGATTAGTTTTGTTTGTATCTGTTCTTCTCTCATTCCTTCCGTTTATTTCTTTACACCTTTTCGTTTATAACAGTGTTGCCATTTGTCTTGTTTATTTTTCGCGGTTATCATTACACATTTGTGTAACATTTTTTTTTTTACTTTTTGCTGTATTGTTTATTTGACTTCCGCGAACGTTTTCGGTCATTGTTCTGTATTTTTGTCTTTGTATTTATGATTGTTCTACATTATTGTCATACACAGTCTACATACATACACTTGGTCATGTATTATTATTATTGATAAGGTACACTCTTCATATAGAGATTGTTTTATATAACCAAGAGGACCATACAAAGTCTTTGTCTAAGACTAAGAGAGTGAAATAAAGTGAAGTGAGTATACAAGTCTAGCATTTCAGACTTGTCTCCCATTGAAGTGGGATAAGGTAATTGTTGAATTTTTCAGGTTACTGATCTCATTAGACAGAATGTCTACATTGGATTTCTTCATCCAGCAAGGGTTAACCCTTGGTAAGTCTGGTAAAGAATTGGAAGAATATTCATCTGCTCTATTCGCCATTGCAGTTAAGTCAGAAGAGAAGAAACAAAAAGAGGAAATTAAATTGAAAGCAGAAGCTGAACAAAGGAGAGCAGAAGCTGAACTAAAGAAGCTAGATGCTGAGAATAGAAGATTAGAACTTGAAGAGAAAAGGTATCAAAGAGAAGCTGCTGCTGAGGAGAGGAAAGCTCAAGCTGCTGGTGATGAAAGAAAATTCCAGATGGAAATGGAAGACAAAAAACTTCAAGCTCAAGCTGCTGCAATGGAGTAGATTTCTCTGATTTTGTTACAAAAATACGTCGTACATTTACACGATGGGTTGAGTTGTCTCAGACTGAGAAAACATATGAAGGTCTAATGGACTTATTATTGCGAGATAAGGTTTTGTCATCTGTTAATGATTCTTTTCTTGCATTCCTTCATGAGCGTAAGCCTAAAAACTTAAAAGATATGGAGGAATACTGTTGTCAGTATGCCACCGCGCATCCCCATGCTACAGTTAGCAATTCTAAAGTGAAAGAAGGGTTGCCAGCTGCTTCGGCAACACCATATGGCCCTAATTTCAAAAAAAAATTTCAGGGTGCTCAACAAAACTGGAATAGGGGAAGTAATCAGAATTACACTCAGAAGCGGAGTAATCCAACACATGATGGTTCTTCGTCTATGCAGTGGAGACAAGATGGTAGTTCTCGTAATTTTAGTGGTAATAATTTGAGACACTTTCGCAAAGGCTATCCAAATAATAACTATTCGAACTTTCGAAGTAATCATTCTCGACGTCAAGATTATGACGATGGTGAATTTAGAAACCGGGATTCAAACCGGAATGATGATTACAATAGGCAATATGATAACAATTACAGGGGAAATGATAGTCGAAATAATTACAGGGGGAAATGATAATCGAGGATTGTCTAGATTTAACAAAAAAATGAACCTTACAACATGCAAACTCTGCACAACAAGAGTTTACAGATGGAAGGCTGTAATCTATACAGTAAATTGATAGTGGTAACTCTAAGGTAAATATCACTGGTTGTGCTTGTTCGATTTTGACTGAGAGCAACTGAATGCCCCCAATCTAATAACATTGTTCGAGACCTCATCGACTGTATCTACTCTAAGTTGTGGTCACCCTCTTCCTGCTCTAACTGCTGCCTACAGTTGCGCATGATGATGGTAGAGGAATCTCTCATCTACAAAGGTAAAAAATAAAGTCTCAGTAGTTGATTCGGATATGTACTAACCATTTACAGGGTAAGGGAATCAATCAACCCAGGTTTGTATTGGCTTTTGTGCATTTTTTTGGGAAGTTAGGCCAATTTTTTTGATTGACACTCCCTTCTTCAAGTTAGGAAATGAAATGCCCCTGTCCTAAATTTTGCCGATCTTACTACATTGGTGCTCGACATGAGGTTTTAGTGATGTCTACAAATAATTCATGTCCCGACTGAATCTTCGAGACTAAGTTGGGTCACTCCTTGAACATTCGCTGCTCTATGGTCGCTTCTACCATTGTTAGCCAAAAGTCTCACGACATACTGTTGAATAAAGCGTCTAATAATGCATAGGCCTAAGGAGTCTCAGGAAATACTTTCTCCCATGATTCGGGGATTGGTAAACTACAGGGTTCAACTATAATAAGTTTGAAGAAGAGTCTCTGATTAGACTCCTTGTACTGATTGCCACTGGGACAAAGACCCAGCTCAAATGTGTTAACATTTGGTTGGCTAAGAGGAACTATTTGGAAAGTTATCTACTTTCCCTTTATTAGGAATATGACACTGCCTTCAGTCAATTATGAGATCCCAAACATTATGCTATTCTTCAGGGAATTGGACAACTCGTACTTGATAAATAATGGAAAAACAGGAAACAAAGTAGCATGGGGTTTAAGGAATGCACCTCGCAACATTAATCCTCTTAATAAAAAGAACCTAAAATGGCATTCAAGGGTAATCGAGTCTGCCCAGCCTATCAAATGCCAACTTCATGAAGGACAGCCTATAATATCTTAACCGCCTTCTTAGGTCATGTGGGTTCTTCCTTCATAAATGTACGTTAAAAAAAAATGTTACGCAATAGAAACAAAATTCTGGAGTTGTGCGAGGGAAATATATGAGAACTGTGTGTTATACGGGTCATATGGCCCGTTCTGGATGAATTAGTAGTAGAGGTGTTTCATAAATCCATTGTTTTTAGGACTATCCAAATAAAAATTAGAGAATCCCCTGGGCAAATTTTCTCTTCTTAAAATACCTTACATATTTTGGATAACAATAATAATGTAAATTGGTCATAGAGCTAGAAGTACTAAGGCACTGGTGAATACTTTAATCAGACTGATTCGGTTAAAAATGTATTTTGATTGTTCAAAAGAGGGGGGGTCAAATTTCTAGAATAGGGGTTAGGTTCCTTCTAACCGATAGATAGAAACTTGGCACTGTTAGCTGGCTTGCGCTCCCTTGTAAAAAGAAAAGATGCAAATAAACTATTGTCCGAAAAAATGGGCTTTATATTACTAGAAATATGATCGTATATTCACCATTATGAAGAATTGCTTGTCAATTAATCACAACCTTACCCTACTTATGGTACAACATTTATTATGGTCAATAGGTCTATTAGGATGCAAAAATTTGCGATAGTGAGGTGTCCAGCTAGTGTCTTATAACTAAAATAATCCAGCAAAACATCAAAGTATAATATAAAATACATTCATGGGGTTACCAACTAACCAATCCGATTTTTTCCAGACCCCATAACAAATGTCCTTGCGTAAAAGAATATTAAACGCCGCCGAAAAATCTACGGTTTTGCCCCCCCCCCCAGGGCAATTATAAGTAATCCAAATTTATAAAATCCCTGCAATCAAATGTAACCATAAGACGCGCACCAAAGCATGACAACAGCAATAAACCCAAAAAACAATCAGGTTTTCCACATAATAACAATTAGAAAATCAAAATCCACCTACGCAATCGTATTCAAGCGCCACAAACCATGGCCCTCTGTCAAAATTATAAAATAAACACGGATAATGCTTATGTTTACATTCTAATACACCACTTACACCCAACCATAGAACCCCAGAAACATTTAAAACAAATAAAAACCAGAACAAACAATAAAAAACACCTGAAACAAATTAAATACCCTAATACCCCTACCACTCCACATCAAACGAAAAAAAAAAAAACACCAATAGTTAAATATAAGTTGATATTTAAGCAAAACGTGCACAATTGGTGATTTCCCCATGACCTCGTTTTGTTAAACGTCAAGAAGAGATCCTTCTATTGAATGAAATTCTTCCCTTCTTGCAAAGAAAGGGGATCCCATAAAAAAATTTGAACTAATCTCAAATCGTCAGACGTATATTACTATGAAGAATTTATTTGGTACGGATGGTACCAAACCACGGACAATGTTAATGCACTTCGCAAATTCTTATGTGCCTAAGTGTATGAGCAGCCGTAATTCTTCAGCATTATGCACACGATTTACCCTCAGTGTGACGGGGACACATGGGTTTTTTCCAGAACTAAAAACTAGAGTCCTTGCCAGTCGTCCCCTTCTTTTGGCCATTCGTGAATAAAGACATCATCCGATTTATTGCCGATTCTTGCAAAATTTGTCAAGAGGTCAAGTGTAGAGGTCCGAGACATGCTGCTCCTATTCAGGCTGCAGATATTCCGATTCGGCCGTTTCAGAAAATGGCTATAGACATCATTGGTCCGTTCAAAATTAAGTCAGCCAGAGGACACCAATTTATCCTCACTTGCGTGGACATGTGCACGCGTTGGCCAGAGGCTATTCCTCTGAAGAGCATATCAACTGTCGATATCGCTGATGCTCTTTGGCTCATATTTTCTCGTCGGGGATTCCCCGGAGAAATACTGTCGGATCACGGCACTCAGTTAATTTCGGACGTTATGTCTCAGGTAATGGCTACGCTAGACATTAAAAGGTCTCTCAGTATTATTTATCATCCAATGTCCAATGGATTGGTAGAACGTCTTAACAGGACACTAAAGAACTTACTTGGCAAGATAACGGAGGATCATCCTGAAGATTGGGACAGGGTTTCACCTGCAGTCCTCTTTGCCTATAGAGAGGTTCCCAACGAGCATACAGGGTTTTCTCCTTTCGAACTTGTCTTTGGTGCGCAACCGCGCGGTCCGATGTCCTTGTTACACGATTTGATAACTTCTGATAATATTGACGATGATACACAATCGTCATATGAATATGTAAATTTCTCTTAGAGAGAAAAGATTATCGAATCGTGCAGGTTAGCAACTTCATCTTCCGAATTTGCGAAAGAAAAAGCTAGGCGATTTGCTAACAAGAAAAGACGCCTACGTCAACTTTGTCCTGGAGACAAAGCATATGTCTTACTTCCCTCAAGAGAGAATAGACTTCTCATTTCATGGAAAGGTCCATACACTATAGTCTCCAAAATTTCCGATGTCGACTATATCGTCGATGTGGATGGAAAGCATAAAACCTTCCATATAAATATGCTAACAGAGTTTATTGAACGTCCAGACTATTTGCAGCCTATTTTCCAGGCGACGGACGACTCTCCAGTCCAACATGGTCACATCTCATCCCTGTCCGTTATACAGGATGAGGAAACTATTTTTTCTGACGTTAACTTACCTCTTCCTGCGATTCCACTGAATTCAACGGAATCGTGGAGGGACGTTACAATCTCTTCGAACTTGTCTTTTTGAGGAGCAACGTCAAGTATCCTCTACGCTACAATCATATCAGGATGTCCTTACCGACATTCCTGGACACACAGATGTCATAGAACATGACATCATACTTACTGATCGTAATCCGATCAGAGTAAGACCATACCCAATACCTATTCATTTTCAAGCACAAGTCGAGAAAGAATTGGATGAAATGATTCAACTGCAAATAATTGAACCATCCACTTCAGCTTATTCTTCGTCGATAGTTATTGTTCGAAAGAAAGACAATAACATACGTCTTTGCGTTGACTATCGCAAATTAAATCAAGTTACGAAGTTCGATGCTGAACCTATGCCATTATTAGATGATCTACTTATTAGACTTTCTAAAGCTAAATTCTTTACTAAACTAGACTTGTCGAAAGGTTATTGGCAAGTCCCACTGACGGAACACGCCAAACCTCTCACTGCTTTTTCGACACCTAGGGGTCTGTTTCAATGGAATTTTATGCCTTTCGGGCTTATGAACGCCCCAGCGACTTTCGTGCGCATGATGCGACGAATTCTATCAGATCGTGCAGATGTCATCGCATATTTAGACGACATCTGTCTTTTCAGCGATACTTGGGAAGAACACTATTTGGGTCTAAAGGAATTGCTATCTACTCTACGTGAGCATAGTTAGACTGCAAAACCCTCTAAAGCTTTTGTTGGGTTTAGTGAAATTTCCTTCCTAGGTCATCGAGTTGGTCATGGTCTGTTGAAGACAGAGGACCAAAACATTTCGAAGATATTAAATATCTCGGTTCCGAAACAAAAAAGCAAGTGCGTAGTCTCTTGGGATTGATACAATTCTATGGAAGATTCATTGAGAATCTGTCCTCCATTATGGCACCACTTTCATCGTTATTGAAAAAAAAGGTTCTCCTAATATGGTGCGTTGGTCCCAGGAATGCCAATCTTCATTGGATCAGGTTAAGAATTTGTTCTCATCTCATCCTATCTTAAGACTACCAACGATTGATAAGACTTTTGTTCTTCGTAGTGATGCCTCTTCCACTGGGATTGGAGCGGCACTAATGCAGGAATATTCAGGAACTCTGCATCCTGTAATGTATATTTCTAGGAAGCTAAATGCGGCAGAAAGGAATTACTCGGTTTTAGACCGTGAATTGTTGGCTATGGTTTGGTCCATTCTTAAGCTTCAAAGGTTCCTTCTGGGCGCGCATTTCTTTATGGAAACCGACCAAAAAGCTCTTACGGCTATGCAAAGTAAGGATTTGAAGAGCTCGAGATCTACTCGTTATGCTATTGCTCTTCAGCCTTTCCATTTCACGGTGCGAGCTATCCGTGGTTCGGATAATGTGATGGCGGACATATTGTCCAGATGCCCACATGATTCCAGTTAAATCTTGTGTCCTAGTTTTTCCTGATACACTTTCGGACTTAGGTCTGTCATTAATATCCTAATATGTTGTAATACAAATGTATTTGGATGATGTTTAGATAATTTAACAAATTTCATTTTGTCCATCCATCAGTGATATGTTGCTAATATAGCAGTGTAATTCATGACATTTGTATATTGTTATAATTATAGTATTTAGTAATGTTTAATATATGATTGGTATTGCCAGCAACATAGGTTTCTTTAATGGTACCCCTTAGTTTGTTTGGCTTAAAGGAAATATTTTCTCCTATGTTGGGAGATGATTTGTATCCTCTTCAGACGCTTTGTTTATGCGTCTATTGTACCTGATATTAGGTTCATTTTTTGCATGAGCACATAAGTAATACTTGTGCAATCTTGCTCATGGACATATTAAAAAAAAAATTTCATTTTTTTTTACAGGGGGGTTGTAGTAATATGTTGCTGTCATTTTTGACGGAGTCATCTGTCAAGTTATTTGCTTATGTTTTTATCATAAGAATAATTGTGTCTTTACCTGCGATCTCAGGTTGATTAGGGGTTGTCTTCACTTGTTTATTCATTCATTGTGTTTGACCTTTAGGGTCAAAGGTAGACAGTTCTGGCGTATGCCCATAGGCAGGGTTTTTAAGGGGAGTTGAGTTAGACTTCCGGCGAGCCGTGAAGTGTCCTGGTTTCTGAAGGGACGAGAGTCCATTGTGTTTTTTCGGGAAAATCTTCGAAGTGACTGCGATGGAAGTTTTCCCCAGTGAATCTCTGTGCGTTGGAATGACAGCAGAGTTCCTTGTTAGGTTCTGTGGACTCGGTTACAGGTAATACCGACTTTTTCCATTATTACGCTTTCGGTGGTAGAACATGTTAGAAGATTACCTAGTCTGTGAACTGCAACTCACCGGTCCTCCATTACAGAACATATATGTTGTGCTCAAGGTAGCCATCCAAGACTATTAGTCTTCATACCATCCAGAAATCCAGTGACGAAGATATATTGTGGGAGCCGCAGATTGGCGGCATATTTATGTCCACATACGCATTACTACAGGGTTGATGGTAACCTGCTTATCAGCAGTACACGGCCGACGTCAGAACGAGGCCTGTGTTTTCGGCTATTATACTACAGCCTGATAATGTGCAATTGACGGGGAATGCCAAGTTGTACCTATGTGTCAAGGTGATTAAGGTATCTGACGCGTTTAGTCAGAGAGATCAGGCGGCATTTTGAACTGTCATTGAATAACATTATTATTGACCATGCACGAATATTGGAATGTTTACCAGCTTGTTGAATGCCTAAAGTATACCTATCGATTTCCGGTCAGCATGACCTTGTTTACAATGACTGTTCCTGTTGATGCTACTATGTGTGTTATCGTCAATACATGTTTTGAAACGTGCCTGCAGTGTTCAAGCATCCTTGACTACTGCATGTGAGTGTAGGGGTTGCAGTGTCTACATATATACGAGCCTAAACACATTCGCGCCTTCATTCGCACCCACACTCAGTTCATCATACGCCAGGACTACACATCTAACAACATGTATACTGTCTTGGGCCAGTGATCACCTCAACAAGAGAAAAAGACAGTTACATTTCTGGTGGACCAGTTACGTGGGCTCTTCTGATACATTTAAGCTGGACAGAGCGAGAAATTAACATTTCCGTGGACTTATGCTACATTTATTATGCCTCCAGTGTTGTCCAGAAATTTACATTTCTACATGTGTTACATGTCATGAGGAACAAAGTGGACAACTGAGAATAACACACATACTCTTTGCTTTCAAGTTTTGTCTACACAGGACAGAAATAGGTCATCAACTGTTGACCCAGATAAACAGTGCGAGCATTTATGTTATAATGCTACATAAACCACAACAGGACAAGTACTGAAGTTAACATCTAGGCATTTGCTACGTGGACCACAACTGCAAGTCGAGTCCCTTTTTGTAAACGGTACCGCTGGTCGTTTACACGTTTCAGTCAACAACAGACTTTTCTATGTCCGAGCATTCAAGTTACATTGTTCGAGGTCAAGTGTTTGTAAACAGTACGTGGAAATTGTAAACATTCAATGTGCAAGTCCTAAGTCGAGAAGGTCATAGTAACTTTTGTTCGTGAATACCACTTTATGCTACAGTGGATTTGACATTCAGTGCGCGCTTGACATTTTGTTACTGTGTTCGCGAGGAGCAAGTTAGTTACTGTAATATTATGAGTGACTAAGCTTTATTTTGCAACACATTGAATTGATTGCTATTTATGTTCCTTCTACTGTTGTTGTGTATTTTTCTTGTGTTCTTTAGCGGGTTTTCGGTTGGTGGGTCTTATAGTAAATATGCCACTTAATCGAGGGTTACTGTAAGCGTTCTGTAGGGATTGCAATTTTCTTAATTGAAATTTGCTAGCGACTTTTGTTGCTATTTTTTTTTTAGCTGTGACGACATGAGTTAGTGTTGTTTCCGTTATTTTTCCGTTCTTTGATTTTCGATTAGTTTTGTTTGTATCTGTTCTTCTCTCATTCCTTCCGTTTATTTCTTTACACCTTTTCGTTTATAACAGTGTTGCCATTTGTCTTGTTTATTTTTCGCGGTTATCATTACACATTTGTGTAACATTTTTTTTTTACTTTTTGCTGTATTGTTTATTTGACTTTCGCGAACGTGTTCGGTTATTGTTCTGTATTTTTGTCTTTGTATTTATGATTGTTCTACATTATTGTCATACACAGTCTACATACATACACTTGGTCATGTATTATTATTATTGATAAGGTACACTCTTCATATAGAGATTGTTAATAAAACATTATTATATAAGATATTTATACAAGTTGTTTGATAAAAGACTTGTTATCCACAAAGATTGAGACAAGGTGAAATACATATTCAAGTTCTTTATAAAAAAGACTTGTGCCCATAGTGAGTGGGATATAAAGGAATTATTTTCCACAGGTACTCAAGTGATTTTTTGTTACATTATAAACAAGAGGACCATACAAAGTCTTTGTCTAAGACTAAGAGAGTGAAATAAAGTGAAGTGAGTATACAAGTCTAGCATTTCAGACTTGTCTCCCATTGAAGTGGGATAAGGTAATTGTTGAATTTTTCATGTTACTGATCTCATTAGACAGAATGTCTACATTGGATTTCTTCATCCAGCAAGGGTTAACCCTTGGTAAGTCTGGTAAAGAATTGGAAGAATATTCATCTGCTCTATTCGCCATTGCAGTTAAGTCAGAAGAGAAGAAACAAAAAGAGGAAATTAAATTGAAAGCAGAAGCTGAACAAAGGAGAGCAGAAGCTGAACTAAAGAAGCTAGATGCTGAGAATAGAAGATTAGAACTTGAAGAGAAAAGGTATCAAAGAGAAGCTGCTGCTGAGGAGAGGAAAGCTCAAGCTGCTGGTGATGAAAGAAAATTCCAGATGGAAATGGAAGACAAAAAACTTCAAGCTCAAGCTGCTGCAATGGAGTAGATTTCTCTGATTTTGTTACAAAAATACGTCGTACATTTACACGATGGGTTGAGTTGTCTCAGACTGAGAAAACATATGAAGGTCTAATGGACTTATTATTGCGAGATAAGGTTTTGTCATCTGTTAATGATTCTTTTCTTGCATTCCTTCATGAGCGTAAGCCTAAAAACTTAAAAGATATGGAGGAATACTGTTGTCAGTATGCCACCGCGCATCCCCATGCTACAGTTAGCAATTCTAAAGTGAAAGAAGGGTTGCCAGCTGCTTCGGCAACACCATATGGCCCTAATTTCAAAAAAAAAATTTCAGGGTGCTCAACAAAACTGGAATAGGGGAAGTAATCAGAATTACACTCAGAAGCGGAGTAATCCAACACATGATGGTTCTTCGTCTATGAATTGGAGACAAGATGGTAGTTCTCGTAATTTTAGTGGTAATAATTTGAGACACTTTCGCAAAGGCTATCCAAATAATAACTATTCGAACTTTCGAGGTAATCATTCTCGACGTCAAGATTATGACGATGGTGAATTTAGAAACCGGGATTCAAACCGGAATGATGATTACAACAGGCAATATGATAACAATTACAGGGGAAATGATAGTCGAAATAATTACAGGGGAAATGATAATCGAGGCAGACCTAGATTTAACAAAAAAAGACCTTTCCAACAGGCAAACTCTGCACAACAAGAGTTTGATGGAGCCTGTAATACAGTAAATGATAGTGGTAACTCTAGGGCTATCACTGGTTGTGCTTTCGATTTTGGGAGAGCAACTGAATGCCCCCAATGCTTAACATTGTTCGACTCATCGACTGTATCTACTCTAAGTTGTGGTCACCCTCTTCCTGCTCTACCTGCTACAGTTGCGCATGATGGGAGAGGATCTCTCATCTTACATAAAGGTCTAATAAATGATAGGCTAGTCTCAGTACTTTTCGATTCGGGATGTACTACCGTCGGGGTTAGGGAGTCTCTGATAGATCCTTGCTGTGCCACTGGAAAAACAATCAAATGTGTTACATTTGGTGGTACTATGGAAAGTTATCCTACTTCTATTATTAGGATTGACACTCCCTTCTTTATAGAAGATGTCCATGCATGTCTTCTTCCTAATCCTATTGCGGATCTTATAATCGGTCGTATTCATGGGGTTAAGGAATGCACCCCGCAACAAATTTCTAGTTGGGAAGAACGAAACATTCAAGCGGTCAATGCAGTGGTGACAAGAGCTCAAGCTCTTAATCCCCCAACTTCATCGGATAATAGTAATGAAGTTGATAGCCAAGACGAGCACTTGGTGATTTCCCATGACTCGTTTGTTAAACGTCAAGAAGAGGATCCTTCTTTGAAGAAATTCTTCCTTCTTGCAAAGAAAGGGGATCCCAATAAAAATACTAATCACAAATCGTATATTACTATGAAGAATGGTATATTGGTACGGATGGTACAACACTCGGACAAGTCTATGCACTCGCAAATTCTTGTGCCTAAGTGTATGAGAGCCGTAATTCTTCAGCATGCACACGATTCTCAGTGTGCTGGACACATGGGGTTTTCCAGAACTAAAACTAGAGTCCTTGCGTCCTTCTTTTGGCCATTCGTGAATAAAGACATCCGAATTTATTGCCGATCTTGCAAAATTTGTCAAGAGGTCAAGTCTAGAGGTCCGAGACATGCTGCTCCTATTCAGGCTGCAGATATTCCGATTCGGCCGTTTCAGAAAATGGCTATAGACATCATTGGTCCGTTCAAGATTAATTCAGCCAGAGGACACCAATTTATCCTCACTTGCGTGGACATGTGCACGCGTTGGCCAGAGGCTATTCCTCTGAAGAGCATATCAACTGTCGATATCGCTGATGCTCTTTGGCTCATATTTTCTCGTCTGGGATTCCCCGGAGAAATACTGTCGGACCACGGCACTCAGTTAATTTCGGACGTTATGTCTCAGGTAATGGCTACGCTAGACATTAAAAGGTCTCTCAGTAGTATTTATCATCCAATGTCCAATGGATTGGTAGAACGTCTTAACAGGACACTAAAGAACTTACTTGGCAAGATAACGGAGGATCATCCTGAAGATTGGGACAGGGTTTTACCTGCAGTCCTCTTTGCTTATAGAGAAGTTCCCAACGAGCATACAGGGTTTTCTCCTTTCGAACTTGTCTTTGGTGCGCAACCGCGCGGTCCGATGTCCTTGTTACACGATTTGATAACTTCTGATAATATTGACGATGATACACAATCGTCATATGAATATGTAATTTCTCTTAGAGAAAAGATTATCGAATCGTGCAGGTTAGCAACTTCATCTTCCGAATTTGCGAAAGAAAAAGCTAGGCGATTTGCTAACAAGAAAAGACGCCTACGTCAACTTTGTCCTGGAGACAAAGCATATGTCTTACTTCCCTCAAGAGAGAATAGACTTCTCATTTCATGGAAAGGTCCATACACTATAGTCTCCAAAATTTCCGATGTCGACTATATCGTCGATGTGGATGGAAAGCATAAAACCTTCCATATAAATATGCTAACAGAGTTTATTGAACGTCCAGACTATTTGCAGCCTATTTTCTAGGCGACGGACGACTCTCCAGTCCAACATGGTCACATCTCATCCCTGTCCGTTATACAGGATGAGGAAACTATTTTTTCTGACGTTAACTTACCTCTTCCTGCGATTCCACTGAATTCAACGGAATCGTGGAGGGACGTTACAATCTCTTCGAACTTGTCTTTTGAGGAGCAACGTCAAGTATCCTCTACGCTACAATCATATCAGGATGTCCTTACCGACATTCCTGGACACACAGATGTCATAGAACATGACATCATACTTACTGATCGTAATCCGATCAGAGTAAGACCATACCCAATACCTATTCATTTTCAAGCACAAGTCGAGAAAGAATTGGATGAAATGATTCAACTGCAAATAATCGAACCATCCACTTCAGCTTATTCTTCGTCGATAGTTATTGTTCGAAAGAAAGACAATAACATACGTCTTTGCGTTGACTATCGCAAATTAAATCAAGTTACGAAGTTCGATGCTGAACCTATGCCATTATTAGATGATCTACTTATTAGACTTTCTAAAGCTAAATTCTTTACTAAACTAGACTTGTCGAAAGTTATTGGCAAGTCCCACTGACGGAACACGCCAAACCTCTCACTGCTTTTTCGACACCTAGGGGTCTGTTTCAATGGAATTTTATGCCTTTCGGGCTTATGAACGCCCCAGCGACTTTCGTGCGCATGATGCGACGAATTCTATCAGATCGTGCAGATGTCATCGCATATTTAGACGACATCTGTCTTTTCAGCGATACTTGGGAAGAACACTATTTGGGTCTAAAGGAATTGCTATCTACTCTACGTGAGCATAGTTTGACTGCAAAACCCTCTAAAGCTTTTGTTGGGTTTAGTGAAATTTCCTTCCTAGGTCATCGAGTTTGGTCATGGTCTGTTGAAGACAGAGGACCAAAACATTTCGAAGATATTAAATATCTCGGTTCCGAAGACAAAAAAGCAAGTGCGTAGTCTCTTGGGATTGATACAATTCTATGGAAGATTCATTGAGAATCTGTCCTCCATTATGGCACCACTTTCATCGTTATTGAAAAAAGGTTCTCCTAATATGGTGCGTTGGTCCCAGGAATGCCAATCTTCATTGGATCAGGTTAAGAATTTGTTCTCATCTCATCCTATCTTAAGACTACCAACGATTGATAAGACTTTTGTTCTTCGTAGTGATGCCTCTTCCACTGGGATTGGAGCGGCACTAATGCAGGAATATTCAGGAACTCTGTATCCTGTAATGTATATTTCTAGGAAGCTAAATGCGGCAGAAAGGAATTACTCGGTTTTAGACCGTGAATTGTTGGCTATGGTTTGGTCCATTCTTAAGCTTCAAAGGTTCCTTCTGGGCGCGCATTTCTTTATGGAAACCGACCAAAAAGCTCTTACGGCTATGCAAAGTAAGGATTTGAAGAGCTCGAGATCTACTCGTTATGCTATTGCTCTTCAGCCTTTCCATTTCACGGTGCGAGCTATCCGTGGTTCGGATAATGTGATGGCGGACATATTGTCCAGATGCCCACATGATTCCAGTTAAATCTTGTGTCCTAGTTTTTCCTGATACACTTTCGGACTTAGGTCTGTCCTTAATATCCTAATATGTTGTAATACAAATGTATTTGGATGATGTTTAGATAATTTAACAAATTTCATTTTGTCCATCCATCAGTGATATGTTGCTAATATAGCAGTGTAATTCATGACATTTGTATATTGTTATAATTATAGTATTTAGTAATGTTTGATATATGATTGGTATTGCCAGCAACTTAGGTTTCTTTAATGGTACCCCTTAGTTTGTTTGGCTTAAAGGAAATATTTTCTCCTATGTTGGGAGATGATTTGTATCCTCTTCAGACGCTTTGTTTATGCGTCTATTGTACCTGATATTAGGTTCATTTTTTGCATGAGCACATAAGTAATACTTGTGCAATCTTGCTCATGGACATATTAAAAAAAAAAATTTCATTTTTTTTAACAGGGGGGTTGTAGTAATATGTTGCTGTCATTTTTGACGGAGTCATCTGTCAAGTTATTTGCTTATGTTTTTATCATAAGAATAATTGTGTCTTTACCTGCGATCTCAGGTTGATTAGGGGTTGTCTTCACTTGTTTATTCATTCATTGTGTTTGACCTTTAGGGTCAAAGGTAGACAGTTCTGGCGTATGCCCATAGGCAGGGTTTTTAACGGGAGTTGAGTTAGACTTCCGGCGAGCCGAGAAGTGTCCTGGTTTCTGAAGGGACGAGAGTCCATTGTGTTTTTTCGGGAAAATCGTCGAAGTGACTGCGATGGCAGTTTTCCCCAGTGAATCTCTGTGCGTTGGAATGACAGCAGAGTTCCTTGTTAGGTTCTGTGGACTCGGTTACAGGTAATACCGACTTTTTCCATTATTACGCTTTCGGTGGCAGAACATGTTAGAAGATTACCTAGTCTGTGAACTGCAACTCACCGGTCCTCCATTACAGAACATATATGTTGTGCTCAAGGTAGCCATCCAAGACTATTAGTCTTCATACCATCCAGAAATCCAGTGACGAAGATATATTGTGGGAGCCGCAGATTGGCGGCATATTTATGTCCACATACGCATTACTGCAGGGTTGATGGTAACCTGCTTATCAGCAGTACACGGCCGACGTCAGAACGAGGCCTGTGTTTTCGGCTATTATACTACAGCCTGATAATGTGCAATTGGCGGGGAATGCCAAGTTGTACCTATGTGTCAAGGTGATTAAGGTATCTGACGCGTTTAGTCAGAGAGATCAGGCGGCATTTTGAACTGTCATTGAATAACATTATTATTGACCATGCACGAATATTGGAATGTTTACCAGCTTGTTGAATGCCTAATGTATACCTATCGATTTCCGGTCAGCATGACCTTGTTTACAATGACTGTTCCTGTTGATGCTACTATGTGTGTTATCGTCAATAAATGTTTTGAAACGTGCCTGCAGTGTTCAAGCATCCTTGACTACTGCATGTGAGTGTAGGGGTTGCAGTGTCTACATATATACGAGCCTAAACACATTCGCGCCTTCATTCGCACCCACACTCAGTTCATCATACGCCAGCACTACACATCTAACAACATGTATACTGTCTTGGGCCAGTGATCACCTCAACAAGAGAAAAAGACAGTTACAGAAACTTTTCATTGACAGCTCTAAAAAAAGTTTGAAGGGTGTTCTCTTACACAATGGTAACAAATATGGTTCAATTCCAATTGCTCATTCTACTACAATGAAGGAGGAGTATGCTACAATAAGCACAGTTCTGGAAAAATTGAAGTATTTAGAACATAACTGGATGGTTTGTGTAGATCTTAAAATGATGAACTTCTTGCTATGCCAGCAAATGGGATTCACCAAATATCCATGTGTTACGGTATTTTATTGAAGTCGTCTGCTAGGGTTGGCAGTGTGCTACTTCTAGAGTCACAGCGTCTAATATAATTGTAGGTTAAGAACTCACGGACTATTGAACGCTATATACACGATCGATTTATGACGTGTTAGCGTTGGTAGGTCACGCATCGTGACTTAGATACGAGACCCTTTTTACGTTGACCGTCAAGCTGTGAAGACGCGTCCTATAGACGTCCAGTGTTAGGCATTGTATTGCCACATATTTATATAAGTACTTCGAAGTAGGGACTCAGGGTCAGTCCAAATGTATGTGAATAAAGTAATATAATAGGTTGGTATATAACCAACTTCTAGGAAGATTATTTCAGTCCATATGATTATATTTATCAGACGCATACGCTCATTGTCGGTCGTTGGAAACCCCAACTACGCGTGCACACAGCTATGCTGTTCTGGCGATGTTGATTCATTTTACTGGACACGGACTGAGAATATGATATGGATTCACAATGTACTAAATTATAGATGTATGCTATTAATGAATAATATATGTAATGTCTTCATCCGTTGTTTCGTCAATAAACGTTTGGACTCAAGCAAGGACTTACCCACATTACTTCGGTTTCGCTTAATTGCTTCAACTTGAGTATTGATTGTTGTTTGACCTGATGAACTCTTCTTCATCATTGTTGCCGTGGGTTCGGTTCGAGTTCGTTGGGTCTTTCATTCTATTAGTATTAGTTGAATATGTATGCTTGGTTATTCATCATTATCTCAGTTAATGTCTATACATAGGTTTTCATTGATTACTGAGTGTCCAAGGAAACATTGGTTCCGTACGAACCTCATTATCATTAATATAAACTTCATATGAAGAAGAGTTCATCAGGTTACTGTCTATTGTAGGCATGGTAAAACAAATAAAGACAGAAATACCAAGTGTTATCGTAGATGAGACAACAAAATGTCATCTCATAGAAAAGCCTACAAGATATAAGTCATATGAGAATTAATGACCAATAAAGAAAAGAAATGATGACTGACTATGCTGAGTCATCAAAGATATGAGACAAATAGTGTTACTACAACATGTTATCTGCGTGACGCAGAATCAGGTACCAATTGTAGCCTGAGTGAATGGTGATGAAAGTAAACACCATTGTCACGCTCGATAACCCAACGAGCGTCACTATTGTTGCGAAAAGTAACCATAGCCTCACCATACCTGTTGTCGGTAGGTGGCAACCGACGCACAAACCTTACGTCTGCCGTGTAATTAAAGAACTTCCTAAGTGCCTGCCATGTAGTACCTTGTGGCAGATTACGCACTAATACGGTGCGAGAATGTGCACCCTTCCCAATATAAGTAGGACCATTGTCACTAACATGGGAAAAAGATTGATGTGCAACCTTAGTTGCTTGAGGTACATTGCAATGTATGTCCCTCATGTACGTATTATTATTTTTTTTATATACAGAATTCTTATGTTGGGCCTGAGTATGAAGACCCTTACCCTGTAATAATGTATTTGTAGCACGTGTAGTCGTAGACGGATCACAAGAACGACCTACATTCTTTTGTTTCAATGTGCTGGTATTAATTTTATTTGTTATCTTTCCATTAATATTAAATCCAATATTATTTTTCAACATCTTACTATTCTTAGTACTCTCCTTTTTAATGTTGACAACGCCAACAGTCTTCTTAGGATCAGTTGTAAGCTGATCCTGTCGCCAACATTTATTTTCAGGATTGGCAGTAGTATCCTGTCGAGGAAAGGTATATCTCCCTCGGAATGATCTCCTACCTACCACTGGGTGTATCAATACTTTATTATTTTGTCGACGAGTCTCATCCTTCTCCTCATCAACTTCTGGAATAGTACTCAAGCTGAAATAGGAAACTGCTGTTCCACATGTATTCATATTCTTGGCACGGAATGTAGCCATTGCAATGACGGCGTTAGCATTGCCATAAAATTGCAAATTATTCCTTTCCCATTCTTTTATTTCTTCTGGTGTGCAATCCTTGCTGCCAAGAATACGACCCATCATAAGATCTGCAATTGGATTTATAAGCATGCATACCTTAACATTACCTGTGAAAATGGTGTGTTAACATGTATTATGGCAGTGGGATAAAATTCTATTGTCCCACCAAAAGTCATACACCTGACATGTTCCCCTGTTGCACAACTGGGATGAACAAGTGACTGCCGAACTCCGATAGTGGTCGATCCTGAATCTCTCACACTGAAACAGTAGATCCATTTACAATCCCTCTGTTAAAAATCAGAGAGCCTGTTCCATCGTTGGCTGCAAGACCTACTTCTGGTAGAATATGTCCGCAGTTCAATACTGTCTCCTTTGCTTTCTGAAAAACAAGATTACATTCTGGGCAACTATTTGCCACGTTATAATTCATTGCATAACATGTAGCAGAAGATTGTATTACATTATCGTTATGTGAACTCTGAACCCCAGGGGTTGTACCATTAGTAACTGCCGCCCCTGTATTATGATTATAATGAGACGATCTACGAGACTGAGATCGATGACGAGAATGATCATTAGAATTATCCCGTTGTTCCCATGTAGTAACTGTTATCTCGATGTCTCGAGCCATGAGTATTGTTATTCCAACTATTACTAGTATTATAGTTATGTGATCGATTATGATTTGCGTTATGTCGACCATTGTTGTATCTCGACTGAGGTGAATAATTTCTATTTTGTGGTCTTCCTCTATTAAAGTCACTATTATTGTTAAAATTATGTCCCTTATGAAAATTAACATTATAATTTCCTTTGAAGCGACTTCTATCTACACTGTGTGTTCTTGGTTTGTCATGACTGTGGTATGACATATTAGAGGCCACAGGTAGAGGTTCTCTTATTAGCGAGTTAGAAATGCTTGCATTTGGATGAGCAGTGCAATAATTTATTGAAATTTTTTCTAACTCATCGATAGTAGATGGTTTACGTTCTTGCAAATAGGCAAAGAACGGTGGGCTGACAGAGGATAACACTTTATCCCTCAGTAACAAATCAACTAACTTGTCGTATGATTTGTTGACATCTGCTAGTTCCACCCATCTATTAAAGGTATTGCGCATGTTCGCAATAAAACCTGTAAAGTCTTTATTAGAGTCTGGTATAATACTCTTAAAACGTAATCTGCATGCCTCCTCGTCCAAATGGAAACGACGTAATAATAAGGATTTAATTGCGTCATAGTCACCAGCTACTGTTGGGTCTACATTTTGAACTGCACTTTATGGTTCCCCGTCCAACAATTCACTAAGTTTTAAAGCCCATGATAGTTTTGGTAAGTTATTTGTTAAACATACCTATTTGAAGCGTGCCAGGTACAATCCAAGGTCGTCGAAGTTCAATTTGAAATTTGGTAATTTAAAGTTGTAATACGGTTTGTTATGATTGGATGAAGATCCATTTTGAGCATTATCATTCTGGCTTGCAGCAGCACTTTGTGCCTGAAATTTTGCTGTTTCATATTTAAGACGTTCCAATTCCATTTCTTGTTGTCTTATAATTTCCTCTCGTCTGAATTTATTTTCTTCTTCTTGTCTAGCAATTTCTCTTTGCTCTTCCCTCTCTCGTTTGGCAATTTCTCTTAATCTATTTTCCTTTTCAATTTCTTTCATCTCACGGTCTGTTTCTTCCTTCTTCAATGCAGCTTTTTTCTCAGCTTCTTTTATTGCAAGTTCTTCCATTTCTGCTTTATATTTCGCTAGTTCCGCCACTGCGTATGCTTCTAGAGCTTCTCCTTTTTTTCCAAAATCTTTCCCGTTTTTAATAAAATAGTCTAAGTTAAGCATCTTGACGTTAAATTTTGTAAGTAATCACTGATCTATAATAATAAACAATAGAATCTATGTACTCATTTGTACTTACCCAACGTATGAATACTCAATATAAATAATAATAATATTCTTGTCCTGTTATTTGTAAGTTCCACAACTATATAATATTTTGTAATAATATTATATGTACCTACTAATATAAATCATAAATAGTTATGCTATTTATTTATTTAAGATGCTGAATTTATATCATACACCTAAATTTAATATTTAATAATTATGGGTATTATCCCTCCATAATTATGTTATTCACTCAAATATATGTGCTAAGTCAACACTGTAGTATTATGAAAATGTACTAATTATTATCTTATATGTTTGTCCTATTCAAGGCAAACCAAAATCAAAGTTATTTATCACTGTATAATATGCTATTGTGCCCTTGTCATAATCTACAATATGCTTCAATAGTATATTGGACCACTACTGCAGCTTGATGCAATCCCCTAAGTCCTCATCAAATTTCATAAAAATTAATCAAATTAATTTACTATATTATTAAAATCAATTTATAGTGATATCATTAGATTATGAGATTAATGAACACAATACAAATGATTAACCAAAGCTTTACAATACATTAGTACGATACAAAAGTGACATTTTTACAAATAAAATGATTTTACAAAACTAAGCATAAAAATCGGAAATACAGAAAGGTCAAGGATTGAACTAAATGTAGGTCAATATACAAAGAAAATACGAATGCAAAAACTAATGACGTCACAGGACTCATCAGACAGTTATTACAATACATATAACTGAACATAAATATAGCAAGGTTAGGAGTAACGAGATAGATTACCAACAATAATACAAAACTCAATAAAATGAAACTGAATACAGTAGAATACCCCAATTATTCACGGAACTGGACACCTAACATGCAAGGTCAAACAATGGCAAATACGAACGGACAAGTCATCGGCAGAATCATCGATGAGGTCCTTCGCTAAATGCAATTAATTAACGGCCCTACGGAACAATCAGAACTGTCCATGACGTTCGAAAAGGCATAAGTTCAGTTCTGATCCCCACCTACGGCCCACGAAAGTTAACTGCACGATATAAATACATATAGGAGCATAAAAACATACAACGGTTAACAGATGCTTTTTAAAGACCGTGCCGGTGAATAACATGGACAGAACATTGTTCAAAGTACAAACAGGTACTTAGCTTTTAGACACGATAGGTTTTTACAGTGCCCTTTTCACCAATAGGATAAGGAACTCGTATGAACAGTTCATGAAGGTTGAAATTAGCTTCCATCGTTCTTAGACGTATTTTGACAGAATTATTTGACAGTCGATGTATGGAGCTACCATTCAGCTGAGTTCGTTACGTTGCTATGGTATGACGTCACCGGTGTACAAATTGAAAAAATGTCCATTTCGATTCTGCTTGAAGGGGATTGTTTCTTTTCAATGTAGTGTGACTTAAAAGTCCACAGCCACAACAGGCCACCATTGTTGCCGTGGGTTCGGTTCGAGTTCGTTGGGTCTTTCATTCTATTAGTATTAGTTGAATATGTATGCTTGGTTATTCATCATTATCTCAGTTAATGTCCATACATAGGTTTTCATTGATTACTGAGTGTCCAAAGAAACAGTGGTTCCGTACGAACCTCATTATCATTAATATAAACTTCATATGAAGAAGAGTTCTTCAGGTCAAACAACAATCAATACTCAAGTTGAAGCAATTAAGCGAAACCGAAGTAATGTGGGTAAGTCCTTGCTTGAGTCCAAACGTTTATTGACGAAACAACGGATGAAGACATTACATATATTATTCATTAATAGCATACATCTATAATTTAGTACATTGTGAATCCATATCATATTCTCAGTCCGTGTCCAGTAAAATGAATCAACATCGCCAGAACAGCATAGCTGTGTGCACGTGTAGTTGGGGTTTCCAACGACCGACAATGAGCGTATGCGTCTGATAAATATAATCATATGGACTGAAATAATCTTCCTAGAAGTTGGTTATATACCAACCTATTACATTACTTTATTCACATACATTTGGACTGACCCTGAGTCCCTACTTCGAAGTACTTATATAAATATGTGGCAATACAATGCCTAACACTGGACGTCTATAGGACGCGTCTTCACAGCTTGACGGTCAACGTAAAAAGGGTCTCGTATCTAAGTCACGATGTGTGACCTACCAACGCTAACACGTCATAAATCTATCGTGTATTACTTCAATAGTCCGTGAATTCTTAACCTACAATTATATTAGACGCTGTGACCCTAGAAGTAGCACACTGCCAACCCTAGCAGACGACTTCAATAAAATACCGTAACACCATGCTTTATATGTTTGTGGGATAGCAGGGCAAAAGATATGCACTGGACAAAGAAACAGTGGCCGTTGAGGGATGAATTTAAAGTTGGAGAAAAAAATATTGTCAATAAGCCTCTCATTGATCGAAAAAGAGTTCTACTGCCACCATTACATATAAAGCTTGGCTTGATGAAGCAATTTGTTAAGGCACTGAACAAAGATGGTACCTGTTTTAATTACTTATGCAGAAAGTTTCCAGAATTGCGCATAGACAAACTTAAAGCTGGAATATTTTATGGACCTCAAGTTAGAAAGTTAATAAACGATCCAAATTTTATTGATTCCATGAACAAAACAGAGTCCACAGCCTGGTCATCATTTGTTTTAGTTGTGCAAAACTTTCTGGGTAACTTTAAAGCAGACAATTATTCTGAATTAGTTGGAAACATGCTGTCGAGTTTTTGTGAACTTGGATGCAACATGAGCATAAAATTGCACTACCTCCATAACCATTTACATTTATTTCCGGAGAATCTTGGCGACTTTAGTGAGGAGCAAGGTGAAAGATATAAAAACAATGGAAGAGAGATACCAGGGACTTTGGGATGCCCACATGACGGCAGATTACTGTTGGACCCTTAAGCGTGACTGTCCGGGCATATCACATTCCAGGAAGTCCTCGAAAAGATCCTGTTTGCGTGTTGACTAAACAAGTGCTAGTGATAAAGTTTTATTACATTTTTGGTAATATATGCACAGTAATTACATATAATATGAATGCAGACTAAAGTCAAAATGCCACTGATAGCACCTAACTCTAGGATTGTACATAACAATTGCCCTACTAATATGGTCATTCTTAGTTATCTCAAAAACTAGAGCTGATAGTTTCTGATTACATTTTTGGACTCAGCAACCCAAAATTACCCAAGAACAGCTATAAACTTTAAGGCACCAAAATGTGTGTATACCAGTGTTATCAAACTTGCTGTATGTAAAAACAAATCTATAGCATTAATGATTGAATTTGCACCCGTGTCACGCAGTTTAAAAAAAAAATACATAACCATTTAGAGCTATAAAATTAATATTTTGCTGAATCACCTTCAGCTGGGGGCTCCCAATAAACGAGTCGAAATCTTTCCTCATAGGAGCGGAGAATAATAAGTTCATAACAGCTTAAATGATCTTAGTTGTTATGCTTGCCTTTCTATAAATTCCTGTGAGGTTCCCTGAGATAGAAGCATCATTCTTCTGTTAATATCTCTGCCAAGAGTAATCTTGAGTGACGGTTGATACCTTTTAAGACACTCATCCTTTACGGTGTTTGGCCATTACTGGACCACTACTGCAGAGCAGCACCTAGACACAGGATCCGTCGGCTATATTAGGGTGCATGTCCAAACATTTAAAAAATCCTTGTGGTCATCTAATATTACGAGGATGTGAAATGTAGAGAACATACTGAAGGAAACTTTGATAAAAGACTTTTGAATTACACAGGATAGCTAATGGAGCAGTACACGATTACTGTATGAAGAATGCAAAATTGCTGCAAAAATACAGTGGGTGGCGCGTAAAAACTGCAATGATACGAGATCTGATCAGAAGCCATCTCCTCATTGAAGGTCGATGCAATGGATTTTCGATATCTTTTGTCTCTTGCCTTGATCACCATTACCCTTTACCTTCCCAAGCCCTTCAACAAACACACGCCAAGTCCTCGTGTCACGTGCCACCAGCTAAAGTTCTTTCCACGTCATTCTCATCATTTCCATTTCTGCCCCTAGTTCTCTTCTCCAAGTGTTTTTGATTTGTCTACCCCTGCTTCCTTTTCCTTAGGAGAATGCCAGAACAAGGACTGCCTTGTAATGTTATCAACAGGTTTCCTCAATGTGTATCCTATCCATCGCCATCGTCTTCTTCTCATCTCTTGTTCCACTGGCACTTGTCTAGTTCTTGTCATCAGTTCCACATTGGTAACCTTGTCATACCATTTTAATCCTTCTATTCTACGCATGTACTCATTTATGAACGTCTGTACTTTTTTTTTTTTCCTTAACCAGCGGCACTTGGGCTTTCAGCCTTTCGGCCCAATGACATGTCATTGCGAGGCTAGGGAGCCTGTGGACTTTCCTTCCAACCCGGTCAGGAGCTTCGCTCCTTCCCATTCACAGAGGGTTTATCTCAGGAGCCGTTCAGGTTATTCAGTCAAAATCCCGGTCGATGATACTTCTTCAAATGCCTACGCCCGGGCTTGAACCTCGAACACCTGATCGCCAGCGCAACGTGGTAACCATTACACCAGCGCGGCTCCCGTAGCTTTTTGGTTAAATGTCAATGAGAAAAGTTTTAAAATTTGATGAAAAAAAATATTGTAATTTAAACAAAAATAGATTAAGGAGGGTTGGACATGCAGTTTGTTACCTCACCCTGTAAAAACATTTTACAATAAAAACTTCAATTTGTCTTGATGGTTGTGGTAAAATTGTTATGTGTCTCTTTATGTGTTTAAAATACTGCACCTGTCTAGCGATCATGTGAGGTTTCTTCTTTTCACTGACATTATAATGATTTATTCAGATGATGTGTCAAGAATAACCATGAATAAAAATACACTGCTGGAAAAAAAAAACTAAAAAAAAAAAACTGTTTACTGATGATACTATTTTATTAATGAAAAATCTCAACAACAACAAAAATATGCAGCAAAACATGATTCTGCGACTGGAAGAAATGTATAAAACCTGAAGACAGAAAACAAATACGTTAACAACCTATCGCTTCGGAATACTAAGGGAAACAAATTAGATATTAATTAAACGCAATATACAAAGTAGTTATCTCCCGTGAATAACCACTGTAAGATGAAACTATCTGGTTTAGCGAGTTGGAATTATAAGCATTGACGGATCTGAGAATAATATCTTAGATGCAAAATACGTCTGTGTTTGCAATAGATACCGCAATAACAATAAGAAAAGAACATTGATGGTTGAAGTTTAGCAGCTGTTATTTTATTTGTGTCCATGTGTAAGAAACTAATGTTCCTTATTTACGGAATACCTGGGTCGATCGCCATGTGGGTTATAATTTGTGTACTGAAGCACATTAAAAACGCACCACTATTATATATACTGATGCCGAGAAGCTGGCAAAAAAAAGTGTGAGAATGGATTTTCCCCGTGTTTGCCATGAGGTAGAGAGCGAATGGCTGCTGGAATGGAAAGTGCAAGATTCAACCCACGGGTGTGTGTACAGACTACATGAAAACGATGAAAGTTACACGTGCAACACGATTCCCAACAGCTATGACCCTGAAAATGTGTACGCGTTCTGGCAGTATACTCGGTATAAAAAGGCCGTTGAGACAAAACACCCAGTACATGTGCTTGAAATGCCACGACTATCTGAAAACGACGGCCAACGAGCCATTGGTATGTTGGAGACCGGAATGAGCTCGCGGGCCATTGCCAGAAGGATGAATTGCCACTGCAGCACTATTGTACGTCTCAATGAACGTTACGGAACCACTGGCATGCCCGGGATAGACTTCGGAGTGGCCAACCACGAGTTACTACCCCTGCGCGAGATCGTCATATTGTGCTGAGTTACCTAAGGAATCGTACTCTCCCGGCAAGTCAAACAGCAAGAGCAATAGTGGGTAGACATGGGCAAGTCTCTCAAATGACAGTCATACGACGACTCAGAGATACAGGCCTTACTGCAAGACGACCTTATGTTGGGCCAAACTTGATTCACAGACATCGTTAGCAGCGCCTGCAATGGGCAGAGCAACATATCAGATGGACTAGACTGCAGTGGAATGCTGTCCTATTCACAGACGAGAACAGATTCAACATATCCTTTGCAGATGGACGTATGCGGATTTAGCGACGGTGTGAAGAGCGCTTTGCAGATTGCTGTGTCAACCGATTTCGAGGTGGCAGTATTCACATTTGGGGATGATTCAGTTTTCACCATCGCTTGCCTCTTCACGTCTTCCGTGGAAATGTTAATGCTGTGACATATCGAGATGAGGTTCTGGATGCACTGGTTGCTCCTGCGTTCACAATTTATCCATACTTGCAGCTTCTCCAGCAGGATAACGCACGGGCATTTTTTTGTATTTTTGGTTTTCTCCCATGCCTGCACAGAATGCAATGAATTTCATAACAATCAAATGTACAAATTAATGACCAGCATGGATTCATAGGAAAATGAATAAAGATTCCAAATATGTAAACTTGTACACACTTATATTTACATTTCACACTTTGTTCCTGGATTATACAGGTGGTGCGTTTTTAATGTGCTTCAGTATATTTTTCGTTATTCTACATAGCACAATATATTTGTTGTTTATTCTAGGTTGCAATTTCTGGTCTGTTATATTATGGTGTTTCATAATTTCTATAGTCTACATAAATGTCTCTTCTTCATAGCTATTTACTATACCTGATTTTACGTTATATCGTAAGGGAATTTTTTTTACAGGATGGGGTAACTAGCCACATGCCCAACACTCCTAAGTCGCTTTTTACGAGATGCCTGGTAGGGTACAGTAATACTATTTTTTGCTCCCCTTTCTGGCCCCGGTAACACTAGAAAAATAGAAAAGTAATTTTGAACACTTTTATCACCCGCTGCAGTCCAAAGGCGTAATTACAATGTAAGGACCCCACCTCCTCCATCTCCCCCGGCACAAATTAAGTGACACTTTCCTTATACGAGGCGTGTTCAAATGAAACCCGACCGTGCTGCGCCAAGTGGAAATTCGTAGGAGGAGCATGATGACGTCACATCTGACGTAATAAGCACATACGAATGTACAAGTGTGTAAGTGTTCATTCTCCTAGTATTCATTGGTTGTGCTGCAGACCGTTAAAATAATGGCCGGTGTGATAAGGAATCCGTCCAAGGTCGATCAGCGAGCGGTGATTCAGTTCCTAACAGCCGAAGGATGTCGACCAGTCGACATTCATCGCCGAATGAAAGCAGTGTATGGTGACAAAAGTGTGTCTAAGACTACAGCCATCATGAATAAACGATCCGGCATGCTTTCGCGTGGTGTGATTCTGTTGCACGACAATGCTCGTCCACATGTTGCGAACATTGTGAAGGAAGCGTTAGCACGGAAAAGGTGGGAAGTTCTGCCACACCCAGCCTACAGCCCCGGTCTGTCACAATGTGACTTTCATTATTTCGAACCCTTTAAAAAATCTCTAAAGGGACAACGATTCTACTCCGATGCAGACGTCAGGGCCTCGGTGACCAAATGGTTCAATAAGCAGCCAAAGTCATTTTTCTCGGACGGCATCCGCCGTCTACCCAAGCAGTGGGATGCGTGTCTGAATGCCTATGGGGACTATTTCTAAAGAACCCCAGTGGGTACTTACTTCATAACAATTGCTGTATTTAATTCTACTACTCCTGCTGATGTACCTTACATATATTTGTTATAAAGCCACTGGGACGGGTTTCATTTGAACACACCTCGTATAATGGGCTGAACAGCTACAATTAGTATAGAGCAAAGCTGTAGCAAAAATGTAACTACTTTATTCATCATCATTATCATCATCATCATCATTATCATCATCATCATCATCATCAACAATACCGTTTAGCTCCCCGTGGAGCAAAGGTCTTCACAAAATGTGTGCCAGGTCCTCCTGCCCTGTGCCGATCAAAATCTTCCCATATCTTCTGTATCCCCTCTCATTTCCGTCTCCGGTGCGTGGAAGAAAACTATGACGTTTAATACAGGAACAAAGGGAATTGAAAGGATTTATGTAAAGGCGAGGGTCCCTTCCTACTTTCCAGGGGTCCACTCGGTGCTGTGGCCCCCGGGATGTGCCCGGGTTACCCAGGCGGTAGTTATGCCACTGCTCTGAGCGAGTATAAAAATTGACAACTTTAGAAGTTGATTGCAATTGCGGAACATGAATACGCCATCTAGTAATAAAATGCATGAACACCTATAGAGGCTTCTTGCCCGAACAAAACCTGTAGCAACGGAAACATAACATGGAACTCAGGCTTCCCCAAATTAGGTATGACGTCATAGCAGATCGATACTCTCCTCGTCTGCCGTGCTTCCAGTGATTTCCGTTCTATGGACAACATTCTAAACATGCATGGAGGAAAACAGAAGAGGTGGAGGGGTTATCGACCGCAGACCCACGCAGGCTTTAAAGAATCCCAAACCAACATGGCTGCCGGCAAGAGTTAGGGAAAATAGGGCAACGTATTGTTTATGTGATTACCTCGTTGCAGCGCTTTAGCTCTGTGGTTCTTCTAGTAACAGGATTCAGATTTTATTGTGCTTGTTTTGGGCAAAGGTTTGCTAACCGTGCTTCTTGCTTTGATACGGAAAGAGGATCTAAAAAGCTAAGGAAATCATTTGATTATGCTTCAATAATCTGGATATACTGTCCATTGATCTGAGTAGACGATTCCTGAGAACGAGATTTGTTCTCATAGGTCTAGATATCTTTCGAAAGATAGCCTAATGTAATCGATACGATATTGTTTACGTGATTAACAGTGAGTGCATCAACCAAAAGGGGCAACATTGGAATCAGCAACACAATTTTTATGATCGCAAGACAAAGATGTACCCGGCAGCACAGAAGACGAAGCTGTGTTGTTTCAGAAAAACTTTGCTGGACTAAGGCAGCTTACCAGTTTTCCTCTTCACAGTAAGGTCATGGAATCTTCAATTTCAGCTTAAAACATATCGAGAGAAGTAGGTACTTCCTTTTGGACAATCGATCTCATCACTGTGTTAGAAGCTACCTGATGTTCGCAAAATAAGGATACCTGACATCATAGAAGCAGCAGCATTGTTGTCTCAAGAAGCATTACTGAAGTCATGCAGCTGTTTAGTAGCCCTCTTCTTCGTAACGTCATGTGATATTTATCTTCCGCTTAGGACATACCTAAGAGAAGTAGGTATTTTCTTCTGGTCATTAGATCTGGTCACTGATTTTGAAGCCATGGTTTGCCATTTTGTATCTCAATACGGTCTTTGAGAGTGTGATTGGCTAAGCGGCTAGAGCGCTTTCCTTTCGCGGCACAGTTACTGGATCCCGGGATCAACGCCTCGTAGCGTACCGCTCCAGTGTACCCAGCTGTAAATGGGTTTCTGACTCTACTCTTGAGTTTAGAGAAAGAAAAGGTAGCGAGGAAGGAAAAAGGTCACCCTCACCTGATAAAAAAGCTTGACTTTGTATGATGAAGTCTCTAACACTTCACTGCCCTACGGCAGTTTCAGCCATGGGATTACATTTACCTTTTTCAAATGGTCTTTAATAAAGTAAAGGTGAAGTTAGTCCATATCAGATATTGCATTAGCGGTGTTAGAGACTTTACTATCCTCTTTCTCAATTTTATGAGGTGGCGTGATCGGTTCTCCTCCTCGCTTCATTCGTCTTTCCTAACTCAAGAGCAGAGTCAGGTACCCATTTATAACCTGAGTAGACTTGAGCGTGACGCTACCAAGTTTCGAACCCAGTAACTGTCTCAAGAATCAAGAGCTCTAAGGACTCTGCCACTCGATGCTCCCTGCCTTTAGTATACTTATTTGTTTCATGCAGGGCATTAAAAGCAATTCTTTGTACTCTCGAGCTGTTCATTTTCCTTAGATCTTGTCATTTTACTGGACGCTGTCCTCGAACACTCGTAAAACATATCTTATTCTCCGCCATTATAACAATATGTTATGTTGCTTATAACCAACTGATGAGCCCATTGTTTGTGCAATGTCAGCTAAGATAGTGGCAAATTCTTGTGCTGTTTGTGCAAAGTTACGAGTTTATCTCTATCATTCTTTTAGTGGATATTCCTTGAATGGTTTATGAGCCTTTTCAATGTTTCTTGCTATTGTTGTACTTTGCCATCTTATTCTCTTACCTATTCGTCATATTCGTTTCTTTTATTGGAGCCAATTTCGATACTGCAGTAGTGAGTACTGGTGACCCTCTTAAATCTAGTTTTATATTCTGTCTGTTATGTCAAAGTTGAATTTACACAGGTGCTCATGGCTTCACTTCCGCATTACAGATGCCAGTGTTACATATTCCTACCTGTAATTCAAATTCAGTTCCTAATACTTCCCTCCCTCTTTTCCCAAACACTTTCCAAGCAGTTTCTGTTTTCTTTTTCACTAGAGTCATTTGTTGTTTAACATTTTGTTTGCTCTTAAGCTTGCCCATCTTTTTGTTTCCATGTTAGTCTACTGTATAATGCAATTCCAGACCAAAGTTGATTTTTTAATAACGAGGCAGCGACTAAATATGTGCAGGAAAGAAGTAGCTAGCAATGGAACATATACAAATATGTACCTTGTAGGAAAATATACCTATATCCAAATGCAAATGAACAGCCATAATTTTTTTTTTTTTTACTGGAGAAGGTATGTACATGGCAATGAAGAATGAACAGTTAAATTATATCTTTGTGGCCACTGATTGTTTGAAAAAAAATGTATAGTTGAGGCAGTAACAAATTAACAACAGCAAAACCATCTTAAAATAAATAGGGTTAAAGCGGAAGCTCACGTGGTGTTTTGTCAGTTATAAATGTCCAAAGGAACTAATTATAAATTTAACTAAACAAACCTAGCAGAAGCTTTAGCGGAAGCATACTGTAAATGCAAGAAAACAAAAGCACGGTGGATCTTTAAAAATCGACTTATACAAAACATATACTTAAAATAAGTTTAATTACAATAAATAAAATAGAAAAACGATACAGTAAACCAAAGTCGACTGGTCCCCTTAACATGAAAATGTAAAGAGAGATATTAAAGAGCACGGGAAAGGGGTATACCATATACAGTACAGACCAGCCATTCTCAACCTTTTTATCCTGGAGGAACTCTTGAAATAACTTTCAGGTCTCAAGGAACCCCTGCATAAAAAATTATTATATCAACAGCTCATGGTACGTTAGTGTGACCAGTAAGTTTTAAATATAATAATCCAATAAATAATGTCAATGCTCCTTTGAGTAGAGAATGATTTTTGTCTGTAGACCTGCTTATTTTGACCAACGTATTAGTCTACTCGCTTTGTACGGTTTCCCCCCTCCCCACAAAGGTTATCAACTCTAATGCAAGTTTGTAGTGTAGATAGGAGAAACTTCAGTTCTTTCTTTATCTTTAAATTTCCAACTTATTTATTTATTTTAAACCATGATTCAAGTAGGCCTAAACGTCTTGTAACAAATTTCTACTCTACAAGATGCTAATGAAATATGGTATGTGTAAGAGTAGTTTTCTTCCCTATTTAAAGCTTTAGAAGAGGTTTTAGCCAACTTTCTTGAAACAAAAACCTGGTAGTTAAGCTTAGCTGACCTTTCATAAAATTAATCTCTTTCTTTCCACTACATACATTTTAAAAATTGATGCGGTAAACATATTATATTTATGTTAAATAACTGGCTTAAGCCAAGATGGGATTTAATCTTTCTAAGGTATGCTCGGCAGACTTAATGTAAATAAAGGTTGTAAATTGATTTTAATTAATGTTATTTTACATCATGAACATTTATTGGTAGTGTTTAATAGTAAAGCTACTAAAAACATAGGTCAAAGCAAAATGAATAAAAATATAGCCTGCTCAATCACTTCCCTAGACTGCGTGCGTTAACATCGCCGGGCGCGCAAAGTTAAAAAAGAAAGCGTATATGTTTTTTTTTCAATCATGATCTCTCGCGAAACCTCTAGCGACCCCTCGCGGAACCCTAGAGTTCCGTGGAAACCCGATTGAGAAACCCTAGTAGAGGCATTATGAAACGCATAACGAACGAAAGAGAATTTGCAGTCAGGAAGGCACTAACAAACGAAAAACAACAAATATAATATAGAATACAAAAAATAATGTTTTATTAACTTGATGATAAATAATGTCCCGTTCAACATCGGAAGGGTTATATTTATGATATATAGTGTTTTCAAGTCAAAATAATATGTATAATTGCCGATAAGTGAAACGGACATCATATCCGCTGTTCAATCTTAGTAAATAGGGCAAATCAAAATTTTCTAATTGTATATGTGTGTATCCGATATTTAATCAAACTTTCACTTATCAAAAGTAATATGTTTTTACAGAAAAGAACAAATATAATCTACTATGTAGAATAAAGAACACCATATGCTCTAATTACAACCCACATGGAGTTGAACTGATTTTCCATGCACAGAATAAACATCATATTTTTCGTTCATGGGCCAAAAATCAATCAATCAATCAAGCTGTGTTTACTAAAGGATGTACGAGCGCAGATAAGCTTGCCTAATAAAGGCGGAATAAAAGGCAAACTGAGGACAGAACAACATAACAGATTCAAGCAACAATCTTCATCTTCGTACGCTCTCACACGTCCACTTGAATGTTTTCAAAGAAAGCAGTAGTCAGTTTGAGGCTATTTGAATCTCCTAGAGCTTTTCTACGAATGGTACTGGTGTCGGCCATATGTGCTTTCTCTGTTCCGCAAATGTTGGGCAACTTTGAAGCAGATGTTCAGCAGTCATTTTATCAGTGCCACAGTTACACTGATCGATAGTTCCTATCTTTAGCTTGTTGAATAGATGATATCTCAATCTGTTGTGGCCATTGCGAAGTCTGAAGATTACCACTTGTTCTCTTCTGTTGAGCTGGTAGTATGCATCATTTTGTGTGTGACCTGGATGCTCTACATCCCATTTGTTTCTGTATCTGATTCTGATAAAATTCTTTGCCTCCTCGAAAGTTACGCTTGCATGAGGCTGAGATAGATTTCCACCTTCCTTTGCCAATCTGTCAGAATCTTCATTGCCAGTGATGTTACAATGAGATGGGATCCATTGGATCAACACTCAGCTACAATTTTTAAAAAAATATTAAGTGTCAAACCGCCATAGTCAGATAAAATAAAAATAAAAAATACATAGTACATGTTACCATTCGGAAGACCACGTGATTATTTTCAGATTGACAACCAACTGCTGCAGATCTAATTACCATGTACAGAATAAGGTAAACATTGGAGACTTGCATGCCCAGGTGAAAAAACACAAGCAAACAGTAGAATATGTCCACAAATAAAGCCGTCTCCACGAGAGAAACAAGGCCTGCCAGCATGATCTTTACCAACCACCTCGAGGGAGAAACTGTTCGGCGAAGAGTGAAGACTGAGACAGAACGCCCATTTTATGGGGGAAATTAGACATGTACCGATGAGTGTAACTGTGGCACCGATAAAATGACTGCTAAACATCTGCTTCAAAGATGCTCAACATATAATGAACAAGGAAAGCGCATTTGGCCGCCACCAGTATCATTCCTGGAAACAATTCTTTAGGGATACAAAGCCGCAAGTTGACCATGTTGAGAGCCCAGCATTGCACACTAAGCTTGGAGGAGTCTCTTGAGCCCCAGACGTAACTCTAGTTTTTACCTGTTTGGCTACATGCAGGAGGATCTCACTATGGACCCATGATAGGCAGGGGAGCTGAGAAGTGGCTACGGGTAGTACGTGGCTTCTTCTTCTTCTTGCGATCGCATCTTTGATGTTTACACCGTCAAACGAGTTCTCATGATGAATTCAACCGTTGTCTGAAGTTCCTCTTTAGGTCCATACAGCTTTGAGTTTAGGGTTGAGTCATTAGGCCAGTATATCTTTCTTAACTGGTCGTACAGAGGACAATCCTGCTCAGCAGTCTGTTCGTTTAATCCACATGTGCACAGTGGCGAAGCAGACAATCGTAGCTTGTACATGTGTTTATTCAGTTTGTTATGCCCTGTCCTGAGGCGAAAAATGGTGATCTGTCCCTGCCGGTCAAGAGTGTGGTAGTCGTCGTTGGGTTGATTCTGTTCTCTTCTGATAGTCTGGATAGCTCTCTTTTTCTCAAAGTATGTGATTTCATTATCTTCTTGTTCACATTCTCCTCCCTTTTGTTTTGCAAGTTTATTGCCTTTTCATTTCCGGGTACACCACAATGAGATGGCACCCACTGAAGTATGGTTCTCTTTTTGGCAGCTACCTTGTTTAGTTCATTTCTCAGATGCGGGAGTTTACCACCCTTGAGAGCTTGCAGTACAGACAGTGCATCTGTCAGGATGACTACCTGGTGACAGTCAGAGATGGTGTTATAAATCATATTTGCAGCTTTCTCTAGAGCTTGAACCTCAGCTGTATAGTTCGAACAGAATTTACCAGTGGGAATGTGCCTAGTCTCATATTGGTTGTCAGGATATGAGATAAAGATACCGGCACCTCCATTCCTAACAGCATGTGTTGCTGATCCATCTGTATAGGCATGTATTCATGATTGTTCGGGATAGCTTTCTTGGATCATACTCAATGTAGCAGTTCGTTTTTGCAGATCATTACACTTAGGACGTGGCATTTCCTTGGGAGAGCCCAGAACCAGAGCACAGTATTTTATCTCTGCACATTTAACGAGCCCCCTTGGTTGGCGGGAAATGCACAGTTTTCCACATGCTTCTTCTTCCTAGGTTGGGACCAGATGTGATGATCCTTTAAATGCAAGCCAAGCTAGAGAAACTGGAGCTCATGACATCAACTCAACAAGTTTCGGAATGACTGAAAAGCCACAGGACAAAAAAACCCCTAGATCTACAGTGTTAATAATACCAAGGAGTCTTTAACTTGGTATTGGCTGCAAAAGAGCGGGAAGCTCAGCAGTCTTAGTTAAACAACCACTGATTTCTTTGAAAATTTTCAAACAGACGTCTGAGAGTGTACGCAGAAGAAGAATGCATGGTTACATGAGTACGGACAAAGAAGTAGAATATATGTTCTTTCATTCTAAAACTATGAAAAGGCCAAAACATTTGTTACGTTTTAATATTCAGTAATCTGTGTTTCTGTAGTGCACTAGTAAAGACAATCTACAGGAATAAAATAAAGACGACAACAAGAAGTAATGTTTACGCTTGCGTGACACATTATAGGCTCGATGGCGGTGCTAGTTATGTACAATTAAGACACTTCATTCTCAATATTTGGATGTACAAGTCATGTTCAAATTATAAGTGTGTAACAACCAGTGGCAGAATGAAAAAAAGAAAGACCTGGGCCCCCGGGCAATAAGGGTCGTTAGCCCCCAACCACCCATCCGACATAGACAGCTTGTTCTGCTCCTAATGTTGTGGGCTCTCGGGCACTGCCCGATTGCCCGACCGTCCATTCTGCCCCTGCTAACACCCAATAAACATTGGCACTAATCGTAATCTCCATGTTGCATGAACTCATGTGACCTCTAAAACAGCTGGTAAACCATAATTTCTAAGGAAAACGAGAGAAAACGAAACTAGTGGATTGACTGAAAAATATACGGCCGCTAAATTCAAGCCATAGGCCTATACTCAAAGGTTATGCCCTTAATTCTGAACCTCTTTAGATAAAAGTTGGAATTGGATGTCATTTTTTTGCAAAATCTTAAATATGAAAATGTATCAAAATCGGTAAAGCTTATCCTCACTACACTCCCGGCAATAACAACCTTTGGAGACTTTTATTATATCAAAATCGGTACTGTAGCTCTTGAGCTGTTTCTTGCGACAGTCAGACGGACGGAGTAAAGTTAGCAGTGCTGTTCGCAATTTTCAACTGCAAACGCGCTAAAAAATTGAAGGCCATGAATGACAAGGATATAGAAGGGGGAAGGGGGGGAACTACAAAACTATGTTCGCAGGGGGAAAAATGAGTTCGGCCTTCTAAAATATTATATAATCTGATTTGCGCATTTAATAACAAACAAGAAAGAAAACGGGTACTTAATGTCTACTAGCCTCAGTTAGACAGCGATAACACCACTATTGCCAGAAAAGTAATACCACCACCACTATACTGTCACAATCATCATATTAATCATCATCATCTCTAAATTTCTGCTTCAGCTTCTCTCTAACTCATTCTGTTTGTCACCCAACACTTGTGACTCCCTGTGTATCACACACCATTGATTGTAGCTCCGCAAATGTGAATAAATATTTTGAATTGCCCGGATAACCTTACATTATTTAATACTTTTTAAGAGCCTAGAATCTCCAAGTTCTAGTGTGGATCTACTGTCAAGGTCATGCAGGTGCACGCGGCAATGAGAGAGCTGACAGACTAGCTTCAAAGCACCCATAGTGGGGACACTGAATATGGATAAGGGAGAGATGCTGATGACTATTAATGATTGCCTATTAGATAATGACACTGCAATCGATGAATCAACAAGGCTAATATTGCTGGAATTTGGCATCAAACGTAAGACTAGCATGGATGGACATATGAGAGGATGCATTCGGCGTGTATAGAACCAGCGCTCTACAGAAACAATTAGCATTCATACCATTCGATATTTGCAGAGGGAGACTGAGCACCTGTGGGTTTGCCTGGAGCGCAATGACGTCGACTGTAATCAACAGTAACAACAAAAGTACTTGAAAGCAAATCGAATTACACAAAACCTTTTTTTTCAACTATTTTTGTTTTCTCTTTCCATGTAAATTTCTTGTTGCGTATTTTCAATATAAAACTGACTGCACTACATCGGACCGGAACCACCAGTGCGCTGCTTCACTTTTAAAAAACACATCTTTACAGATACCTTTCAAAATAATTGTCCTTATTTATTGTGACAATCAAAGAACGAAAAACAGCTGTAAAAGTCATTAAATTTTCAGAAGTCATTCATTCAGCTAAAGCACGTAATTCTTTTCCTTGAATTTTTTTTCTGCAGGAATGGACAGCTATACATTTGCGTTTGCGGGTCCTGCATTTAGGAACAAGGCAAGATCTTTCTTATCTCAGTTCTCCGACTCTTTCAGTGCTTTCTCCAAATACATTGCTCCTTCGTATCACCATGATCGCTGTGAAAGGTAATCAAAATTCACGTAGCGTATCAGTATTTATAGTCGGTATAATTGTTTTCAATTAATAATTTAATAGCACAGTCCCAATTACGATGGTTTGGCCATGTCTGCAGAATAGGAGAAGATCGGCTACCAAGACAAATATGGTAAACTAAGCGTCAGGGACCCATACCTCCAGGACGACCTAGAGTTCGCTGGGAGGACAATTTCTGAAGGACTGAGGATTAGATTGGAACCCCAGGCCAGAAGGAAGACAGCCGATAGGATAGCATGGCGCTCTCTCTGGCAGAGCTCTACACCCCAAGGTAGAAGAAAAACGACTAAGTAAGTAAGTGAGTACAATTGTTTTCCTGTCTGTAATGTATTTACAAGAATTATTACACCCCGTATATGTTTTGCTTTGTTGTGTATGTTATGACTGTGAAAGAAACTAGGTCTGTGTGTGTGCTCAGGGGAGAGAGAGAGAGAGAGAGATCACGGATATGGGAGAGGGCAAAGAAAAAAAAACGGGCATTTGTTTTCTTCTTTCGCTGTTATATTTTAAAGTGTTAAATTTGTTTAGTTTTATGGAGAAAAATGTACTTTTAAACCTCTAATAGGTTATAATCAGGATATATAGTGTCTCTAATTCAAGATTATATATATATATATATATATATATATATATATATATATATATATATATATATATATATATATATATATATATATATATATATATATATATATATATATACTGAAGCACATTAAAACGCACCACCTGTATAATCCAGAAACAGAGTGTGAAATGTAAATATAAGTGTTTACAAGTTTACATATTTGGAATCTTTATTCATTTTCATATGAATCCATGCTGGTCATTAATTTGTACATTTTATTGTTATGAAATTAATTGCATTCTGTGCAGGCAAGGGAGAAAACCAAAAATACAAAAAAATGCACGTGCGTTATCCTGCTGGAGAAGCTGCAAGTCTGGATAAATTGTGAACGCAGGAGCAACCAGTGCATCCAGAACCTCATCTCGATATGTCACAGCATTAACATTTCCACGGAAGACGTGAAGAGGCAAGCGATGGTGAAAACTTAATCATCCCCAAATGTGAATACTGCCACCTCCAAATCGGTTGACACAGCAATCTGCAAAGCGCTCTCCACACCGTCGCCAAATCCGCATACGTCCATCAGCAAAGGATATGTTGAATCTGCTCTCGTCTGTGAATAGGACAGCATTCCACTGCAGTCTAGTCCATCTGACATGTTGCTCTGCCCATTGCAGGCGCTGCTAACGTTGTCTGTGAGTCAAGTTTGGCCCAACATAAGGTCGTCTTGCAGTAAGGCCTGTATCTCTGAGTCGTCGTATGACTGTCATTCAAGAGACTTGCCCATGTCTACCCACTATTGCTCTTGCTGTTTGACTTGCCGGGAGAGTACGATTCCTTAGGTAACTCAGCACAATATGACGATCTTGCGCAGGGGTAGTAACTCGTGGTTGGCCACTCCGAAGTCTATCCCGGGCACTGCCAGTGGTTCCGTAACGTTCATTGAGACGTACAATAGTGCTGTGGTGGCAATTAATCCTTCTGGCAATGGCCTGCGAGCTCATTCCGGTCTCCAACATACCAATGGCTCGTTGGCGGTCGTTTTCAGATAGTCGTGGCATTTCAAGCACATGTACTGGGTGTTTTGTCTCAACGGCCTTTTTATACCGAGTATACTGCCACAACGTGTACACATTTTCAGGGTCATAGCTGTTGGGAATCGTGTTGCACGTGTAACTTTCATCGTTTTCATGTAGTCTGTACACAAACCCGTGGGTTGAATCATGCACTTTCCGTTCCAGCAGCCATTCGCTCTCTACCTCTTGGCAAACGCGGGGAAAATCCATTCCCACACTTTTTTTTCCCAGCTTCTCGGCATCATTATATATAATAGTGGTGCGTTTTTAATGTGCTTCAGTATATATATATATATATATATATATATACATATATACATATATACATATATACATATATATATATATATATATATATATATATATAGTTGGGAGCCGCGCTGGTGTAATGGCTTCGGCGTTGTACTGGCGACCAGGTGTTCATGGTTCAAACCCGGGCGTCGGCGTTTGAAGAAATGTTTACGGCCGGAAATTTGACTGAATAGCCTGAACGGCTCCTGTGATAAACCCTCTGTGGATGGGAAGGAGCAAAGCTCCTGACCGGGTTGGAAGGAAAGTCCCTCAGGTTCCCCAGCCTCGCAATGACATGTCATTGGTCCGAAGGCCCAAGTGCCGCTGGTTAAGGAAAAAAAAAAAAAAAATATATATATATATATGGCCGTTAGATAATATTCATGTCATATGTCACCTTTTTGCTTATGTGAAAGGTGGTTAGGTTTTGGTGATTGTTATGGGAATCTCTCGAGTGTAACTGGTTACCACCAGAGCTGTTGGTACCCGAATGAAAGATGATTCAGCCCAAGTTCTTATTACTCACACAGGCTGTCACGTTATCTATGCTTATTCAGACCTTCCACTACGACATGCTTAACCAAATGACTCACTGGTTTTATAAACAATCAGTTTTATTTACAAGTCCAACTGGACTATAAGGTTCATATAATGGACACATCTCGATATCCTGACTACTGACGGTCAGATCGTTCACAATCAAAAAGAGCATTGTTCCTTTATAAAACGACAGCCTCAATGAAATACTGTCCAATGACATTTTAAACAATGGCGGCTTCTACTGACACTTCAACTATAAAATCCCTGGTTAAGGTTATCATAATGTTCCTACAACGTATCGAGATGTACAAACCTTTTACAATTCTTCATACATAATATCTTGACTTATCGTGTGAAAAGGTTACGCTTGCAGAAAGGGATAGTTCTCAACTTTTAAGAAGGAAAACTCACCGATCTGCAAGACTACTGTGTCCCGCTCGGAAGCTAGTTCTCGACTGTGCTTAAAAAACACTGAAGCCCTTTTTTTTTTTTTTCCTCGCATGAGGTCGCATATTTTTTCCTCGCATGAGGTCGCTTTTTTTTTGCCTCGCATGAGGTTGCATGGCACACGCTCAACCCGGCCCTGGTCAAGAACCATGTCCCAACACAAGAAGACCCAATGACATCATGTGTCACTGTAGTGATCTTCTGTGTTCTCACACAAAGGACCTAATGACACATGAATGTCACTGTATTCGTCCCTGTGCTTAGACACTTTGATCTTAGCCAATTTCTGCGCACACTCAAGTGTCAACAAAGCCTAGCTCTTTGCCTATTGATTAAAGGGAGCTAACTATGAATTTGTAATAGTTATCTTACTATTAATTTCTAAGAGTTATCTTACTTTGACCATTGCTTATTCTTGCTAGCCTATTCAAGTACGTCGGTCTGTTAGACTTTATTTCTAATACTAACGTGTAAACTTGCGTTAGTATTGTACTGTAACAATATATATATACATACAGTATATATACATACAGTATATATATATATATATATATATATATATATATATATATATATATATATATATATATATATGTATATATATATGTATATGTATATGTATATGTATATATATATATATATATATGGAGCCGCGCTGGTGTAATGGCTTCGGCGTTGTACTGGCGACCAGGTGTTCATGGTTCAAACCCGGGCGTCGGCGTTTGAAGAAATGTTTACGCCGGAAATTTGACTGAATAGCCTGAACGGCTCCTGTGATAAACCCTCTGTGGATGGGAAGGAGCGAAGCTCCTGACCGGGTTGGAAGGAAAGTCCTCAGGTTCCCCAGCCTCGCAATGATATGTCATTGGGCCGAAGGGCTGAAAGCCCATGTGCCGCTGGTTAAAAAAAAAAAAAAATATATATATATATATATATATATATATATATATATATATATATATATATATATATATATATAATAATAATAATAATAATAATAAAACTGGTAAAGTCAATTAAATATAAAACTAAACACCTCAGGCTTTTACGCCCACCCCCTGTTTTTGTTGTTGTTTTTGTTTGTTTGGCTGGTTTATATTATTTACTTTTGCTGTGTTACACCATGACAATTATGATGAAACTGCTACCAGTATTTCATAGTAATAAGCAGACACATACACACACGCACACACGATTTGATAATTTTGATTCGCTCTATTTTATGATGACCATCTGTCCTCTTTTCCCCGGATTTATCCTCTTTTTAACTTTACGATTAAGTGTCCTGGCGGCTTTTTTCAAAAATGCAATTTGTCCGGCTTTTTTCTGAGACTGAACATGACTTTGATTTGGTCTATCTTATGCAAGTTCGTTCTTTAAGGGAGTATTTTTCAAGCGAATATCGAATGAATTGCAAAGGGATGTAGTTCGGTTATAAACTGTGTTAAATCTCCGATAGACATTGTCAAGCAGCGCTTGTGTCAAGTGTTTGTCCCCATAACGATCCCGAATATCCTTGTTGAAAAACGAAGAGACCGACTTGATAGTTATGAGTAACAAGTTTAGTGAGGATAATAAATGCATATAGATCCGTTGTTTCGAAGACACACATGTTGAGAAATGGATGAAGCCATCAGAAGATTTGACATATATACTACTGGACAAAAGTTAAGGGCCACCAAGAAAAACTTCACTATGGACCAATTAAATGAAACCAGGTGTAAATAATTTATTACAAAATAAAGTTGATTCATCCGTGGAAAAGATCAGTCAAGTGTTTTTTTTATAATGTGTGACTTACTAACAAAAATAAATTCAACTCAATTTCACATCTTTTGAACTAGTGGGGCGTGTTGCAAAAACGACGAGTTTTTGCAGCAACAATGGCAATTTTCACGTGCGGGTTAAAGTGACCCAGTTTTTGGACATTTAAAAAAAAATTAACCTAGTTCACACAGAAATGCAAAAGATCACTACATTTGACATTCATGTGTCATTAGGTCCTTTGTGTGAAAACACAGAGGATCACTACTGAGACACATGTGTCATTGGGTCTTTTTGTATTGGGACATGCGCCTACTATCCGGCCTTGGCTAGGATCATGTATCTTGACGGGGGTCGGGCGTGTGCCAATGCAACCTCATGCGAGGAAAAAGAAAATGCAACCTCATGCGAGAGAAAAAAAAAGTATCTGATCATCGTATCATAGTATCTGATCGTCGTATCATTTCACGTTTCCAATTATTGTTTAAAAAAAAAAAAAAAAAGTAAGTGCCAAAGTGTGTTGCTTCGCGTGTGTAGTTCTTCCTTACCTTGATCTTCCACTGCGCACGCCCGAAAGTACAGGAAGTGTTTCGTTGTCAACAGTTATACAGGTTTTAAGTTCTAACTTTCCATGGTTGCTCTTGCTTGTCTTTAAGTAGCAGACGAACTACTGTTGTAATTTACGCTAAGAGTATTTCTTGATGTGAAACATGCCACGGGAAGTAGAGGCGTAAGTAAAAATTATAAATTACTGCAGGTTTTATGGTGTTTGAATATAGTGGTAAACATTATGTAGCCTATGTTGAATGGACATTAGATTAGGCTAGGCCTACACCACTTTTCTTTCTTTTCAAGCACAGTATCCCGTTCAACCCTTGATGGGATATAATTAGTAGCCTATATATAGTGTAATCAATTCAAGACCATATAGTAACTTTCCTCCCTCCACTCAGTCCAAATTGGTTTATTTTTAAACCATGAGCCAAATAAAGCTAGCTGAATATGACGCATTGAAATGAAGATCGATAGGCTATAGGCTATGTAATCTCATTGTCAACTGTTATTTCTGCCCGTACCGGCTTCAGCAGTAAAAAAGTTTATAGCTATGTAGGAAGAGAAAATATTACACCAAGCATAAAGTGACAAAGCGAATTTTTTTTTCTTTTTTTTTTCTTACAACTGTTCATCAAGTATCAGGGACTTGAGTGATGGGTGTATATACAGCATAGAAATAACGATGTTGAAGAAGATCTAGCCTTAATCATACATCTAGGGCCTAAGTAAAGAAAAGTTACTGTTGGTACAGGCAGTGGCGTACTGAGGGTTTTTAGCACCCAGGGTGAGCTAGGAAAAATACACCCCAGTCACTACCAGGTAAACATCAATGCTCATTTTGTAGACAAATTAAAAAACTCATTTTGTAGACAAATAAAAAGGAAGTTTAAAGGACTAAATCAGGCATTGTCATGAATTTAAAATTATATTAAGAATAACAGTATGAATTAATGGGAAAATGTGAAATTTAAGAATTAATTAAACACAAAAGAAAAGAAATAAACTACTATTTTTAAGAAGCTTTTTATTAACAGTAGATACAATACACTGCAGATTCTCTTCTTCTTCTTCGATCCTTAACCACCGACCGTCAAAGCAGTCAGTGGCCATCACGCCTAGTGGCGTCTTGTAGGGCAACAACAAATTGATTCCACTTTGCACGGTCGGTGGCCATCCTTCGTACAGTGCCCCAACTCTGGTTCATTCTTTGCATCTCAGCCTCCACAGTCCTCCGCCAAGTTGTTTTTGGTCGGCCTCTCTTTCGCTTTCCTTCAGGGGTCCAAAACATAGCTGTTCTTGTGATGGCATCGGGGTCTCTTCTGAGGACATGACCAACCCAGCTCCAGCGTCTGCCAGCTATTGATGGTGTGCATGTCCTCTTGCTTGCTACGAGTAAGCAGATCTTGGTTGGTGATGGTATTCGGCCAAAAGATGCGGTGAATTTTTCTTAGGCATGTTGTGTGAAAAGAGGACAATTTTGACATTTCCTTCTCTGTGACTCTCCAGCATTCCGCACCATAGAGAAGCACAGAAAGCACGCAACTCTGGTATAATCTTAATTTTGTGCTTGTGCTGTATTGGGAGGACTTCCAGATGTTATTTAGGCTAAAGAAGGCTGTTCTTGCCTTATTCATTCTGATGTTGATGTCTTTGCCTGCCCCACCGTCTGGTGTTACTATGCTTCCTAGGTATGTGAAGGTATCTGTCTGTACCAGTTGCTGATTCCTTACTGATATGGGCTCAGGGTTGCTCACATTGAGCATCATGACCTCAGACTTCTTTAAATTGATGTTCAAGCCCACCTGCTGGCTAATTTTATTAAGTCTATCCGTTTTTTCCTGGATGTGTTGATGTGAATGTGCCAGCAGTGCAATGTCATCTGCATATTCCAGATCTTCCAATGTAGAAAATGTAGTCCATCTTATTCCTCTTGGACTGCCCTCTGTTGTCTGGCGCATCACCCAGTCTATGACTGTTAAAAATAGAGTGGTTGATAAGGGGCATCCCTGTCGTACTCCTGTCTTCACCTCGAAGGTTAGGTTGCTCTGCCCAACACTACACATAAAGTTGGCATAGAGGCTTTTTATGATTGACACTATGCAACTTGGAATTCCATAAGCCCTCAGTATTTTCCATAAACTGTCCCTATGTATGCTGTCAAAAGCCTTTTCAAAATCAACAAAATTTATGTAAAGCTGTCTTTGCCATTCTGAGCACTGCTCTATAATGTTCCTGAGAGTGAATATATGGTCTACACATCTTTTGTTCTTTCTAAATCCTGCTTGTTCTTTCCTCAGTTTGTAGTCTACTGCCTTTGAAATTCTCTGTATAATTATCCTGCCTAGTATTTTGCTGGGAACTGAGAGAAGAGTGATTCCTCTCCAATTATTGCAGTCTGCAAGATCTCCCTTCTTGGGCAATGTGACAATTATTCCTTTCTTCCACTCTGATGGTGTTGTCCCCGTTTTCCACACTTGTGCAAATAGTGGTTCTAATAGTTCTGCTGCTAGCTCAGGGTCTGTCTTAAATAGCTCTGCATTTAAGTTATCATGGCCCGGAGCTTTACCGTTCTTTAACCCTTTGATTGCTGTGATGATTTCTTCTTTTCGTGGAATGTCTGTATTTACATCTAGATCGTTTTCAGCCTCAGGAACATTCAATTGTGTCTTTGGTATTTCCTTGTTCAGCGTTTCTCTGAAGTGCTCTGCCCATCTTGTTTCCTGTCCCTCTGCTGTCTTGATGAGATTTCCTTGCTTATCTCTAACTAATGTAATATTGTTTGCACTTTGTTTTCCGCTGATGAATTTAGTTATTTTGTATACTGTGCTTTGTTCATTTCTCAGTGCTGCCTCTTCTGCCTGTTTTGCAAGATCGTCTAGGAAATTCCTTTTGTTGGCTCGGGTTTGGCGTTTAACTTCCCTGTCCAACTGGCTGTACTGTTCGCTATATAGTTGCTTTAACCTGGGGGACTTCGCTTCTGTTTTCTTTCTTTTCATTTCCTTTCTCATCTTTATGGTGTTTAGTGTTTCTGGTGTTATCCAGTCTTGCTTCTTCCTTTCTTGGAATCCTAAGCATGATTTGCTACTTTCCTTATATATTGTTGAAATGGTGTTGAAATTCTGGTCTATATCATCAGTCAATGTCTTTTCCTGGCTTTTGGCAAATTGATATCGTTTCTTAATGTCGGCCGCAAAAGCTTTTCTGGTAAGGGGGTCCTTCAATTTGCTGATGTCAAACCTTTTCTGTGTAGTTACAGTTGGTCCAGCCCTTCTTAGTTTCGCTTTCAGTTTTGCTACCACTAAATGGTGATCGCTTCCCACATCTGCACCTCTTCTTACCTTCACATCTTGTAATGCATGTCTCCATCTGCCGTTAACCATGATGTGGTCTATCTGGTTTCTGTCCCGACCATTTGGTGATTCCCATGTTAACTTGTGAATTTCCTTATGTGGGAAAAGTGTTCCTCCAATGACCAGGTTGTTAATGCTACAGAAACTTATTAGCTTATCCCCATTTTCGTTTGCTGTTCCGCTGCCGCATTTCCCCATTGTTCTTTCATTATATGTATTGTGTGTACCAACTTTCGCATTGAGGTCTCCCATTACTATAACAAGATCATATCTAGGTGTGTCTTCCATTTCTTTCTGCAGTTGTTGATAGAATTTATCCTTGACCTCCTCATCGCTATCATTCGTTGGTGCGTAGCATTGTATTATTGTAGTGTTGGTGAATCTCCCTCTCAATCTCAATCGTATCAGTCTGTTGTTGATGGGTTTCCATTCCAGTAATGTCCTTTCTATCCCTTTCTGTAGAATAATGGCTACGCCTTCACTGTGCTGTCCATCCTCTCTTCCAGAGTAAAGTACTGTTTCTCCTGTTGCTGTTTTAACTTTTCCTGCCCCTATCCATCTGCTCTCACTTATCCCCAGGATGTGTAACCTATAGTTTCTCATTTCTGCCGTGACCTGTCTTAGTTTACCTGTCTCGTACATTGTCCTGACATTCCAAAATCCTATTCTTGTATCCTGTTTTGCGGTCAGGACATCCGTTTTCATGTCAGTGGCTTCCTTTCGGCTTTCACCACTGACAGTCATACGAGCCACAGACTCCGAATGTCCATCCCGCAGCAAAGTTTGTTCATTTGATGTTGTTTCCGTAACTTCATTATTTTTTTTACATAGACAGGGGTGTCAGCCCTATGCTAAAACCCCCAACCTGGAGGACCAGGGTACCAGCTTTTGTCTGACCCCTACCCACACAGACCAGTCCAGCTTGGTTGAACCTACCAGGAGTAAAACTCCCACTGGCATAGCTCTGGGGATTGTCAGGGTACGCAAGCTGCCATACCGCTACAAGGTATAGGTACCATTGATGGCAGACACTGCAGATTAGGAAACCTAAATCTAACCCTAAACACTAACCTTAATTTTTACCCTATTGACGTAGCCGACTTAACTCTTTGACTCCACAGCAACGCTCTGAGCGTTGCAAAATTCAACACGCCGTGCCCCAGCAACTCTCAGAGCGTGGTTTTTAGTTTATCACGAATAAACCCTAAAAGTCGTCCGCTTAATGCAGTTCTTATATTAAAACTCGTAGAATGACTTCCGCTACTATTTAAACAACTAATTTGACTTTAGTTAATCAGCACATGTGCGTGTTTTGATGTTATTATCACAATTTTTGTGAAGATTCGCGTGTTTACGTTTTTCGTTGTTTTTGCTAGAGAAATATGTCACGCTTTATATTTACATTTTCTAAGTCTCCTAAGCAAATAATTGTGTCAAACTACTTTGAAACATTGCTGACATTGATGATGATTGTTTGGTAGTCACAGTTTGTTGTCAAAATACGGAATATATGCAGAAAAGCTAGACACACTAGATTTAGTTGATGAGTGGGCGTAGTCATATTCTGGCCGATCAAAAAGCAACAAAACTAGACCTACTGTAACATCTAATCACTAGTTCTTGGTAGAAGATGAAGCTAGGGATACTATTAAAACATTAAACAAGAGTAAAAAAGTATTTATATGACGTTATTCTTATTTATTTGTTTGAAAATTACGTAATGCACGATTGCATAATTTATTTTTTTCTTACAAAGAACCACGGACAAACTGGTGCGAATAACACTAAATCTACTAATTTTGGCCATAAGCATGTTTTTTTTACTTTGTATATGGATTAACTTGACGTTTGAAGACTAAAAAGAAAGTTTTATTGTCTACGACAGTAATTTGTCTTTGGTAAGATCGTATTCTACAGTCAACTTTTTAGCGTTTTTCAATTTTACATGCAAAATGATTAAATTATACCGAACATACTTGTGTTAATACTACCATAGACATTATATATTTGAATTTTCTATCCATTTCCCTACAGTTTGGTATATAATAAGTACATGTTCAAAGGAAAATTCACAAAAAAATTTAGACTGAAAGATGAACACTTCACTCTATAAAATTCTGCCCACAAAAAAAGTCTGGCACAGCGTGCAAAATAACTCTGGAATGAATGAGTTAATTGTATGACACCGAAGAACTGTTCTTCATTTCAATTCTCAGGTCCTCCTGCTGCATGCCATTAGCTATTTAAATAAAGATATTTAAATGTCTTTCTCATTATTTTTATTTCTGTCTTCACTTCTCTTCCCTGTGTGTTTTTCTGTCTACCTCTGCTTCTCTTACCCTGGGGATTCCAGAACAAGTACTCCCTGATAAGGCTATCAACAGGTTTCCTCAGTATGCCCTATCCATTGCCGGCATCTTCTTCTCATCTCTTTTCCCTTGCCACTTATCTGATTCTTATCAAGAAGAAATTACAATTAAATAAGATTACAACTATAATCAGATGCAAGACAAAATGAAAATACTTGATGAGAGATCACAGCAACTGGATATGAAAATACACAGGGAATAGACAAAGATAATTAGAATAAATGCAGGAAATGATAACAAGGTCAAACCTGAAAAAACACCAATACAAGATGTAGAATCATACACATATCTGTGCTGCAATATAGTCAAAGTTGGAGGGACACATAATGATATCAAAATAAGAATACAAAAAGCAAGAGGAGCTTTCATTGCATTGGGAAACATATCGAGATCAAGTCCAACACAAAAATAAGAATCTTCAACTCAAATGTCAATGCAATCCTATTATATGACTCTGGAACATGGAGAACAACAAACACAACAACAACCAAAAAGCTACAGACTTTCATAAATGGGTGTTTGTGTAGAATAAGAGGATTGAAATGATGTGACAAGGCCACCAATGTGGAACTATGACAAGAACCAGACAAGTGCCAGTTTAACAAGAGATGAGAAGAAGACACTGGCGATGGATAGGGCACACATTGAGGAAACCTGTTGATAGCATTACAAGACAGTCCTTCTGGAATCCCCATGGTAGCAGAGGTAGGCCAAAAACATATTAATAAGAGAACTTGAGACAGAAGTGAAAATGATGAGGGAGATGTGGAAAGAACTTGAGCAGATGGCACATGACAGGAAGACTTGGCATGTGTTTGTTGAAGGCCTATGCTCCTTGGGGAGCTAAAGGGTATTGAATGATTGATTGATTGAAGATTACAACTTTTGGATAATGGGAAAAACATTAATCCTCTCCCTACCCCATGCCCACTCCAGTTTTTTTTTAAAATGTCTCCCCAGCTCCAGGCCCCAGCCCTACCCTAATGCACTGCTTATAGCATTTCATGTATACCTTCCAGTGTGAGCTATCGCTTACTAGAAGACACCGTTTTTGGTAACAAAGGAAATCCACACAACTATTCACAAGCCAAAGTGACCCAAAGCAAATAAAAACGCATTGACAGTTATAAATGAAGACAGGCATTTAACCTATATTAATGTATGACTCTTACTCATGCATACCAGAGCTAGTTCATTTAGATATGAAGGTGGAATAGGCTTAGCAAAACATATTATGAGTCAGAGCATCTGTATCGGTTAGCAATTAATTTACCCAGATAAGATAGACTGATCACTGTTGATAAAGGAGTTAATCATTATTATTGTAATGATAGCCTTAAATTACAGTGTGTTGTGTAACCCATCACTGATGGCTACTAACTTAAGGGATTTTTATCATACAAAACAGCATGGACACGTTTTACAACATCAAAGAATCACCCAAAATAGGATGGATGATCCGTTTGACGTATAATTCAGAACTTGATGATCAACAGTAATTTTAATACAGCAATACAGGCATCTTCTCCTATATATGTAATTTTCACTTGACCATTGATTCATAGATCCCACCAATGTAAATATTATGATTGTCTCATGTCACTGTGTCAAACCATTTGATGCATACCAGCCGGGCATGAAAAAGTCACTGATACAATCAATCTATACGAACTATCCTTAGGTCTGAAAGTTCATTATCAAAGTTCAATGTTTTTCCAATATACTTGTGCCTGAAAGTTCATAGAATCATTCAGATACTTCTTTATCGGTTAGATGATTTAAATACATACTTATATCCACACACAATGTGACGCCCAGTCTAAACATCAGCCTGACCAATTCTTATGTACTGATAACTGTGTACTTTTTAAATGTAGATCTGTGTACTTTTTTATGTAGATATGTGTACTTTTTTATGTAGACCTGCACAGCGATGATTGAAGCAACACCTATTCGTGTAAACCCAAATCTTACTATCACCATGCGCAGCTCTCAACACAGTGATTCTTCTTTTGTCAACTATATCTTGATCCCATAAAATCTGTTGTTACCTTAACCTTACAAAGAAATAGTAAATAATCACTACAAATAATCATAGGCTGGCAAATAGAAATTGGAATGAGTAAGCTTGTAGGGAACAATCGTTTATAAAGTCAAGGGGCTTTTGTTGTAGTAGCTAAATTGTGTGTGGGGTTCAGTGAATATGTCAGAGTAAGTTAGTGAACATGTAAGAATGAGTTTGTGGACATGTAAGAGTGACTTAGTGGTGAACATGCAAGAGTGAGTTAATGAACATTCAAGAGTTAGTGAGTGAACATGTAAGAAAAAGTTAGTGAACATTTAAGAGTAAAGTGAACATGCAAAAGTTAGTGAACAAGCAATAGTGAGTGAATGAACATGCAAGAAAAATTTAGTGAACAAGTAAGAGTAAAGTGAACTTGCAAGAGTGATTTAGTGAACAGTTAGTATTGAGTGTTATTGTTAAGTTAATGTTGAGTCTTATTATTATCTTTTTTCAGGTCTGTGCAGATGAGACTGTACTCACTTAACAAAAGGCAGTTTGTTCTGGTTTTTGTGACTTTTTTTGTATGCTTTCTGGTCTGTGTACTTGTGGGCATTGCAGGTAAGTGAATGTTTTTAGTTAAATAAGTTTACAAGTTTTGTTGTTGTTTTTAATGTTGTGTTTTTGCCACTGCAAAACTGTTTTCTTCCTTTTTCCATCTGAATGTTAAATGTTGTATTATTATTCATCAATAAATTAATTGATTGTAATAATTCAACACTTTTAAGTGATGTGAACAGCAGTATTATCTTTTTTTAATGTCCTCTTACATTTTTATCACCATTATTTTCATCCAACTCTTTCAGCTCAATATCCCTCTACTACTAAACCTCCTCTCCTTCTCTGCCTCTGTTTTCTTCTTATCGTTCTATAATAGTTATGGCATTGGTGTTAGAATAATTTTTAAGGTAAATATTTACAGTAACATGTCTGTTTGTAGTAACATAATTTAATATATATTCTACCAGGGCCTCATATAATAGATTCAAATACTGTAAATGGGACTTTGGCATACAAAGAACCTCAGATTAAACAGGTCTGTATTGAGATGGATGTTACAGCTTACATTAAGAAAGTCATCAGCAGTGGCATAATTAAATGGGGGGGAGGGCTTATGGGCTTCAAGCCTTTACGTGTTCCTAGTATCTGCTGATACCACTGCAGTTGGTCCCCTTGCTCTTGCAGTGGTTTCTGTAGCAACTTGTTATACATATTAAGGTTGCCAGTTATACATATTAAGGTTGCCAGTTATACATATTAAGGTTGCCAGTTATACATATTAAGGTTGCCAGTTATACATATTAAGGTTGCCAGTTAGTTACACATATTAAGGTTGCCAGTTATACATATTAAGGTTGCCAGTTATACATATTAAGGTTGCCAGTTATACATATTAAGGTTGCCAGTTAGTTACACATATTAAGGTTGCCAGTTATACATATTAAGGTTGCCAGTTATACATATTAAGGTTGCCAGTTATACATATTAAGGTTGCCAGTTATACATATTAAGGTTGCCAGCCACATTCACAACCTCATAGCCGCCTTGTATGACATTAATTATGCCATTGGTCATTAGAATATATGAAGAGTAAGCTTTGCAGTAAAGAAAGCATATTTAGTCTTGCTTTGTGTTTAAAGTGTCAAGTTATTTTTTAAAATGAAAATGGCTGTTGAACCTATATGTTTCGTACAACTTTGAGTGGTGATTATCATGTGTTCAAGTTTTCTGTTGTGGTGCAAGTTGAACTTAAGTCATTATTGGTAAATTATGATAAGCTTTGTGACTGATAGCCAGATGTTCAAGATGTTTTTCCCACTTTTAGAGTATCGCATATGTCAGTTTTAATAAATTATTAACAGCTTGGAGTGTTATTGGTACTCAGGCACATCATAAAAGGTTACTAATATGAGGTTATGCATTGGGCTGGCTGCCTCATCAAGAAAACACATTGCCTCAGGAACAACCACTACAGGAGCATGTAAATGCTTGGTGCAGGCTTTCTGCAAGGGTACCAGCAGCAGGAGTGGCTCCGTGCTCTGTAAGAAGTGCACAGAAAAATGATGATGATGATAAAATTACCTATTAATGCTTTTTTTTAAAAAATTTGTTATGCATAAATATCCATTTGACTAATGTTAACAAAAAGGCGCCAGTTGGCATAAATAATATTTTGTTGTTTAAGCTTTGCCTTCAGCATTTACATTTCACTTGCAGACTGGCCCATTTATCTTGAGGTCACCTCCAATGTCAACATTTCACCAGCAACTCTGGCTTATTGCTCATGTCAATATTGCCAGTGGCAGAGGTCAGTGAGTAATGTTTTTTTGTGTGTAGTGTGCATTGTGGGACCTGATAGCAAATTTAGGTGTATTGTACAGTTCCCCCTGTGGGGAAACATGTTGAGAACCCAGCAATGCACACTAAGCTTGGAGGAGTCACTAGAGCACCAGACGTAACTCTGGCTTTTACCTGGTTGGCTGCATGCAGGAGGATCTCACTATGGACCCATTACAATGGACATGACAATTCCTTGGGAGAGCCCAGAACCAGAGCACAATATTTTAGCTCTGTGTCACGAAGTGGATTTAAGTTTATAGAGTTTGCCTGAATGAAAACAAGACCCTAGTATGAGAAAGTCTGAGAAGATAGAATTTAGATGAAAAATGACATGCCTGTGGACAGATGAGACTATTGACTCAAGGGATAGAACCAGGAGTTGACTCTCCCCTTGCCGCTTCGTGACTTCAGAAAAAGTTATAATCTCACTCCCTCTAGCTACCTTTAAACACAAGGAGATAAGGTGTATAAAATGACCACAGACACCACTATACAGACCACACGTAGGTATAGTATAGAATAGAAGCTGATCCAGTAAATAATATATGTATATATTTATTTACATACAAGAAAAAACATAAAATGGCATCATACGTCATCAAGTCAGTCGATAGCGTGCACTGTTGCACGGCCTGAAAACAATGTACCAATTAGATTAGATAGACACTAGAAAAAAAAAAAACCCAAATCACATTCACTCTTTCTGTCACCCTGCTGAGGAACAATAAAATGATTAGTGATTAAATAACTCTACTATTGTGGGGCTGTCCACTTTAGCCTCCACTCTCTAATACAAATAAGATTCTACTGTCTCAGTCCGGTTGACTCTTCCTCAACGAAAACATCTACACAGCTTCCATCTTGGTAGGCGATATGCGCCGCTAACTAACACCACTGGCGATGCTAAAATAATAGACTTGGAGTAACCCAAAGGCTCAGTGTCTATCCTTTGAGTGGACACTGAACAGACCCTACTGGTCCTGTCTATTTTCTCCCTCCTTCTCTCGCTCTCTATCTCTCTCTCTCTTGGTCTCAGTGTCTCTCTAACACTCGACGACTGATGATGCGGCGTCTCCGTTACGCTCTTCTCTCATTACTTTCAGGACCTAGGTATGGTAACCCTGTCACCTGTTCCTGAATTTGGTGATGACGATGCTGTTCAGGTATCAAGCCTGAGGTGCTTGATAAACTGTAGGAACTACTCTGCTGCTGACTGGCTTCTATACGTTCCCCTTTCAACCCGCTCCGGCTCTAGAGGAAAACCACAGCCGTGATTTCTGGCTGTTTAAGATTACACCAATCTCCCGGGCCACTTGCCGTTGCTGGAGACTATAATAGCGATAAGCTATGGCTGTACGATAAATAAACCTCGTTCCCGCTAAAGCATGGGCACTTTACTGCAAGAGGCCGTAGGTTATTTTCGTTGTGCTTCTGACGATAACTCGAGTCCTCTGACCCCTTAAGATATGTCTTGTTGCCGTGGGTAATTTTGCACATGGGCAAATTTACGCTCCTTCACTATTCTGCCGTCACCCGCTGAAATTAAAAGGAAATGCGTCTAATGTACACCACTCTAACATAACGCATCTCTAACCTAACTCCTCTTACTCAATACTCCACTCGTCATGTACAACAATACAAAAAAAATAATATTACCCACGTGGCACATAATCTCCCTCCTTCTCTATCTCTCTCTCTCGTTCTGCATAACAATACATAAAATATTTCTACCCACGTGGCACTTAAATCTCCCTCCTCCTCTCTCTCTCTCTCAACTAAAATCCGCCAGCCAAATAAACAAAACCTGTCTTACGGGCCACTTGGCCGTCACACATGGCTACCCACGTGTCAACATTTTCAACTCGGGAACTTCTTTTGTCCGAAATTCCGGGGTCTCCCTTTTTAACATTACCCATAGAGGTTTCCCGGCTTGCTCCAAAATTAAATTAAATCTCGCTATAGGAATAGTTTCCTCCCCTAAGCAGTATAATTCACTTACAACGTAAATCTGAACCCTCCGACAATATTTCTCACATTTAAGGCTCAGAAAAATTAACGAACACACCAGGGATTTCCCCATAAAATTACATTAGTAAATACACAGAAATAAATGGTGGTTTTACATAACATTCTACAAATATGGGCACACGTGTTTCTCACAACTTCACACACTCCTATCTACTGCCAAAATCCCAGAAAGAATTATACACACTTTTTACATTTACATCGTTCTACAAAGATGATAATGAATGGCACTATCCTTTAGAACTAAAAAGTTAATGTCCCCTGAAGAATTAACTACGGGCAAAATCTCAAAACCCCACTAATAAGTAAAACGATTAATAAAATTCTACATACCAACTCATCGCTGTTTTTCCCACAGTGGAGACGATAAATTACGTAGTCTGACGGCAGGCAATATTTCTTCAAAAGATTTGCCCACAGTTCTAACTGGCTATTTATACACCCAGGGAACCACTCCCGCGTATCGCCTACGCATCGGCTAAGTTATCCGCTCGGGCCAATGAAAACGCTAAAAAAATAAACTAGCGACCTGCGTAAATCGATTTGAAAACAACGCGAAAACCATGTGTCTAAAAATTGCGTCACGTCCTGTGACGGCCGCGTGTTCTGACTTGCGTGCATGAAATGGCGATTTCCGTAAACAATAAAAATCGCGGAAAATCAGAAGAAAGTAAAACTGGTCGAATGTAAAATAAACCTACCATCATAAAACGACCCCATTTAATTTACCTCCTCAAAAATACCAAACACGATATATATTCAAATGAGAAGAAATAAAATGATGAAAATTCAAAATAAAAGAACAGAATCGGGCCGGTTGAAAGACAGAATTACAGTGCGGCATCACACTCTGCATATTTGGAGAGTCCCCTTGAATGGTGGGGAATGCACAGTATGCCACAACCTTCTTCCTCCTAGCTTAGGACCAGATGTGATGATCCTTTAAATGCAAGCCAAGCTGGAGAAACTGGAGCTCATGACTTCAACTGAACACATTGCGGAATTGCAGAAAAGCCACAGGAAAAGCCTAGATCTACAGTGTAGATGATACTAAGGAGTCTTCAACTTGGTATTGGCTGCAAACAAGCGAGAAGCATAGCAAAATACATTGAGAGTGGAATTGGAGACGTTCTTGAAGCGGATAGGGAAGACATTGAAGAGCCTTGAGTGGATAGCACAAGTAGGAATGCTTGGTATCAGTTTGTTGAAGGCCTGTGCTCCACAAGGAGCTGGAGTTGAAAGGTAATGAAAATAAATGAGTTAATATATGAAGACCTCATGGAAAAAACCTGACATGTCACATTTTTTAGAAAAACTGAGTTAGTACCATAAGCACATCAGACATATTCCAAAGAAGGTGTAGAAATTAAAATTATATTTGATAACGCATTCGTCTCCAAATGAAGTATAAAAACAGACAATCCTTATTTGTGTCATAGCATTTCAAAGTTTAAAATTCAGTTTTCTTGCATTTCATTTTTTAGTGACATGTCTGGTTTTTCCAATGAGGTCTTCATATATTAACAGTATCAGATTAAGAGTATAAATAATATCAGCTTATAGTTAAGAGATGTTATTGCCAAATTTTTGATAGTGTAAAAACACTTTAATAAATAAAAGAATTGTAATAGAACAAAAGTAAATACTTTATTGAACTACAGCAAGAACAGAATGTATAATCTTACCGAAGTTACAGCGAAAAATTTGGAAAGCCCATAGTTTAAGAAGAAAAGAAAACACACAGAAATTATAGTTGCCTGATATACAATTTCGCATTTTTTCGCATTGAAAGAGTAATTGGGAAATGTGGCAGCGGAACAGTAACTGAGAATGGGGATAAACTTATAAGCTTCTGCAGCATTAACAACTTGGTCATTGGAGGAATACTTTTTCCACACAAAGAAATCCACAAGTTAACATGGGAATCACCAAACGGCCGGGACAGAAACCAGAAACTTAGCCACTTTGAATCAGTGTTGTTCGTTTAATCTGGATTCAAATGGCACAGTCAGCTCAATCACCATAATCTGGTGCGATGATGAGGAATGCAGCACTATATCTGGCCGTCTTCTAGATCTTCTGATACTCTCTGGATATGCCCCTAGCCCAGGAAGGTCTACTGCCATCTCACAGTCATTTGCACAGTCAAGAAGAGATGGTAAACTGCTACTTGGTTTAGGATGTGCTGACTTTCCTGTTCTCAGAAAGTATGTATTTGCGATGCTTGGTCTGACTTTATTCGCCTTCACTCTTGCCAGGTCTGTAGTAGGAGCCAACTTATTTAGTACTTTGTTGTGGCACCATGTGTATCGCCCTTGCCCTAATGACACCTTGCAAGCTGAGAGCACATGTTCAAGTGTCTGCCTCTCATGGCACAGGGGGCACCGAGCATCATCAGACTTTCCCCATCTCACAAGGTTTGTGGACTATGGCAGGAGGTCATACATCGATCTGATAATGAAGCTGAGTCTAAGAGGTACCATATGCCATATATCATTCCATGTCAAGGACCTTTGCAGGGCTCCTTCCCATGTAGTCGATTGGCCTTGTTGGGCCTGCTGCACTGCTTTTTGCATCCTCTTATTATTCTCAGATCCTCGTATCTCCTGAATTACCATGTCTCTGCACTCCCTGTTTGATGCCTTGGACCACAGGCAAATGTCATCATGGCCAAATCCCTGTCTACTCGTCTGTGTGTATCTGATTACCTCCTTCAGCTTGAGCGACTCTTAGACAGCACCAACAGCTTTATCCACTTTCCACTTCCTTCCAGTTTTCAGAATGGGCTGAATGGACTACATCATCTGCTGACTCACACATGATCATTGCGAGCGTTGCCTTTCCTGCTTTGACAGACCTGGTGGTACTCCTAGCCATTTCCTCATGAACTTGTTGACCTTTAGCTCTATAGCTTCCACTGTACTGGTGCTTACTTCATATATAAGCAGTGGCCATAGCAATTTAGGTATCAACATAAACTAAAGGCAACACAGTTTGAACTTTTCATATAGTCTGCTTTGGTCTGTGATCTGTAGTCCTCTGTCTGCCATTTCTATTGTCTGTTGAACTGCCTTTGAGTCTTTTATTAATAAGCCATCATACACCCTGGGTTCCTGAGGGTAAGAGGAAAAAAGGAAGACCAAAAGAAACACTCAGAAGAACAATAATAAGAGAAGGAAGAACGTTGGGCCTCAATAATGTGCAAGAGCTAAGAGGAGTGGCGTCACAACGAACAACCTGGAGAGCACTGGTTTCTGCCTTATGCGCCGTGTTTGGCGCTTAAAGAATTTATTATTATTATTATTATCATACACCCTGCCAAGATTTTTAACAGGTTCCTCAATGACAGTAGGGATTCTGTGGTTTGAAACCATGAATGTGACCTCAGATGTCTTCCCTTTCCTGACTGATAGGCTTCTAGACTTCTTAGGTTTGAAGTTCATTCTGCACCAGCTGACAGGTTCATCCCGGCGTGCTAACATTCTTTGGGCCTGGTGTTTATCTCATGTCAGAATTGTTGTATCATCCATAAATGCTTTAAGCGGTGACATGTGACACCTTCCATTGAGCTTCGGACCTATTGCAAATCCTTCAGCCACTTTGAGGATTACCTGCATAGCCAACACGAATAGTATCGGAGAGATGGTACATCCCTTCGCAATTCCAACTTTTAGGTCAGTCCACTTCATTATGTATTCTCTGGTTGAAAATCTGACACAGAACCCTGAGAAATACAGCTTCAGCATTGCTGCAATTTCTTGTGGAACATGGTACATTTCCAGGGCCTGCCACAACATCTGGTGTAAAACGGATCCATATGCATTAGCTAGATCCAACCAGATTACATGGAGATTTGTTCTGTCAGACTTTGCCTTTTGAATTGCTTCCCAGATCATTGTGGCATTCTCTAGACACCCTGGTGTACCATGGGATACCTCCTTTCTGGATAGTAATGTCAGTGTATCCATTCTCGAGGAGGTATGTGGTGAGCCTTTTAGCCATCTCTGAGAAGAATATCTTCCCTTCCGCATTAAGTAGTGAAATTGTGGAATTTTGTTCTTTCGGGATGTAGACTCCATTCGCCTTTCTCCATTCTTTGCTTACAAGCTGGTTTTTCCAAGCATTTTTCAGCCAATGGAGCAGCCGTTTCAGAACTTCAGGACATCCCTTATATACAACATATGGGACATCATTAAGACCTGGAGCTGACTTGCACCATGCTCTCTGGACAATGCTTTCTATTTCTTGCGTTGTGGGGGCTTGGTTTTGAATTCAGCTCCTGACTTACTAGGCCATATAAGGCCTTCCTATAAGGCTGAGCGGCTCATCATTGCGACCATCTGAATAGGTAATTCTAAGGTGTTCTTCCAGATCTTCTTTCCCAATGTTTAGTGTTCCCGACCGTGGCTGTTCAAACAGTTCTTTGGCAAACTTGATCAAGTGTTCCGGCCCCTTAATCTCCCTTACACTCTAAAAAGTGGGGCCACTTGGGTCAGTAAACAAAGAAGTGGATCCCTGGAAGCAAACAAAAGAAAAGTGGTTTTACAGAATACTGTTAAGAATACTATGGAGAGCTGAAAAGACTTAATGAGTATGTCCTGAAATAAGCCAGTGCACAAGTAAGTTTATTATGCACATCAGAAGAAAGCACTTCACGTTGTTTGGGCATGTTGTGAGAAGAGAGCTACTGGTATTCATTGTGACAGCAGACACTTGACAAATAAGATTTTGATATTAAAAAATGTATTATGTTGTATTGGTAAATTATCATATTGCATTGACTCTAAGAGCAAACATTTTGTCATACTTTTAAAGTTACTGAATTTGGGGTGTGTCCTAAAGTCGATGGCGTCTTATAATCACTGTCAGAGGAATTTCGCCAGGCTGCTTATGTAAAACAGATAAGGGGATAACTTGCAAAATTTAGGTATCCATACGGGCCTTTTTTAAAAAAAAGGTACAGTAATGCTAAAAAGTAGGTTGTACCATATAGTTCAGTTTTTTAACATTAATAGATATATTTAATTGAAAATACATTCTTGTAATTTCTAAGCCACAAGTATCATAAAAATTACATTGCCAGTTACTGTTAAAATTAATTAGCTAGTAAAACTTTCTATCAAAAATGATACAATGTCTGTAAATTTAATCTCTTGAAATTAAATTTGTGCCAGTTTACTTTATTATTTTAGTTTTTCCTTGTCAATTGAAGTATAAATAACAGCGCCTTAGAATCGATGAAATATGGTTTGTCTTTATGTGGTTTTTGTGTTTTGTTTTACAGGTTCCAAATTTGAGCAAGAGTTTAAGATGGGAATAATGATACGAGGGGCTAATGGTGACACTCAGAGCTTGGAGGAATCCACGACAAATCCAAACCTTAGTCCAGATATGCACAATAGGACAAGGAGACTGAAGTGTTCAGGGGTAATTATTTTGGGAATGCATTATTTCTAAATACAGGGGCATTTATTAATCATCATCATGTCTCTGTTTGCTAAAATGGAGCACGAGTCGCCATGGCAGCTGGTCCCTTTGCAAAAAACCTGCGCTAAAGCTTTCATGTGGGTTTTTAAAAAAAAATTAATTTTTGCCCTGTTGTCACAATGTATTTTACCTTTTGTTTTCTCATAATATACACACAAACATAGACTCTTCCTTTCTGATATGTGTAATAGATATCTATGCACATTCATTTCTTTTAGGAAATTCACAGTGTGATTTTTTTTTTATACCAATGGGATTGTCAGCATGTTCTCTAAATCCTCATCTGTGGTCTTCAGTGATCTTCCTGTTTGTTTATCAAGTGTTCACAATTAGCTTACATATGAGAAGATTACCCACATCCCCAAAATGATTATTCTTGTCCCTTTACGCTCCTTATATGGAACAACGGTAGTGCAGTGGCTAGCGCACTGGCTTCCTAGCTCGGTGGTCCATGGTTCAATCCCCAGTTAAGGTGGGATTTTTTAGACTGCAAGTGGCTTCAGGGTCAACCCAGCCTCATGAATTGGGTACCAGAGCAACTTCTGGGAAGGTTAAAGGTGGCCGACGTGATGCTAACCACATCACCCCTAGTGTGCAGATGGTCAAGAAAATATGGGCCCAACACCATATTCCCAATATGCCTCAATGGGCGTGTAATGGGTCCCCCCCTTTTTTTTTCGCTCCTTATGGAACATGGATCCACCACTACATTCAGTTTTACAGGATATAGTTGCCAGCCCAATGCACAACCTCATAATAATTGTCTCTTATGAAAACATGTCTGAGGGAGCGGTTGTTCTATTCTTTCTTTGTCTACTATGACAACTACGTGGAGGCAGATTGATGTTCTATCCATGTTATGAAAGTTAGGGCTTGATGAGTTCTTAATACGTGCTTCATGTACCCTCCACACTTGAGACTCCTGACAACTACATGGAGGCAGATTGATGTTCTATCCATGTTATGAAAGTTAGGGCTGGAGGAGTTCTTAATACATGCTTCATGTACCCTCCACACTTGAGACCCCTGACAACTACATGGAGGCAGATTGATGTTCTATCCATGATTTGAAAGTTAGGGCTTGATGAGTTCTTAATACGTGCTTCATGTACCCTCCACACTTGAGACCCCTGGCAACTACATGGAGGCAGATTGATGTTCTATCCATGTTATGAAAGTTAGGGCTGGAGGAGTTCTTAATACATGCTTCATGTACCCTCCACACTTGAGACCCCTGACAACTACATGGAAGCAGATTGATGTTCTATCCATGATTTGAAAGTTAGGGCTTGATGAGTTCTTAATACGTGCTTCATGTACCCTCCACACTTGAGACCCCTGGCAACTACATGGAGGCAGATTGATGTTCTATCCATGATTTGAAAGTTAGGGCTTGATGAGTTCTTAATACGTGCTTCATGTACCCTCCACACTTGAGACCCCTGGCAACTACATGGGGGCAGATTGATGTTCTATCCATGATTTGAAAGTTAGGGCTTGATGAGTTCTTAATACGTGCTTCATGTACCCTCCCCACTTGAGACCCCTGACAACTACATGGAGGCAGATTGATGTTCTATCCATGATTTGAAAGTTAGGGCTTGATGAGTTCTTAATACGTGCTTCATGTACCCTCCCCACTTGAGACCCCTGGCAACTACATGGAGGCAGATTGATGTTCTATCCATGATTTGAAAGTTAGGGCTTGATGAGTTCTTAATACGTGCTTCATGTACCCTCCCCACTTGAGACCCCTGGCAACTACATGGAGGCAGATTGATGTTCTATCCATGATTTGAAAGTTAGGGCTTGAGTTCTTGATATGTGTGTCAAGGATAAGATTTATCCATGTCCAACATTATAGACAGAGCTGGAGGGACAGAGTAATACTAAAATAAGGATACAAAAGGCAAGAGGAGCTTTCAAAACACTGGAAAATTTATGGAAATAAAAAAAAAGTCCAACACATGAATAAGAATCTTTAACTCAGATGTCCTTTTATATGGCCCTGAAGCATCTCTTCTTCTTCTTCTTTGATCTTTTGCTGCCGACTGTCAAAGCAGTCAGTGGCCATCAGGCCTGATGGTGTCTTGTAGGGCAGCAACAAACTGCTTCCACTTTGCTCGACCGGCAGCCATCCTTCGTGCAGTGTCCCAGCTCTGGTTCATTCTTTGCATCTCAGCCTCCACAGTTCTCCGCCAAGCATGGAGAACAACAAAAGCAACAACCAAGAAGTTGACAGACTTTCAGAAATGTGTGCTTGTGTACAACAGAAGGATTGAAATGGTACGACAAGGTCTCCAACATGGAACTGTGACAAGAACCAGACAAGTGCCAGTGGAACAAGAGATGAGAATAAAATGCTGGTGATGGATACCGCATACATTAAGGAAACCAGATGATAGCATTACCAGGCAGTCCCCAGGGCAAGAGAAGTAGAGGCAGAATCAAGAGCACATGGACAAGATACAGCTAGAAACAGAAATACAAATGATGAGGAAGACATAGAAAGACCTTGAACTGATGGTCGGCAACAGGGAGATATGTCATCCTTGGGCAGCTAAAGGGCATTGATTGATTAAAGATAAGAATTCTTATTTTACATTACTGTAAGTGTTTGTAACACGCATGTGTTACCGGAGACCCGAAAGGGGAGCAAAGAATAGTAACACTGTTCCCTGCCATGCATGTCGTAGAAAGCGACTAAGGAAGGTTGGGCATGGGGCTGGTTACCCCATCCTGTAAAAAATTTAAACCACAAAAAACTTCAACAAACATGGACAGGTCAATTAAGGAAAATAAAACACAGCCATCCAAGACAGGGGAAGGTCCTCTCGCAGGGAGGCGTATGATGCAACACAGAGAAAGCCGAAAGGAGTCTGTGTTACTGACTAACCTTCTTTCTTCTAGGAGAACTTCCAGATTTGGCACCTGGAATGTTCGGACATTAAACGAACAAGGAAAAGTGGCACAAATAGCAACAGAAATGAGGGAATATAAAATCGAGGTTCTGGGAATGTGTGAAACAAAGTGGAAGAGGGTAGACAAGAAGACCTTTGTCTTGTGTGGACTGACATAAACTGTATAATAGGGGAACGACAGAAGTGATTGCGTCATTAATAAGGCTAAGCTGCCCATTGTAAACTTCCAGTGTTGTTTTGCGTTTCGCACTAATGACCGGTCATCAAAGCATCATTTTTTGGGGATGCCTAGCTGGCCGGGAGGATAGTGTGATTCGCTTGTATAGCTAGGCGGTGTTGTCGTACGGAAGGTCCGGGGTTCGAATCCTGGGTAAGCCACTCACGTCTGTGATTTTTCTGTTGTCTAGTGTTCTACTTCTTTATTTCTTACGAGTGCCTGAAAACATACCTTTATGTTTGTCTAATATTTATTTACTGTTTACAGGCCTCGGGTTTCCCTTCCTTATTTGTTATAAATGTTTATACAATACCAGAAACCTACCCTCTGTTCTATACTACTGTTCTTAAGTCTTCTATCATTTACTAGACACAGTATCAAGGTCTTTGTCTTGTGTGGACTGACATATACTGTATAATAGGGGAACGACAGAAGTGATTGCGTCATTAATAAGGCTAAGCTGCCCATTGTAAACTTCCGGTGTTGTCTTGCGTTTCGCACTAATGACCGGTCATCAAAGCATCTTTTTTTGGGGATGCCTAGCTGGCCGGGAGAATAGTGTGATTTGCTTGTATAGCTAGGCGGTGTTGTTGTACGGAAGGTCCGGGGTTCGAATCCTGGGTAAGCCACTCACGTCTGTTATTTTTCTGTTGTCTAGTGTTCTACTTCTTTATTTCTTACGAGTGCCTGAAAACATACCTTTATGTTTGTCTAATATTTATTTACTGTTTACAGGCCTCGGGTTTCCCTTCCTTATATGTTATAAACATGGATATCACCAGACCATAGAACAGAAAATCAGATTGATCATATATGCATAAACAAGAAGTTTAGATCATCATTGCAGGATGTAAAGGTATATAGAGGAGCAGATGTGGCATCCAATCACCACCTTCTGATAGCCAAAGTAAAAATGAAACTCAAGAGATATGCAACAATGCAAAATTATAGACAACAGTTTAATGTAGGACATCTAAGAAATCAAGAAACAAGAGACAAATTTGCAGTCACAATATCCAACAAATTCCAAGTGCTCCAACAGCTGGAAGATGTAGAGAATACAGAAGACTATTGGCAGCAAATCAAAACTGTATGGAATGAGACATGTGAAGAAATACTGGGGAAAAGGGAACGACAACAAAAAGCATGGATAACAGCAAAACCATCAATAAGATAAAAGATAGAAAAAACAAGAAAGCAGATTTAAACACAAGCAAAACCAGAAGTTCCAAAGCCAAGGCTCAAGAAGTGTACACAGAAGCAAACAAAGAAGTAAAAAGAAGTATCAAAAGAGACAAGAGGAAGTATATTGAGGAGTTGGCAAGAGAGGCAGAAGATGCTGCAGCCAAAGGAAATATGAGAGAACTGTATAGCAGCACAAAGAAGCTAACAGGGAAATACAAGCAAACAAGTTGCCTCATAAAAGACAAGAATGGAAAACTGCTCAGCAATATACAAGAGCAAATGAAGAGGTGGACAGAATATTTTGAGGACCTTCTCAATAGACCAGCTCCACAAAACCCCCCGGATATCCAGCCAGCAGAAGAAGAGCTACAAATTAACGGTGAAAGACCAACGAAGGAAGAAATAAAGAAAGCCATAAAGCTTCTAAGAGATGGAAAAGCATCTGGACCTGATGGCATTCCAGCAGAGGACATCAAAGCAGATATCGACATGGCTACAGAGATGTTATATAAATTACTTGGTAAAGTCTGGGAAAAGGAAGAGATACCAGCAGAATGGAAGGAAGGATATCTGGTTAAGTTGCCTAAGAAGGGAAATTTACAAGAGTGCACAAATTATAGAGGAATAATGTTACTATCAGTGCCAGGAAAAGTATTAAACAGGATTATCCTTGAGAGATTAAAAGAGTCCATAGACAAGAAACTGAGAGATGAACAAGCAGGTTTTCGACAAAACAGATCCTGTTCAGACCAGATAGCCACTTTGAGAATAATAGTTGAACAAAGTCTGGAATGGAATTCACCACTATACATCAGATTTGTGGACTACGAAAAGGCATTTGACAGTGTAGACAGAGAATCACTTTGGAAATTGATGAGGCATTATGGAGTTCCCCTGAAGATCATTAATTTAATAAAGAAAACATATGAAGACATGGCATGCAGAGTTCTTCACGAAGGACAGCTTACAGAATCGTTTGGGATAAGAACAGGAGTGCAACAGGGATGCCTCTTGTCTCCATTTCTTTTCTTACTAGCAATAGACTGGGTTATGAGATCATCGACAACACACAACAGAAATGGAATCCAGTGGACTCTGACTAAGCAGTTGGAGGATCTGGATTTTGCTGATGACTTGGCTTTTCTGTCCCATAACCGTAATCAGATGCAGGACAAAACACTCTATGAGAGGTCACAGCAATTGGGTCTGAAAATACACAGGGAAAAGACAAAAATAATGAGAATAAATGCAGGTAATGATAACAGGGTTGAACTTGAAGAAACACCAATACAAGATGTAGAATCGTACACATATCTTGGCAGCAATATAGACAAAGTTGGAGGGACAGACAGTGATATCAAACTAAGAATACAAAAAGCAAGAGGAGCTTTCATTGCATTGGGAAACATATGGAGATCAAGAGAAATCGGATCCAACACGAAAATAAGAATCTTTAACTCAAATGTGAAATCAGTCCTATTGCATGGCTCTGAGACATGGAGAACAACAAAGACAACAATCAAAAAGCTACAGACTTTCATAAATGGGTGCTTGCATAGAATAGAGGGATTAAAATGGTATGACAAGGTTACCAACGTGGAACTGAGGACAAGAACTCGACAAGTGCCAGTGGAACAAGAGATGAGAAGAAGACGAATGCGATGGATAGTACACACACTGAGGAAACTTGTTGATAGCATTACAAGGCAGTCCTTGTTCTGGAACCCCCAGGGCAAGAGAGGCAGAGGTAGACCAAGAAGCACATGGAGAAGGGAGCTGGAAACAGGTGAAAATGATGCGGAGAACGTGGAAAGAACTTGAGATGATGGCACGTGACAGGAGGACTTGGCATGTGTTTGTTGAAGGCCTATGCTCCTTTGGGAGTGGAGGGTTATAAATGAATGAAAGTGTTTGTAAGATAAGACTTAAAATTTTACATTTGTCTTTAGGCAAGCTGTGATGAGCTGATTGTAATGCATCTGGGATACTTAGACTACGCTTATTATTTCATCACTGTCACTTTCTTTGACTTGGACATTGAGAAGCTGCAGATCAAGGATGTGGTATTTACGGTAATATATTTTCTTTGATATTTGTTTCACATATTTTGTAAGATTGTTAAGACATGTAATAACAAACCTTAGTATTAGCAGAACAGACTTAAACAGGAACGCAAAAGAAAGAGAAATGGAAATAACTGTGATATTGCATTTGAGTGTTAATGTAAACTTAAATACAATATTGGAGAGTATTTAGAGTGTGTTGATGGTTAGTTGCATTAAAGAGTATTTATAATTTGTTGGCACCGTGGTTATGTGAAGGGGTATTTAGAAGGTTGTGTGGCAGAGTGGTTAGAGTTCTTGCTTCTCAGGGCAATAGACCTCACTGCTCCGAGTTAACAAAGGCAAAGGCAGCGAGGAAGGAAACTGGTCACATCACCTCATAAAGCTGAGACTGTAGTGTAAATGAAGTCTCTAACACTTCACTCCCTCATAGCTGTATCTGCTATGAAACTACCTTTACCTTTAGACTGTTACGTGACAAGAAGTGATATTGGAGGCTTTTACCCTGGAACTTCATCTCGTATTCTAGAACAGCATATTTAGTACTTTCAGTTTGGTAATGTCTCTCTGTCTGTCTTCCCAAGTTGGTTTGGTTTGGTTTTAAGGACTATCTTCATTGCACACGGGCAACTCCATCAGTGCTCCGATCTCCTCCCTTAGATCACACAAGGAAGATCTCAGCACAGTGCACGAACTCCACAGCACTGGCGATAATCCCTATACGTGTATATAGGAATCACACATTCTATAAATATATTTGGTTGATAGGTTTCAAATTTTTAAATTTTGCCAGGGCAGCAGCCTTATGGCCTACTCGTTATGATTTCCAACTGCCATGGGATTTTTAACGTGTACAACTTGCGCACGGAACCCCCAATTTGTTTGCCCTTATCTGAGAAGGCTAGGCAACCGATCTCACTACCCAGGAGACCAGGGGGAAGTATGACATCATTAGGACCACTTGTTGTGAAAAAACTTTTCCAAAAGCTATATTCCCTTTACTGGGAATCAAACCCAGTACCTCTGGAAATCGAGGTGGATGCGATACCTCTTAGCCACTCCAGCCCCAAGTTACTTGGCAGCATGTATGGTATGAAGAAAACATCTTGTAATTTATACTAAAGATTTGTTTAGTTTCTGTCCGAAGCAAATCACTTCCTTGTTCATGCATATTTTATTGTAGAAAAATACATATTTATCAGACTGCCAGCTTAAACAATTTCCCAGTAATAAATATGTGGTGAAATCTTAAAAATATGCTTTGTATGTTTGTTAGGAGACTAGTAACATTTATCTAGGGGATGTGTAGTGGGCTTGTGACTTCTCATTGACAGATAACATGCACAGTACGTTTGACGATAATCAGTGAACAAACCCATGTGTACAGTCCCACTTTCTTCTTCTTCGATCCTTAACCACCGACTGTCAAAGCAGTCAGTGGCCATCATGCCTAGTGGCGTCTTGTAGGGCAACAACAAATTGATTCCACTTTGCACGGTCGGTGGCCATCCTTCGTACAGTGCCCCAACTCTGGTTCATTCTTTGCATCTCAGCCTCCACAGTCCTCCGCCAAGTTGTTTTTGGTCGGCCTCTCTTTCGCTTTCCTTCAGGGGTCCAAAGCATAGCTGTTCTTGTGATGGCATTGGGGTCTCTTCTGAGGACATGACCAACCCAGCTCCAGCGTCTGCCAGCTATGATGGTATGCATGTCCTCTTGCTTGCTACGAGTAAGCAGATCTTGGTTGGTGATGGTATTCGGCCAAAAGATTCGGTGAATTTTTCTTAGGCATGTTGTGTGAAGAGAGGACAATTTTGACATTTCCTTCTCTGTGACTCTCCAGCATTCCGCACCATAGAGAAGCATAGAAAGCACGCAACTCTGGTATAATCTTAATTTTGTGCTTGTGCTGTATTGGGAGGACTTCCAGATGTTATTTAGGCTAAAGAAGGCTGTTCTTGCCTTATTCATTCTGATGTTGATGTCTTTGCCTGCCCCACCGTCTGGTGTTACTATGCTTCCTAGGTATGTGAAGGTATCTGTCTGTACCAGTTGCTGATTCCTTACTGATATGGGCTCAGGGTTGCTCACATTGAGCGTCATGACCTCAGACTTCTTTAAATTGATGTTCAAGCCCACCTGCTGGCTAAATTTATTAAGTCTATCCGTTTTTTCCTGGATGTGTTGATGTGAATGTGCCAGCAGTGCAATGTCATCTGCATATTCCAGATCTTCCAATGTTGAAAATGTAGTCCATCTTATTCCTCTTGGACTGCCCTCTGTTGTCTGGCGCATCACCCAGTCTATGACTGTTAAAAATAGAGTGGTTGATAAGGGGCATCCCTGTCGTACTCCTGTCTTCACCTCGAAGGTTAGGTAGCTCTGCCCAACACTACACGTAAAGTTGGCATAGAGGCTTTTTATGATTGACACTATGCAGCTTGGAATTCCATAAGCCCTCAGTATTTTCCATAAACTGTCCCTATGTATGCTGTCAAAAGCCTTTTCAAAATCAAAAAAATTTATGTAAAGCTGTCTTTGCCATTCTGAGCACTGCTCTATAATGTTCCTGAGAGTGAATATATGGTCTACACATCTTCTGTTCTTTCTAAATCCTGCTTGTTCTTTCCTCAGTTTGTAGTCTACTGCCTTTGAAATTCTCTGTATAATTATCCTGCCTAGTATTTTGCTGGGAAGTACAGTCCCACACTGATATGTATTTCACTCAGTACAGTTCGGACAAGTCCTGGTTATGTAAATGCAGTTATAACAATGGCGTAAGACTTCAACCACACGCACTACAACTGGCCGGAATTCCTTGTCACAAGACATCAATTACAATTCGATTACAATTCAATGACAATTCAATAACAATTTCAAATACACTTACAAGCCCAGCAATCACACACCACTCCGTCCCGTACCAAATCCACCATCCATCTCTCTACAAATCCCTCTGCCTGCTTTTTCACCGTTTACTGCTCGCATCACTTGCTCGGGGTTCTCTCAATCTCATGTCAGTCAAAATCGCTCAGGCGTACTTCTTAACCCTTGAGCGCTGCTCAGTACTTACAAATGTTAATTATTTCGTTACAATGTTATAAAACACTGTTTGCTAGTTCCTTGACTTTATGCTGAAAACAATAAAAGAACAGTAACTAAAATGGAAATGATTGTTACATTTAAGTTCATCTGGTTATGAGAAGCCATTGACAATAGCCACCAGCATAAAATGCTGGAATGGCCACGTGTACTGAAGATTTTGTGATAGGTGGTAAGTGATTCCAGGTTTAAGCTGATGCCTGACAGGAACCAGTCATGTCCCCATCACATCTGCAGGTAAAATTTGACTGAGATACAAGAGAGGCAGCAGGTAAAGAAAACATACATGAAGGTATCAGCAAGTAAGCTAGGAAATACACAAATGGTAATGTACTGAAGGCACATAGCAAAGGGAACATCCAAAAGAAAACACACAGGCAATTACGACAAATTAAAGATTAATGTTGATAATTACCAAAAGTATGGAAGAGATAATGTTGAGTTAGACAATATAAAATAATACAAATATCCCAGCAGCTGTGTCATTGAGGTGAGAACATGGAGAATATATGTAAATTTGAGAATAAAAACTGCAGAAGTTACATTCAGGTCACTAAATAACATTCAAATTGAGATTATAATGCACACAATGAAAACATAACTCAGTATAAGTAAAGTGGTTATTTGGTCCAGCTGTAAAGACAACAAATATGGAAAGTAAGCTCATAGAGCATAGCAGGTCCTCAAAGGGAATATGGCAGATGATGCCAATAAACTTTGATGAGAAAGAAAAGATATCTAAAGCAACAATCAAATTGTAGGGGCTTTATAAATCAATGACAATGAAAAAAAATGGAAATGGTTAAGCATGCATTAAGATCGCATTAAAAACTCCAAAATAGCCTCGAGATAGAACAGCTGCTGAAGAAAAGAGACGGGCCAGAGAAACATGGAGGAAAACTGTAAAGAGAGAATAAATAGTCATGGGAAAGACCTGGACGACTAGGCAGGCTCATACAATACAGATTCAGATGAGGAAAATGTTTCAATGTCATTATGCTCCAGAAGTTTTGGTTTTGGTTTTAAGGACTATCTTCATTGCACAAGGACAACTCTATAAGTCTCCGATCTCCTCCCTTAGATCACAAAAGAAGGATCTCAGCACAGTGCTCGAAATCCATTGCCCTGCCAAGGATCCCATTGTGTATATACAAGAATCACACATTCTATAAATATTTTTGTGGACATGTAGGTTTCCTATTTTTTTATAAATATTTTTTCCAGGACAGCGGCCGTATGGCCTAATCTTTACAATTTCTAGAAGGAGTTAGGAGGAAGAAAAAAGTTTGATGAATCTTCTTCGTTCGCCCTCAGACTTCTACATTAATGACTCTAATAAAGGTAGTAGTCAGCTCAAGGTTCCTGGCATCTCCAAACAGTTTTTCGTTTAGAGAAGTGGGTTTTGAGGAATCAAAACCAGACAGTGAAAAAGACAAAAAATTAGATCAGTTTTTATTATTTTTCTTCATCTTCATTGATGCATTTCAAATTTTGCTTATTTTAATACCTGTTGCCAATTTTTTTTTCATCCAGTTCAAGAGTTTCAACCCATCATTCACCCAGATAGAGATTTGGATTCGTTTTGTATTTCTTGTGTTCACATTCTTGACAACTGTAAGTATCCAGAGACCAAATAAAAATCTCTTGATTGTTGTGTTCTTTATTATCTTCTTCTTCTGTGTCCAGTGTGTAGTCATGCTACATTTGCAGGCCTGTCGCCAGGACGAAGTCCACAGTCTTTTCCAGGTCAGAGCGGCAGCCCCATAGCTTCTGCTTGAGCTCAGCACACCCACGGCCAGGTGAGATGTCGTGGGTCATCATGGATTGGGCAGTTTTGGAGAATGTGTTCCGGGTCTGGATTCCAGTTCCACATGGACATTCATTTGGACGAGATACCCTGAGGTGATAGAGATGGCCCAATAATCTGCATTAGCCAGTTCTCACATGGAAAATGATGCTCCATTGGTGAATTGGGTCATCTCTGTTGTATGCATCACCACTGATTTTTGTAATTGTTGTGGATGATAGTTTTAGCTTCTCGATAGGGTAATGGGTGGCTGAATTGTTCCATTTTACTACTGCTTCTAGATAGAGCAGAGCCACGGTAGTGCAGTGGTTAGTGCACTCACTTCCTGGCTCGGTGGTCCATGGTTCGATCCCCAGTTGAGGTGGGATTTTTTAGACCGCAAACGGCTCCGGGGTCGACCCAGCCTCATGAATTGGGTACCAGAGCAACTCTGGGAAGGTTAAGGCGGCCGGCGTAATGCTGACCACATCACCCCTAGTGTGCCGATGGTCAAGAAAATATGGGCCTAACACCATATTCCCAATATGCCTCAATGGGCGAGTAAAGGGATCCCTCCCTTTCCTTCTGGATAGATCATTTGCTTTCTCATTTCCATTGATTTCACAATGGAAGGGTAAGCACTGATGGGCCATGGTTGATGACCTTTGGATAGCGTAAAGCTCAGTTCAGATCACTTGTTTGCTATTTTTTGTTTCCAGGCTACAAGTGCATGACCTGTCTATTGTTGTTGAAGTTGTAGAATCATACATATATCTTGGCAGCAGCATAGAAAGTTGGAAGGACAGACAGTGATATCAAAATAAGATTACAACAGGCAGGAGAGGCTTTCCTTGCATTAGGAAATATATGGAGATAAAAAAAACATCAAGTCCAACACAAAAATCATAATCTTCAAAAGTCAGTCCTATTATATGACCCTGAAACATGGAGAACAGCGAAAACAGTAACTAAGAAATTACAGACTTTCATAAATGGGTGCTTGCTTAGGAAGGTGGAAGTGATATGACAAGATTACCAGTGTGGAACTGATGACAAGAACTGAACCTATGCCAGTAGAACCAGAGGTGAAAAGAAGATGCTGGCAGTGGATAGGACACACATTGAGGAAACATGTTGATAGCATTACAAGACAGTTCTTATTTTGGAACCTCCAGTGTCAGAGCTGTTGAGGGAGGCCGAAAAACATGTGGAGAATGAAACTGAGACAGAGAGAAAAGAGATGAGCAAAACAGGGAAAGACCTGGAACTTATGAAATGAGACAGGAGGTCTTGGCATAAGTTTGTTGAAGGCTTATGCTCCTTAGGGAGCTGAAAGTTAGGCTTGACATCTTTAATATCTTCTTTCTTCTTGGATCCTTAGCCCCTGACTGACAAAGCAGTCAGTGGCCATCACGCCTAGTAGCGTCTTGTAGGGGAGCAACAGACTGTCCCCATTCTCAGTTTGTGGCTACCCCAGTAATGTTTCATGCTTTGCATCTCAGCCTCCACTGTTCTCCGCCAGGTTGTCTTTGGTCTGCCTCTTTTTTGCCATCCTTCTAAGGTCCATAGCATAGCAGTTCTGGTGATGGTGTCACAGTCCCTTCTGAGGACATGGCTAACTCAGTTCCAGCATCTGCCTGCAATGATGGTGTGCATGCCTTTTTGACTGCACCATGTAAGTAGTTCCTGGTTGGAGATGGTATTCAGCAAAAAAATTCTAAGAATTTTCCTTAGGCAGGTTGTCTGGAAAGAGGATAATTTGAACATTTCCTTTTCTGTTACTCTCCAGCACTCTGCGCCATACAAAAGTACAGAAAGACATCTTTATTATGCTTTGAATTAAAAGATAGCGTATAAACTGACATAAATCTTAAGAACCAGTGGAGCTTTGTATGGCATGACTGGAGGAACAGTTACTCATGTTACTGAGATTTACAAGAATACATGTTTTAAAAAAAAAAAGTAAAAAGATTTATTTACAAATTATTATTATGAAATCATGTAGAGTGTTTGCTGTACTTCTTCATCATGATCCTGCTTCAGAAGATTTAACAATAGTTAAGGTCAGTGTTTTGCATGACTTAAAACCTATTCTGACCTGGCAGTCTCTGCTGCGCTCTATGCACATAGTATTTGTTGGTTGAGTAGGGAGGATTGTCTGTATGTCTTTTTACTTACTTTTTTTTGGGGGGTTACATGTTTCTGAACTCTTCATCTTGCCCTTTCCCTCATCCATAGCCAGAAATGTTATAAAGGTCAAGGATCCCGTTGCACGCTCATTGAGGCATATTGGGAATATGGTGTTAGGCCCATATTTTTTTGATCATATGGTACACTAGGGGTGATGTGGTCAGCATCACGCCTGCCGCTTTAACCTTCCCAGAGTTGCTGTGGTACCCAAATTCATGAGGCTGGGTTGACTTCAGAGCCGTTTGTGGTCTAAAAAATCCCTCCTCAACTGGGGATCAAACCATGGACCACCAAGCTAGGAAGCCAGTGCATAACCATTGTGCTACCACGGCTCCTAGAAAAGTTATACCATACCAGAAAATGCATGTACAGGGTGATTGAAAAGTATTTCCAGTTTTTAAATTGTTATTTCCTGACTTGTATATATTGGATACATATGAAAAAATTTGTATCTATTAGTTACATATGAAACAGTTTGTATCTGTAGGATACACAAAACACAAATATGAATAAAGGAGTAATAAAGTTCCATTTTAATAATAAATTATATTATTTTTATTTTCTTTATTTCTAGAAAGAAAATTTTTTTAAAATCAAATTTTAAAGTAGTCAATAAACTGACATCACAAAAGACGAGCAAAAATTGTTGCCTGCTGTGAAATTGTGTGTTGAACAGATTGAATCTCATTCTGAAGTGTATTGTTAATGTGACAAGTTATTTTATTTAATAAAATTATCATGAATTCTCTTTCTTTTTGACATTTGTTTCATATAAATTAGTTTGATTGGAGTGAAGAAATGACATTTTATAAATAGGAAGTAACTTTTAAGTTACCCTGTAGTCAGGTTGCTTTTTCATGAGAATATACCCTTTCTTCTAGCTCTTGGGAATAGCCTCTTGTTTCTTAATTTTCTGGCAGAGGTAATGTAATGTTGCTGCAGTGTATGGAATATCAGGTGTCATTGCTTCTGGGAAGATTCCACTGGCTTGCAGCCTTTCCATTTTTTAGCAGTTTTATTGCTTTGTGTGATCTTTAGTTTCATGGCTGGATTTGTGTTTGCTTTTGGTAGTTCCTTTGTTGACTCTGATGGTCGATTGTACCAGCTGGTTGTCTAGTATTTCCCTAAAATATTTTACTCATTTTGATTATTTTTTTCTCATCGCTAATGTTTTGCCCACTTTTGTCTTTCACTGGCATGTCACGGTTTATTATTTCTTTGATAGAATTTTAGTGATATTGTATAGTGCTTTCAAGTCTCCATTTTTGTTTTTAGCCTTCTGTACTGCCTGAGTGTGAGGTTTTTAATATATGTATATTTTTTTTTTCTTATGTGGTGTAATTTTTCACTTTCTTAATTAGCTTCCGGTAGACTATGCACAAGCATACTTCTTCTTCTTCACTTGTTGACTTTTTTGTTGATATTTTTTCTTTCATTTAAGAAGTTCCATGTGTTTTATATGAGCCATTCTTTGTTTGCTTATTCCTATTGCAAAGAACATCCTGACGTGTTCTGAAGTGTTTTCTGGATAATGCACCAGTGGTTGCTAATGGCTTCCTCCGTGAAGTTTACCAGTGCTTAAAATATGTTTCTTAGATTCAGTTATATTTCTTCATTGTTTCTTAATTTGTAAGGTTTTCTGTTTTGTATTTGCAACTTTTTTTTTTGCTTTTGCTGTCTCTGAAAGTTTTCAATTTTATTTCTAGAGTCCTGTTTGGCTTTGTTGAACCTACTAGAAACACAAGGCTGCCACTGATTTAGCTCAGTAACATTAAGGCAAAAGACAAAGAAAATGTTAAGAGACTCATTACATATAACTTTTAATATGGAGAGACTCATTACATGTAACTTTTGGTATGGACGCATATCTGATCCAGATATGATCAAGAAGAAGTAATCAGTTGATGACTTGACTTATATTCTCACTGCAGTTATCTTTGTAGCCTGTGATTTCTGCTTTTCTTACCTGCAGTGTTGGTATGCACACAGCTTACGCAAGTTTTCTCTGCGAGACTGGTCCATAGAGCAAAAGTGGATGTCTGTGTTGCTTCCCTTGCTGTTGCTCTACAATGGTGAGACTTGTGAATCTGTTTTGTTTTAATTTGTTTGAAGTACAAGAGCATTTGATTATGCAGAATGGTTAGAGCGTTTGCCTCTCACAGCAATGTTTCTTGGTTTGAAATCTGGTAGCATTACTCTTCAGTCTACCCAACTGTAACTGGGTATCTGACTCTGCTCCTGGGTTAGGGAAGGCAAAGGTGGTGACAAAGGAAACTGATCACCTCACCTTATAAAGGTAGACCAAGTATTGTTAAGTCTGTAATACTTACTCCCCTACGGCAGTACTTACTATGGAACTACCTTGACCTTTGAAATATAAACTCAGATATTAGAAAGCTTTTACGTGCTATCAATCCATTTTTTGTTTTTTTTTTTGTTTGGCGTACGCCCTCTATTACTCGAGGCGAAATCTCAGGTTAGTATGTCTAACCTGAGACTGATTTTTACATGAGTATCCCTTTGTTTCTTGTACAGAGACAGGTGTCCCTCGCCATTCAGGCAGATACTCGCCGATTTCTGAGGTACCCATTAGAGCTGGGTCGGCTCAGGAGCTGCCAGTCCCTGGTCGACGACACTTCTTCAAATGTCCTCGCCAGGGCTCGAGTTAATCCAGTCCAAATCCCGGTCGACGAAAAATCTTCAAATGTCCTCGCCCGGGTTTGATCCTGGGTCACCCGGTCGGCAGCGCAGTTTGGTGACCACTATACCAGTGCGGCTCCCATCAATCCATTTTAATTTGCATTATGTTTTTACATTCCTTCTCCTCCTACTACCTTGTCACACCTAGTGGCGGAGCAGGGAGCCAACACTGTAGTAAGTTCTGGAGGGATTGCTAACTCATTCGCTCCTAGAGGAGCATGGTGTCAATTACAAGCATAGTTTCTCTGAAATTCTTCACCAAGCATATTTCTTTATGCTGTCTACAGTGTGGTTTCTGGGGCAACTGTTTTACTTGACAGGTTGCCAGTCCATCAAAATGTTTTTACATTTCTGCTCAACTGTGTATCAGTATCAGTCTATTTTGTGTTGCTCTTTTGAGCTGATTGTTAAAAAAACATGTAATTTTTTTTTGTCTTTTACAGTAATTGTTTATGTTCACAGTGTTAGAAGGAAGAATTCAGCAGAATTAATATCAGCATAATACTACAGTATTGTATACAACACATTTAGTCACATACTGAGGTCAGCTTTAAATAATAAGCACATTGAGGCTCTGTCCAGTGTTTGTAAGCTGTGAAAGTTTGGACACTGATCTCGGTGCAGATGTCAAAGCAGTATTGAATCTGATATATACTGGATAGATTTGTTGTTGTTTAACAACTACTGCTGAGTTTCTCGCTCTTTTGTAGCCAATACTGCATTTAAGACTCCTTGGTATTACCTACATTGTAGATCTAGGCTTTTCCTGTGGCTTTTCTGCCATTCCGAAATGTGTTGAGTTGAAGTCATGAGCTCCAGTTTCTCCATAAACATGTTCTTTTAACCTTTAGCACGCTGCGGGCGACATGTGTCGCCAAAAAAAACATTGTTCTGACAGCTGGAGGCACCGTGTGTCGCCTTACGGATTTCATCGTTTCTAGCATGAGGACTTGTGTACACGTGATTTCAGCCCCGGATGTTAAGTTCTAATGTTATTTTCAAGAGAGCTAGCTTCCGTTTCCGATCTTAAAAAAGCGATGGGTGTATCAGCATTTATTTTTTGTAAATTTTTTAAATCGAAATGAATCGGCATCAACATGCAGCCATTTTGCTCTAATTTTATTGGATTCTGACGCCATGCGGTGGGGATAAGATTTTTGTCTTTATAAGCGCTGATATCGTTTCTCAGAATATGTTTGATGGCTGAGATGGAAACGAAAGTAAAATGGCCTTTCAAGTATGTATAATGTTAGGGGTTAGGACTAGGAATATCGGAAAGATTTAGAATTTCGGCCGAATGTCACAGCTGACGAGAGCGTTTGTTGCTTTGCTACTGATGATGGGTGTAATGAAAAGATCGTCATTTGATTTGTATTGGTCTATTGGTCAAATGACCTTCATTGAGATGCAAGGGATATGGACCCTTCGTTTGCTGGTTATTTTTTTAAATTTTTTTTTTAATTTTAAAATTAAAAAAAAAATATTTTTTTATTATTTTAAATTTTTTTTTTCGTTTTTTTCATCTTTCCTTTCCTCTCTTCCTATCACATCTAATATGTACACAAACAAATTTTATATCATCAGATTCACCATTCATTTATTTATATAAATTCCAAAAATGATAGCAATTGACCAAGAAACACAAAAACTATAGACATTAAGGGTCACCCACTATAGAAACGGGACGCTGTGAAAAAGAATGCAGCTGCAGGCGAAAATTTTCGCCAAAGAATGCAGCGTGCTAAAGGTTAATTTAAAATTTTGAAAGTACACATCTGACTGATGTAAAATATCAAACATTTTGACTTAACTCTTAGTATACGAGCTCAAAAACCACGTTTTTACGAGCTAATTTCAGAGAGTATATTTTTAGACATGACTACCTTTACAGATTTTGCATTAAATAATTTATTTATAATGGTAACATAAAGTGTTATATATCAAAATGTGAAGAAATGAAACCCCTATATCATGCACTTAACTAAATTGTTCAGTGGTTTTAAACATGCATTCACAATATACAGTAATGAGTGCAGAAAAATTTAAAATCAAATTGTACTTATCAATATGTGTAATTAATTCTGGTAAACTTCAACCCCTAAAACTACTTTTATTTTAAACAACATCCATTTTCACATAATGTAGGAAAGTTGCAGTTGTTTTTGAGCACAAATAAAGGTTTTATAACAATTTGAAATTTTTTGGTATATTTAGACAAAGCCCAAAAAATATTTTAAGCCTATATTTACAGACATGACTACCATTACTGATTTTGCATTAAATACTTTATTTATAAAGATAACATAGAGTATTATATATCAAAATGTAGAAATATGAAACCCCTATATCGTGCACTTAACTAAATTGTTCAGTGGTTTTAAACATGCATTCACCAAATACAGTAATGAGTGCAGAAAAATTTAAAAAAAGGAAATCGATTTGTACTTATTACTATGTGTAATTAATTCTGGTAAACTTCAACCCCTAAAACTACTTTTATTTTAAATTACAGCCATTTTCACATAATGTAGGAAAGTTGCAGTTGTTTCTGAGCACATATAAAGTTTTTATAACAATCTGACATTTTTTGGTATATTTAGACAAAGCGCAACAATATTTTAGCCTATTTAGACATGACTACCATTACTGAATTTGCATTAAAAAATTTATTTATAATGATAACATAAAATGTTATATATTAAAATGTGGAGAAATGAAACCCTTTTGACATGCATTTAATTGAAATGTTCAATGATTTTAAACATGCATGCAGCTAATACAGTACTTAGTGCAGACAAGTTCATACAAATTTTTTTTTTATTTGAAAAAGAGTTGTACTTACCCACAAAAATAATCCAATTTGAAGCCAGAAACTCCTAAAACTACTTCCATTTGAAAGTACATTCACATAATGTAGAAATGTTTCAGCTGCATCTTTTCATAATTACTATTTTTATTACAATTGAAAATTTGTTAGCACATTTTGAAGACGCACTCAAAATCTGAAAGTATACTATATACAATGTAAATTTCCCCTTCATTCTTAATATTAAACTACTTTGCCTGATGGTATTTGGCAAAGCAGTTATTTGGGTGCAGGTGTGGATGATCTGTGCATCCATCACAATAAATAAACCTGGCCAAGGGGTGCTGAGCTCCAGCAGAAGCTATGGGGCTGCCGCGCCGACCTGGTAAAGACTGTGGACTTCGTCCTGGTGACAGGCCTGCAGATTTAGCATGACTACAAACTGAACGCAGAAGAAGAAGAACAATAAATAAATGTTCTCACTCTAACTTGAGGGGTGCTACAAATTACGCACCTGCGCAGAAATGTCAATTTTTTTTACAATGTGTCTGGTTCCACACAGACGTTTCAACGGACTGTTGTGTTGATTTGCATGGGTTACTCTGTGTGGGATATTCTGGATAATATCAGAAGCAACACGACTAAGTTCTGTAATTAACTCATTCTTGAACTGCAGTAAGGTCTGCTTCTTTGAATTATTTGATCTGCTGAGTGCAAACAACACAAAAGCATTCAACTGGGAAACTTCAAAGATCCAAAAGAAAATTTTCTTCCACCACTTTCTGGTTCTTCTGTTGAATGTTCCATAGGTTGTTACACACTGGTCAACCTTGTCACATCCATTCATTCGTTGGTTGTAGCCATGAATCATAGCGGGTTTGTGCTTTCTTTCGCCAAAACGATTTGTGATTTCTTTGGTTTCCACAGTTGCAGAACTTGACACTAGAATGCATGACTTTTTTGCCTTTTTATCTCTAAACATTACACAAAGAAATTTACTTTCTAGACCGAGAAACCATTTCATCTGGAGATGCATCAGTTGTGTAGTCTTCAGCGCCTTTGGAAAATTTTTATGATTTATATCTCTTCTTCTTCTGTCCTTAGCCACCGACCGTCAAAGCAGTCAGTGGCCATTACGCCTAGTGGCGTCTTAGGGCAACAGCAGATAGGTTTTCTTTGCCATTGTTTCCCATCACGCCTAGTGGCGTCTTTAGGGCAATGGCAAATCAACCCATTTGCCATTGTTTCCGTAATCGAAGTTTCTGGCAAACGGGTGATCAGCCCGTTGGTATGATTTATATAGTTCCATTAAAATACTGATTGTTGTCGGTAAGATATTGCAGCAATGCAAAACTTGTGTAGTAACGATCTGCATAAATATGATGACCATTTCCACAAGGTTTTAGCAGTGTATCAAAGACTTTGATGGCTTGTTCGCTCTTTACATTTAGCTCAGGACTGTATGATGTATTGGCACTGAAGTAAATCAACAAATTGACAACGTAACCAGTACTACTGTCACAAAGGCCGAAGGTCTTGACATGATATTTCTTAGGCTTTGAGGCATTGAACATTTTATGTGCCCACCTGCCTTTCCACCCTATCACCATTTCATCTAAAGACAGGTCTTTGTAGGGATAAAATGCCTCCTGAAATCGTGTTAGGAGTTTCTGCAGAAACAGCTCAATTTTTGCTTTTCCCTGCACGTCAACATCACTTACATGGAACATTGTGTGATACAATGCTTGAAACCTGTCCCTTATAAATATCTGCCTGAACCAAGGAGTCTGTATGTAAGGCTCCTGAGCTCTGTAAAAAGGGCTTTGAGGCAAAAAAGTTCTGGTGAGTCTTCGGGGACAATATCTGGATTCACACCAGGAGTCCTGCCCTGAGGTGGAACAAAGCGAAATGCATTCTGAGTTGAACCCTTATCAACTTCATTCCATTCAACCTCCAGTTCAATAATATTGTTGAAAAAGCTCAGCATTACCAGGTTCAGTGATTACCGATCTCAGCTGTGATCTAGATCTATCTTCTCTTTCGTTTTTATGACATTTACCTTTCCCTTTTAGCAATCCCCTACCAGTTCTATAACTAGTTCCATCCAAGGGACACGCCCCCTTGTCCTCAGATTCTGCTAATGTATCGCTAAATTCAGCGTCATCTGAGCTATCCGTGCTCGAGAACTCATCGCTGTCATTATCAATCCGTGATTTAATAAGCTGTGATGCATGCTCAGCTGATAATCTTTTCAAACGACCATTTGAACACGAAGCCATTCTCAGACAGACAAACAAAATTTTTTTTTTACTAATGAGCCCTACTAAATTTAATCAAAATCAATCAATATTTCACACAAATTTGAGTATTCCAGTATTTTCAAACACGAGGTATGCCGGAAATGGCATTAGAACTCTTTTATGGGAAGAAAAGTATGTAAATAATGTTAAAACTTTGGTTATTGACATGGAAACCGTAAAACGGCGATCGATCGTCGGCCTCTCTAAAAGGCCAGCCGGATATTAAGAGTTAATGTCATTACATTTATAAAGTTATAAGATAACAAAGTTTCATGTGATTATTTAGACAAGTTATGCATATGAATCAGGTGTCTTGAAATGTAGTTAGGGTTATCATAGCAACATAATTTCTGCAGTAAGACATCTAAAACATATGGTCTCAACCTAACCTCACCTGTGAAAGGATCCCATTACACGCCCATTGAGGCATATTGAGAATATGGTGTTAGGCCCAAATTCTTTTGACCATCGGCACACTAGGGATGATGTGGTCAGCATCATGCCGGCCTCCTTAACCTTCCCAGAGTTGCTCTGGTACCCAGTTCATGAGACTGGGTCGACCCCAGAACCATTTGCGATCTAAAAAATCCCACCTCAACTGGGGATCGAACCATGGACCACCGAGGAAGGAAGCTAGTGCACTAACCACTGTGCTACTGCAATGAAAGGGTATCCATAATACTGTGACCATAAGTATAAAATAACTTTCTCATATCGACAGTTGTTCATATTATTTGGAATTGAAAACAATATATATCCTAATTATAACCCATCAGAGGTTGAATGGGATATTTTTCTTCATTAATTTTAAAAAAAAAATCTGAATGACTCATTTAATATTACCTCAGTTATTCTTTTTGCAGCCGTTTTTTGTTTGTTTCAATGTCTGTAGATCCGATCTTCCCACTAACTTTCCTGGTGAACAGCTGGTTGCCTGGCATGCTGGATGGACTGTTTCAGGCTTCTTTTCTCAGTGCCTTGCTGCTCTTCTGGCTGTGTATTTACCACAGTGTCAGACAGGTAGGTCAGAGTTTCAGACTGTGTGATAATGTCATGCCACATGCTGCCCTACTCAAAGAAATTTTCATATCACAGTGTGTATATCATTTTGCCAGTACTGTTTTACCTGGCATCCTGCACTATGACAGTTATCAAAGTATTTTTTTCTTTTATAATATCTAGCCACAAGGTATCCTGCATTAGTTATTAGCTTGTAGGTTGTGATACAAAGTTACTAAGTAAAAATTATATTTAGTTATAAATTTTCATCATCTGGAAGCCACTGTCATTAAATAATCATTTGTTTTGGTTGAAATACTGTTTTGCTTTAAATTAAAGTAAAGCTTTGAAATTTACCATTTCTTCTAAAGCCTTCAGGTTTTGTAAAATTTGAGACCATAAATATGAAACCACCTAAATAAGACATTTTTGTATAAATTATTTAAGAATGCTGTTATTTTTAGAAATTTACACCTCACTGTAAAGCCTACGTTCTAAAAACATTGCAGTTTTTATTAGACTACTAAGAAAGTGTGTGGCTGTTTTGCTGAAACATATGATTTCTATGATGTGTTTTGATTTATTTTTATTCACTGATTTGAAATTTTTTTTTTAAACTCATAGACTGACAGGCGATTTGTCAGATTTTATGTACCAAAGCTTCTCATAGTCGGGTTGATATGGCTGTGTGCAGTCACTTTAGCTTCTTGGCAAGAATATAATGAACTTCAGGATCCTACATATTACTACAGACTTGACACTACAAACTTTGAGGTAAAGTTTTGCTATCTAAAATGTCATTGTAAAATTTTTACTTTAATTCATTCTGCAAATGCCCATGCTGTGTTTTCAGTTTATTTTACAAATGAATAAATACATTTTAATTACAGTGGAGTCCGAATAAGCAGAAGTCACTGGGTCCATCAAAAAAACTTCTGCTTGTCCGAAATTCTGCTTATCAGGAGTTTGCTCAGAGTTGGACATTTATGGTCAGAATAAGAGAGAAAGTCAAAAGTAATTATTTTAACCCTTTATTTACAATTGTTTAATCAATTGATTAGCATTTTTGCATCTTTTCCACTTAAATGAAAAAAGTAAATTAAAAGCATAAATTATAGCAACGTGTCCTTTGTTTGGACCATGGGTGCAAATACTAAAACATTAAAACTACATAGCCTTTCATCAAACATAGTGTATACAGGGTTCGTAGCGACCTGGAAAAACCTGGAAAACGGAAAAAAAAAATTCCAGGCCTTGAAAAGACTGGAAAAATGGCTAAAAGCCTTGAATTTCCCGCGTCGGACCTGGAAAAAAATTAAAGGTTGTCCATTTTTCCGTTATTGGTGGTATTTTTCATTAAACTTCAGTTACTGTAGAACTTTTACTTCCCTTTGCGCACTAAATCCATTTCCAGACGTTTTCGGCGGTTCGTGTTTTCTGCGATTTGCGTTAACGATGTGAAGCAGATTTATTTTTAGCGCGCGCGTCTGTTGTTACTCGAAAGCGGTAATTTCCTATTACTCGTGGGGTTTTGCTCCGCAGTGAATATGTGTAGTTATGTCTTGTTTCGTAGCAGTTAGGGTTAGGTTTACTATTAAGGTTAGGATTAGGGTTAACACTAACCCAAACCCTAATCCTAACCCTAATACTAACCCTAACTGCTACGAAAGAACACATAACTACACATATTCACTGCGGAGCAAAAACCCACGACTGGGAAAAAATTTATTTATAACCTCAGACCTAAGGGCCTTTTATATTTGGATATGCACCCTAATATAACCGACTAGGTTGAACGGGATGCGCCTCGCCAAAACGAGGCAAAACTTTAAAAAAAAACACCAAGAACTTGTCTCTACGCATTCAAGTTGTATTAAATCGTTCATTTCAACTGAGGTAAGTAATAAATTCATTTATAAAACATATTTACATAGGCTAAGTGCAGTTTATAGATAGGCCTACTGTACTTGCGGCCGTAATTTACAATGTAGGCCTATTTACAGTTTTATTTTTAACCATGGCCAAAATTAGTGTTTGAATGAAATTTCTTGGTTTACAACTGCTTACGGGAATATGTTTGACACAGTTTGAGATGGTCAGGAATAGAAATTGATGGCGATTCCATATCCTATAGCCTACCCTGTTATCAGACCATGTCCCACTGTTCATTTCACCACATTTTTTGGAAATAAATACATTTTGAATGCTTTTTCATTATATTTATGATGAAGAGACATATCCCTTTCTGCTCTGCAGGGTTATAATTAGGATATGCCTAGGCCTACATGTTTTCAATTCCAGATAACATGAATAACCGCCGATACATGAAAGTGGCATCACATCTGTCAAATCACTGTAATTAGGATAAATGAAAATTACCAATTTTGTGCATAGACCTATGTTATTTAAAATTTAAAAAAATAATTTAAAAAAAATTTTTTTTATCGAAAAAAAAACAGAAACGATAAAACAAAACAAACCCCAACAAAAAAATCAAACAAAAATAGTAAAGATTGGGAGGGTGTGTGTGTGTGTAAAGGCCTGATGTTTCCAGTTAGATATTTAATAGATTTTCACTTATCATAAGTGTTATAAGGATATCATCATACCTTCACCCTCCCAATTACTATATATTAACTTTTGTTCTAGTTAAATATTGTTTGACTATATTATTCATGCGTTTAGAACTTTGACTTGGTAAATATACATAGCTTAGGCCTACTCATAAGTTATTTGTGTGTTCCATTTTTTTTTTTTTTTTTTAAACAGAAAAGAACACAACCCCAAGGAGCAGTTTTTCCTTCAGAAACATCAAAACTATCTAACACTACTCCCTCGGACACGTCAAAAACGTCTAACACTACTAGGAGACCTACAGATGTGACATCATTTGTGACCAAGGAAGAAACTCTCAGAGCTGAGATTATTTGGACTCTTTTTTCAGTGAAAAGTCACCATAGTTTTAATTCAAATTTCATACGCAACAAGGGACATATTCTCTTCTGTGGTAGTTTTTATTCAGCCTTCAGCTTTATTTCAAGACCTGAAATTCAGATTGGTGCATTTGGAACAGTAGCTGAAAATAGGAAGCATTTTCCTGTAGCACTGAAGAAAAAAACAACTCAAATTGAAAAAGACAAATCATCCTGTGTTTTGTGCGACAGAAGATAAGGCATGCCGACAGTCACCTAGCATGATACGAAAAGATTTAACCTTTTATCTACTGTTCACTCCAATGATAATATAAACAAGACAGTTAGAAAGACAAATTCTTTAGGGCAGAACAATTCAGAAGCCAGTGCTTGCAGAAAAATACAGCAAAAGTATGGGAGGTGTCGACCACTTCAGCCAACTAGGTGCAAGCTACCCCTACCCACACAGATCCTATTTTTATATCATTTCTTAGTTGAAACTGCCCTGGTCAATGGGCACATAACCTACAACACTGCCAACTCTACAAAAAAAGATCAAAGCAAAGATCAGGATGTCAGTATGACTCTTATTGAACCTGCTATTCTTCAACGCAATGTGACACCTTCAAAACCACAGGTCACAACAACACGACTTACTGAGCACCACTTCATTGATAAATATGAAAGGGCAAGGTACAAACCAGACTGTAAAGTGTGTAAGGCTGCAGGAAACAGAAGCCAGACTTGCATGTACTGCCCAGATTGCAATGTACCTCTATGCCTGATACCCTGTTTCAAGTTATACCACACAGTCAAGGATTATCAACGATCCAGACATAGACTCTTGCAGAGACCTACAGCTACAACTTCAACCCCAGTTAATGAAAAAAGCAGCTCAGACTCCAACTACAGGTACTTAACTACTCAAACATTTACAAACGCTCATTGTCAGATGCCACAGATGCAGAATATATTCAAAAAAGACAAACACGAAAAATACAGTTTTTTTTTTTTTGCATTTTATTCACAATTTTATTAGCCTTTTATGTTGATATACGTGGTTAATTGTTAAATCAATATGTCAATCAAGCTTATTTTATTCATTACCATCCATGTCACTAACATTTTATTGCGCTGACGTTGAACAAATTCACTAAAAACTGGGAAAAGATGTCTGTTTTTCAATCTTTTATGAATTTAAAAAAAAAAAAACAGTTCTTTTTAAAGAAATCTGCAAAAACCCAGTAATGGGAGACAGTAATGCTCCGGATTGCTGGTCAGCAAAGTGATAATTATATACTGAAGCACATTAAAAACGCACCACTATTATATATACTGATGCCGAGAAGCTGGGAAAAAAAAGTGTGGGAATGGATTTTCCCCATGTTTGCCAAGAGGTAGAGAGCGAATGGCTGCTGGAATGGAAAGTGCATGATTCAACCCACGGGTTTGTGTACAGACTACATGAAAACGATGAAAGTTACACGTGCAACACGATTCCCAACAGCTATGACCCTGAAAATGTGTACACGTTGTGGCAGTATACTCGGTATAAAAAGGCCGTTGAGACAAAACACCCAGTACATGTTCTTGAAATGCCACGACTATCTGAAAACGACCGCCAACGAGCCATTGGTATGTTGGAGACCGGAATGAGCTCGCGGGCCATTGCCAGAATGATGAATTGCCACCACAGCACTATTGTACGTCTCAATGAACGTTACGGAACCACTGGCAGTGCCCGGGATAGACTTCGGAGTGGCCAACCACGAGTTACTACCCCTGCGCAAGATCGTCATATTGTGCTGAGTTACCTAAGGAATCGTACTCTCCCGGCAAGTCAAACAGCAAGAGCAATAGTGTGTAGACATGGGCAAGTCTCTTGAATGACAGTCATACGACGACTCAGAGATACAGGCCTTACTGCAAGACGACCTTATGTTGGGCCAAACTTGACTCACAGACATCGTCAGCAGCGCCTGCAATGGGCAGAGCAACATGTCAGATGGACTAGACTGCAGTGGAATGCTGTCCTATTCACAGACAAGAGCAGATTCAACATATCCTTTGCTGATGGACGTATGCGGATTTGGCGACGGTGTGGAGAGCGCTTTGCAGATTGCTGTGTCAACCGATTTGGAGGTGGCAGTATTCACATTTGGGGATGATTCAGTTTTCACCATCGCTTGCCTCTTCACGTCTTTTGTGGAAATGTTAATGCTGTGACATATCGAGATGAGGTTCTAGATGCACTGGTTGCTCCTGCGTTCACAATTTATCCAGACTTGCAGCTTCTCCAGCAGGATAACGCACGTGCATTTTTTTGTATTTTTGGTTTTCTCCCTTGCCTTCACAGAATGCAATTAATTTCATAACAATCAAATGTACAAATTAATGACCAGTATGGATTCATAGGAAAATGAATAAAGATTCCAAATATGTAAACTTGTAAACACTTATATTTACATTTCACACTCTGTTCCTGGATTATACAGGTGGTGCGTTTTTAATGTGCTTCAGTATATCTGAGAAAATTAGATGAGGAAAATATTAGTTTCCCATCCTTGAAAATCATGTGCTGGACCTGGAAAATGCTTGAAGAAATTTGCTATGAACCCTGTGTAAATGTTTTTAATCCACAGTATAATCCATAGCAGCATCAGCTAGCCTACATCAAAATCTTAGCGTTGAATCTTAGAAACAGTAACCGCAGAAGACAAATACTAAAACAAAATAGCAGTTGGCAGCATCAGCATGATATAGCACACAATTTTTATATGATGAATGTTTATAACATCATGCTGGCCTCATGAAGTTTTAAAAAAAAAAATCAAAACTGTCAAGAAAGTCAAGCATTATACATGGTAATAATATTCACAGAGAATGGGAGACATGAACTTAAAGGGATAAAGGAGACCTGGAAAGACAATGAAAGGCTTTGTACGTATTGTTTGCTGGCATTTGCATAGAGAGATGAAGGTAATAATGAGTGAAACTACATGCAGCCACAGATACTTGTGATTATAACTTGATCTTCTGAAGAGGCATGAAGACAAAACCTCCGCTTAAGCGAGTCCTAATTTGAATTAGGACTGAACAGTTACTTCACCTTATCCGAAAATTCGACTTATCAGAGTTCGACTTAACCGGAGTTTTTTAACAAAGCCAAAGAAGACATTTGGCCGGGACTTGCAAATTGCTTCGACTTAACCGAAATTCAACTTGAGCGAGGTCCTCTTAAGGGGACTGCGCTGTATATAGATTGTTATATGGCTAAGTTTCTTTAAACACTTCACTTAAAGAGACATTGTATCCTCCTTCTTCATTTCCTTTTTTTCGCTCCCCATGGAGCATGGAGCCACCACTGCAGCTGCCTCCCTTGCAGGAAACCTGCATCAAAGCATTTATGTTCTCTTGTAGTGGTGGTTTCTGTAGCAGTTTGTTTTACATGATGAGTTTGCCAGCCCCTTGCACAACTTCATATTAGTCACCTTTTATGACATGTCTGAGGTAGCAGAAGTCTTTTTTTTTTCTTTGTCTCATCAAAGGCCCCTGGTAACTACACAGGGCACATTGTATCCTTGTGGCTTATCAGTTTTGTTTTCTTTGTCTCATCAAAGGCCCCTGGTAACTACACAGGGCATATTGTATCTTTGTGGCTTATCAATTTTGTTTTCTTTGTCTCATCAAAGGCCCCTGGTAACTACACAGGGCACATTGTATCCTTGTGGCTTATCAATTTTTTTTTTCTTTGTCTCATCAAAGGCCCCTGGTAACTACACAGGGCACATTGTATCCTTGTGGCTTATCAATTTATTTTTCTTTGTCTCATCAAAGGCCCCTAGTAACTACACAGGGCACATTGTATCCTTGTGGCTTATCAATTTTTTTAAAAACTAACTGCACCGAACTCTGGTGACATAGAATGCAGCTGTGAGTGAACCAATTCTTCAAATCATGTTACAAAATTGGCTAGTCAGGAACTTCTGTCTATATTTCATACAGTTGGTGTTTTTTAAGTAAAGTTTTTGTCCATGTTTGTATAACGAGCAGCTACCTCTGAATTTAGATGGCATGTGTATGTTATACAGAGTTGGGAAACGTGCATTATTAAGTGCAGTGAAGGTGTACAGAAACAGTCAGATGATATTTAAAAGTGAGTTTGTAGTGTAAATGTGTTACTATGTGTATTTTGGTAACTCAAAAACCTATTTTGGTAATTCAAAAACGTTCCAGTGTTCCTTCATCTCATCATTACTTAACATGACTATCACTAGTGGTAGTGAACAACTCTTATAATGAATGTATACAGTAAATGCTGTGCTGATCACTTACTGATGTCTCTGATCTCTGAGTGCACAAACGTTCACTGAATGGCCTATTCTCATATTTGGGGGAGGAAGCTTTATGTATATTTTTAGTACTTTACCAGAATCGTTCATTAGCAATAATTCTGTTAGTATAAGACTAACTACAATGGCTTCTAAGAACATAAACATATCACATGATATTCAAGATATATGTACAAAACTAAGAACTAACTTTTTTTAAATAGACAGTCATAACAGATTGCTGGAGAACAAAAAAAAAAAAAAGAAGAACAGGCAGAAAGTTAACTCTTTGATTCTATAATTATTTTCCACCCTGTGCCATAATTATTTTTTGACGAATTCTAAACGGTGAAGTGTACTGACTTTTAGTGTAAATTTTATGTTAATCTTTTTCTGTGAACATGTACTTATTATATACCAAACTGTAGGGAAATGGATAGAGAATTGTAATATATAATGTTTTTGGTAGTATTAACACAAGTGTATTCGTTGTACTTAAAACATTTTGCATGTAAAATTGAAAAACACTAAAAAGTTAACTGCAGAATACGATCTTACCAAAGACAAATTACTGTTGTGGACAATAAAACTTTCTTTTTAGTCTTCAAACGTCACGTTAATCCATATACAAAGTTAAAAAAAAACATGCTTATGGCCACAATTAGTACATTTAGTGTTATTCACACCAGTTTTTCTGTGGTCCTTTGTAAGAAAAATATAAATTATGCAATCGTGCATTACGTAATTTTCAAACAAATAAAGAAGAATAACGTCAAATAAAAACTTTTTTACTCTTGTTTAATGTTTTAATAGTATCCCTAGCTTCATCTTCTACCAAGAACTAGTGATTAGATGTTATGGTAGGTCTAGTTTTGTTGCTTTTTGATCGGCCAGAATATGACTACGCCCACTCATCAACTAAATCTAGTTAGTCTAGCTTTTCTGCACAGATTCCGTATTTTGACATATCAAACTGTGACTACCAAACAATCAACATCAATGTCAGCAATGTTTCAAAGTACTTTGACAGAATTATTTGCTTAGGAGACTTAGAAAATGTAAATATAAAGCGTGACATATTTCTCTAGCAATAACAACGAAAAACGCAAACACACGAATCTTCACAAAAATTGTGATAATAACATCAAAACACGCACATGTGCTGATAACTACATTCAAATTAGTTGTTTAAATAGTAGCGGAAGTCATTCTACGAGTTTTAATATATGAACTGCATTAAACGGACGATTTTTAGGGTTTATTTGTGATAAACTAAAAACCACGCTCTGAGCGTTGCTCTGGCACGGCGCGTTGAATTTTGCAACGCTCAGAGCGTTGGTCTGAAGTCAAGAGTTAAAGACTTTCATAAATGCGCCCTTGCTTAGAATAGAAGGATTGAAATAGTATAACATGATAACCTATGTGGTACTGATGAAAATAATCAGACAGGTGTCACTAGAATAGGAGAAAAGAAGAGGATGATGGGAAGGGATTGGACACATTGAGGAAAACTGTTGATAACATTACAAGCAGCCCTTGTTCTGGAACCCCCAGAGTAAATAAAGGTAGAACGTGACTGACAAACACAGAGAAGAGAACGGGAGACATAAATGAAAGGAATAAAGAAGACATGGAATGACCTTGAAAAGACAGCATAGGACAGGAGGACCTGGCATGAAGGTCTATGCTCCTCAGGGAGCTGAAGGGTTATTAATGACTGAATAACAGTTTACTATCAGTATTATAGTATTGTTATTTTTACCCAGTCTGTTGAATCAAGGAATTTTGCTGCCGAACACAAACTGGTCATGCTGTCAGAGCTGCTTCTATTTATTAAGACTTGACAGGAAAGTAGGATTGTTCTTTTAATGTTTTGCTATAAAGGTGTGATTCTCATATTTTTTTTTCTTCCATACAGGGATTTAAAATTATGTTTTTCATTTTTGGAGGATTCTACCTGTTGTATCTTCTGTATCTGCTGATCAGGGCATATGCAGAGCTTAGACTTATGCCATACTTTGGTAAGTGTTGCTAGTGTATTTACTTTTGTCTCATAATTTCTCTTTCAGTTCTTTCATTTGTTTGTCACCAAATTATATGGTAGAAGAAATGTCTATTTTTGAATTGACATTTGTTATGAATAACTTTTTCAAAAAACTATTTTACATTATGGACTTACAGTTTTGAAAAAAACATTGCTGAAAACTATAGGAAATAAAAAGGCAAAGTCCAGAAAAAAATGTGCAGTTCATAAATCTGTATAATTATACAATTATTAATTTTTTTTTTTTTATTCCAAAAAGTTCACGGGAATTTTTTCCCACGAATTCCTAAACCAGAAACCCTAATAACCATACTGTTAAGCTAGCTGTATCACTGGCATTGACATTTCCAATTTTTAGATGTGGAGAAATGTGGTCTGTTCATTTTGAGTTCCTTTAATAATCATTCTGATCTCTTTTGTAGATCTGCGGCTGAAGTTTATGACAGCTCTGATGGTGATTGTTGTGTCAATCAGTATAGCAATCACAGTTATGAGGTTTGGAGGTGGAGTCTTGCAAGACAACTTTGTAGCGGAGCTCTCCACAAACTACGAAAACTCTGCAGAGTTTGTCTCATTTTATGGTCTCCTGAATTTTTACATGTACACAATGGCATTTGTGTACTCACCTTCTCCAAATGCCATGTTTGGTATGTACTTTTACCTGTCATATTCAATTTGAAACTTTTTATGAAGTAATGGAGATTTTAATCTATTAACATAAATACTGATGTTCATTTCTTCATGAATAAAAGCCAGGTACACATACAAATCACAACGGGCTGATCACCCGTTTGCCAGTCACTTCGATTACGGAAACAACAGCAAATGGGTTGATTTGCCGTTGCCCTAAAGACGCCACTAGGCGTGATGGGAAACAATGGCAAAGAAAACCTATCTGCTGTTGCCCTAAGACGCCACTAGGCGTAATGGCCACTGACTGCTTTGACGGTCGGTGGCTAAGGACGGAAAAAGAAGAAGACACATACAAATGCATGAATGAATAGTGAATGTGAGAATGTTACACTTCTTCTTCTTTGATCCTTAGCCATCGACCGTCAAAGCAGTCAGTGGCCATCACGCCTAGTGGCGTCTTGTAGGGCAACAACAAATTGATTCCACTTTGCTCAGTCAGCGGCCATCCTTCATACAGTGCCCCAACTCTGGTTCATTCTTTGCATCTCAGCCTCCACAGTCCTCCGTCAGGTTGTTTTTGGTCGGCCTCTCTTTCATTTTCCTTCAGGGGTCCAAAGCATAGCTGTTCTTGTGATGGCATCGGGGTCTCTTCTGAGGACATGGCCAACCCAGCTCCAGCGTCTGCCAGCTATGATGGTGTGCATGTCCTCTTGCTTGCTCCGAGCAAGTAGATCTTGGTTGGTGATGGTATTCGGCCAAAAGATTCGGTGAGTTTTTCCTAGGCATGTTGTGTGAAAAGAGGACAATTTCGACATTTCCTTCTCTGTAACTCTCCAGCATTCTGCACCATAAAGAAGCACAGAAAGCACACAGCTCTGATATAATCTTAATTTTGTGCTTGTGCTGTATTGAGAGGACTTCCAGATGTTGTTTAGGCTAAAAAAGGCTGTTCTTGCCTTATTCATTCTGATGTTGATGTCTTTGCCTGCCCCGCCGTCTGGTGTTACTATGCATCCTAGGTATGTGAAGGTGTCTGTCTGTACCAGTTGCTGATTCCTTACTGATAAGGGCTCAGGGTTGCTCACATTGAGCGTCATGACCTCTGACTTCTTTAAATTGATGTTCAAGCCCACCTGCTGGCTAAACTTATTAAGTCTATCCATTTTTTCCTGGATGTGTTGATGTGAATGTGCTAGAAGTGCAATGTCATCTGCATATTCCAGATCTTCCAATGTAGAAAATGTAGTCCATCTTATTCCTCTTGGACTGCCCTCTGTTGTCTGGCACATCACCCAGTCTATGACTGTTAAAAATAGAGTGGTTGATAAGGAGCATCCCTGACGTACTCCTGTCTTCACCTCAAAGGTTAGGTTGCTCTGCCCAACACTACACGTAAAGTTGGCATAGAGGCTTTTTATGATTGACACTATGCAGCTTGGAATTCCATAAGCCCTCAGTATTTTCCATAAACTGTCCCTATGTATGCTGTCAAAAGCCTTTTCAAAATCAACGAAGTTAATGTACAGCTGTCTTTGCCATTCTGAGCACATGGGAATCACCAATCACCAAATGTTACACTGGAGAAGTTTTTATACAACATTACATTTTGTGTACAGGCTGATGCAGAGAGTAATACACATGCAAAGGAGTGTGTGATGCTCAGCTTTCACCTTTGTATTCCAGAGACCTGATGTTTCTCAATTAGTGCCTTATCCAGTGCCAGCATAGTTTCTTCACCTCACTTTCCACTGGTGTTTGTCTGGGTCATTTCATCAGTTTCACACTGGTGATCATGTCAAACCATTTTAGTCCAACTTCATGAGAAAAATAAAATTTATTAAATTTAACTGAGGATGCACGTTGAGTAAGATATAGTGGGGTCATGTGATGGGGATACAGTGTGTCATAAAATGTTCCTAGGCTTTATTTCCCTGTACCTTTTTTATCTTCTTTTTTTTTTATTTCTCTTCCATTTATGCTCTTTCACCATTTTTAAAGTAATCTTTCTTAATCACGGATTTTACCAAAGTGTAACTTAAATCCTGTCTTTGCTATTTCCCAAACCTTAAATTATCTTTTGCAACACGCCTGGTTTGGTTAACATCGTTGTTAGCACGAGAGACATCCACATGGGGAATAAAAAGAATTTGTGATACTTTAATCCTGTTTCAACAGAACAAATGTCACCACATTGGGACACAATAGTACGCCCGCCAAAGCAATCGGCAATAGAAGACTTGTGACACGCACAGGAATGTTGGTACCAGATGGTAGTCTACATTGAGAACAAAATGTTGTCTACATGATGGGACACTGAAAGAGATTAAAGGAAACCGCCCTTCCCAGTAAAGTGACACAAGGGAACTTCACAAGAGCTGCAAAATGAGGAAGACTAGGTAACCAGGGGCAGATAATTTCTGTATCGGGTGGCCTGTCCAAAACCACAGTTTGTCTTGCAACCAAACACACAGCACAGAGTTGAAAAGTTGGTTGCGAGA
>JAMPIV010016909.1:122456-290946 GCA_024509875.1 Oreohelix idahoensis
GTATATTATTGTGATAAGATTATAATCATGTATTAAAAAATTTAATGTCTGAATGAATGAAATAAGAATAATCTTTTTTTTCCCCCTCGGTAATTTCCTTCATGCCTTCAACTGTTCTTGTATGCATCTCTCTTCTGAGACATGCCAACCGCTCCACTTCTGCCAGCTAGATGGTTGCATGTCCCCGTCTTGCTGCTCCACAAGTAGATCTTGTTTATGGATGTCACCTAAAATTCGGTAGTTTTTCCTACATGTTGTGATGAAAAGAGTAAGATTTCGACATTTTCCTTCTCTGGAACTCGCCACATTATGCACCATAAAGAACTCAGATAAGCACACACGTCTGATATTAATCTTAATTTTGTCTGTGCAGGATTAGAGGACTTCGAGATTTTTAGGCTAAAAAGCTGTCTTGCCTTATTCATAGTCTTGATGTGATGTCTTTGCCTCCACCGCCTCGGTGTTACTAACATCCTATATGTGAGTTCGTCGGTACCAGTATTCCTTACTGATAAGGCTCAAGTTTTGGCTCACAGTGAGCGTCATGACCCCTCTGACATTCCTTTAAATTTGATGTTCAAAAAGCCCACCTGCTGGCTAAACTTATAAGTCTAATCCCATTTTTTTCCATGAGTGTTGATGTGAATGTGCTAGTAGTGCAATGTCATCTGCATATTCCAATCTTCCAATGTAGAAAATGTAGTCCATCTTATTCCTCTTGGACTGCCCTCTGTTGTCTGGCGCATCACCCAGTCTATGACTGTTAAAAATAGAGTGGTTGATCAGGGGCATCTCTGTCGTACTCCTGTCTTCACCTCAAAGGTTAGGTTGCTCTGCCCAACACTACACGTAAAGTTGGCATAGAGGCTTTTTATGATTGACACTATGCAGCTTGGAATTCCATAAGCCCTCAGTATTTTCCATAAACTGTCCCTATGTATGCTGTCAAAAGCCTTTTCAAAATCAACGAAGTTAATGTACAGCTGTCTTTGCCATTCTGAGCACATGGGAATCACCAATCACCAAATGTTACACTGGAGAAGTTTTTATACAACATTACATTTTGTGTACAGGCTGATGCAGAGAGTAATACACATGCAAAGGAGTGTGTGATGCTCAGCTTTCACCTTTGTATTCCAGAGACCTGATGTTTCTCAATTAGTGCCTTATCCAGTGCCACATAGTTTCTTCACCTCACTTTCCACTGGTGTTTGTCTGGGTCATTTCATCAGTTTCACACTGGTGATCATGTCAAACCATTTTAGTCCAACTTCATGAGAAAAATAAAATTTATTAAATTTAACTGAGGATGCACGTTGAGTAAGATATAGTGGGGTCATGTGATGGGGATACAGTGTGTCATAAAATGTTCCTAGGCTTTATTTCCCTGTACCTTTTTTATCTTCTTTTTTTTTTATTTCTCTTCCATTTATGCTCTTTCACCATTTTTAAAGTAATCTTTCTTAATCACGGATTTTACCAAAGTGTAACTTAAATCCTGTCTTTGCTATTTCCCAAACCTTAAATTATCTTTTGCAACACGCCTGGTTTGGTTAACATCGTTGTTAGCACGAGAGACATCCACATGGGGAATAAAAAGAATTTGTGATACTTTAATCCTGTTTCAACAGAACAAATGTCACCACATTGGGACACAATAGTACGCCCGCCAAAGCAATCGGCAATAGAAGACTTGTGACACGCACAGGAATGTTGGTACCAGATGGTAGTCTACATTGAGAACAAAATGTTGTCTACATGATGGGACACTGAAAGAGATTAAAGGAAACCGCCCTTCCCAGTAAAGTGACACAAGGGAACTTCACAAGAGCTGCAAAATGAGGAAGACTAGGTAACCAGGGGCAGATAATTTCTGTATCGGGTGGCCTGTCCAAAACCACAGTTTGTCTTGCAACCAAACACACAGCACAGAGTTGAAAAGTTGGTTGCGAGAGCCCACCCACTTTAAGCAATTGACATGCACTGAAATTGCACGTGAACACGCTGAAGTCACTGACAAGATGGACGACGAATGAGTGGGGGAAAGGTGCGAGTTATAGGACACAACCCAGAATCGACACCAGTTGGCAAAGTCCCAAAATATAATGACAAGTTCGCCATATGTTGGCACAGATTTTCTAACATTGCGGAGCATAAGTGGAAGATTTCCCCGAGTTTAGCCTGTTCATTGCACGAAACCCACTTGTTACCAGAAGATCATTTCATGAAGAGCTCGTGTCTAGTCAATGTTTTTTCAAGATCAGACAGCAGACATTTTCCTGAGACAAATGTCAGTGGTTTGTGAATGCTAGAGAGATCTCCAAGCATTGAAGGACAGTATATCTTCCAAGTTCTCATTACTACACGAGCAAAGGTTTTCATCATAAGTTCTCATCTTGGAGATAACCCACACGTCGTAACATACACCTACATTGGACATTCTTTGCATACCTGTGTATAATCATACAGTGGAAGAACGTTGAATGACACATAAACAGTGTAGATTTGACATCAGTGTGGTAACATTTTATATATCAAATCATCATTTCACTATTAACTTAAGTTCGCTCTCATATTTAATTAACTACATTTTTACATTTCATCTGTGCATGTGAATTGTCTTTCCTGGTATTGAGAGAAAGAACAGCCAAAATGAAACAGAAAGGAGAGTCCTAACCACAAAATATATAGAGAAACATTACCCAAGCAACACCTGGATCCATGCATACACAGATGGATCAGCAACTAATGCAATAGAAGACGGGGGTGGAGGAGTCTTCCTGAGCTTAAGCAATGGCACAAAAAAAAAGATAGCAGTCCCAACAGGGAAATTTTCAAGTAACTTCAGAGCAGAGGCAGAGGCCTTAAAAGCTGCATCAGAAATTCTAATGACAGAAGAAAGCTCAGAGAGACCAGTAGCTATCTTCTCAGATGCGCTGTCAGTGATTACAACGCTGAAAAGTCAAAGTAATGCTGAACTGGATGACCTAAGAGTAACACTTCACAGACTATGTCAGCAGTACAAAAGAGTCATGATACAGTGGATCCCTTCTCACTGCAACATCCCCGGAAATGAAGAGGCTGACAGATTGGCAAAGGAAGGGGGAAAACTTCCTCAACTTGACACAAATATAACCTATGAGGAGTCCAAGAGTTTTATCAAGCACAGGTACAGGCACAAGTGGGAAGAAGAGCATCCAGGCCACACAAAAAATGATCCGTATTACCAGCTGAGCAGAAGTGAACAAGAGGTAATCTTCAGACTTTGCACAGGTCATAACAGATTGAGATACCATCTATTCAACAAATTAAAGATAGGAATTACTGATGAGTGTGACTGTGGCACCGATAAAATGACTGCCGAACATCTGCTTCAAAGGTGCCCAACATATGAGAAACAGAGAAAACACATATGGCCATCACCAGTACCATTCCTGGAGAAAATCTACGGAGATATCAGCAGCCTCAGGCTGGCCACTGCTTTCTTTGAACTTATTCAAGTTGACATCTGAGGGTGAATGAAGAAGAAGAAGAATTGTCTTTCACCATCATCATTTTTACTTTCTACTAACCCTATATGTGTAAATATTTAACTAATAAACCGTGTTGCCTTTTTGATCATTAACTAGTTAGTTAATGTATCACTCCTGCTGTCTGTGTTAAGTATATACATATAGGTAAAATCCTTCATTTAGAGGAGGTTGGGGGCTCTTTCTTTATCGAGATCTGAGGGCAGAAGCTAAGGTCATAAGGAAATGAAAACTTTTCATGATTTAATAGAAAACACTTTCTAGTGGAGAGTATTCGCCTTCTCTTCTTCTTGTCCTCATCTTGAATATGTCGCTTTCTTTCTTAACGAGCCAATTTCTGGAGACCTTCTTGACAACATTTCTTAGGCCATTCCCTTAGACAACTACTGTTTTAGTTGCACATGATACGACACAGTGACATGCTTTGTGTTTTGATTTTTGTTTAAAAAAATTTTCCTGCTAATTTAAAACAGAAACCATTATCAGTGGAAATGTGTTGACAGTCTGTCATATGATCAGTTTTAGACACGCAGGCATTCAACTTCACCTTTTTTTTTTTTTTGTCTGCCAGAAACTCACTTCAAAGACAACCCTGCTCTCTCCATGTTAAATGATTCTGATGAGGAAGTTCACTATTCGTAAGTAGAAACTATGCCAGGAAAAATCTTTAATAGAAACTTTTGAAGTCAAACTCTTATTGTTGGACAGTGAATAATAGAAATACTGTAACTTCATTATTTTCAATATAGCTTCAAGTTGGCTTCTTTTCAGCAAGCTATATTAAAAATATATAATCGCAGTGTACAATTTTCATAGTAGGTTTTTTTTAACAATTAGCATTCATTTCTTCGACATTTGCTGAGGGAGACTGAGCACCTATGAGTTTCCCCAGAGTGCAATGACATCGATTCTGATCATTAACAATATATATATATCCAATACCATAATTCCCGTCGTAAGTACATCGGTCAGTCAGTCACATCATGCACACCGTCATTTGCACACTTTTCTATTTTAGAGAGAGTACATTAACCCCTTCGCCACCGCGAGTTTTTAATTCCAAATGACAACACCATTTTCAGCTTAGTTCGTTCCCCTGAACGACAGGATAATTGTAATTTTAGGGGTCATATTTTTTATTTGACTGTAAACAGTTTATCGTAAAAGGAAACTCATTAAAAGTATATATATTATGAAAGAGCATAAAACAAAGTTTCAGAATATGCTAATCAAGGCCAACATAAGTCAAGGTCACAGGGTACGTACATAAATGAAAATTCAGAGAAAAATAAACAAAAATTATTTGTATGAGCCACAAAAGCTTTGTTGTTTTCATTTTATTATGATAAAAGAACGTGGAAACACTGCTGGCACTTGTTTTCTTGAGTTTGCTTACATTTTTACAGTTACAGGTTGGGCTGAGTGTGGTAAGTTTCAAAGCATTCCCCAAGGCGCAAACCTGGCTTGCTGTTTGTCTCATTCACTGTTAGTATCTAAAAGTTTTCATTCAGAAACTCATTCATGAAATCATGGCATTCACAATCAGTATGATCAAAGAGTAGACCAGACTGTGCTATAAACTCAGGCTGGGCAGCATGGTTCTCTTGTCTCCTTCATGACTTACGTTTGCATGTACATTATTTTCTTCCCCTGCCTCTGGTTACCAGTGTCTTTTAGGTGACGTTCTTCCTCATCAATTTTTTTTTCATTTTTTTATTCCAAGGTCTAGATCTCGACATTTTCTTTCCTTGTTTAGGTGCAGATCTTGTTTTCATGGCCTTTCCTTTCACTGATGAATTATTTTGATCTAAACTGAGTGAACTAGATCTAGATCGAATGTTACTACTAACACTATCAATCACTTTCCTCGTTTTAGCAAGCCTTTCACTATCATTCACTTTCCTTGTTTTAGCAAGCCGATCACTATCACTTTGCTCCAAATCTAAATCTACATCAGTCTGATTCTGAACTAGACTACACATACTCTGAATCTGGGTAATCTTTACCTTTAGTGCCGTCGAGTATGTATAATATGTGTATTGAGTTAGGATTAGGTTTAGTGTAAACCTAACCCTAACTCTAAATGGTACGAAAATACACATATTATACATACTCGACGGCACTAAAGGTAAAAATTACCAGAATCTCACTAAAAAGAATCGTCAGAATCATTCAAGTTGAATAAATTCAACTCACACAAGAAATTTCGTGCTCTTTTTACACCAGATGTTTATGGTTTGGCAGCGTCCATGTTTGTGAACTTTCGCTTTTGTAAAATCGCTATTATCAGTTCTACTGTATTCGCTAGCAGTAAAATATTTTGTTTGTTTCAAGCTTAGTAGGCCAGATTTTTCAATGCTGAATCTGATTATGCCCAGCAATTGCCGATACGCTTGTAAACAGAAAAGTTCTGGTGCTTTTAAAATATGACATACGGCGTACGTCTTATAGGTGTATGGGAACGAAATATCGAGCTACTTCCGTGACGTACTCCGTATGGCACAGCGACAAAATTTGTAAAGATTTATGCCATACGGTGTACGTCATGCTGGTGCTGAAAGGGTTAACTTTCAACCACAGCTAAGGGGTGAAACTGTGGTTGAAAGTTAGACAATAATTGTATTGTTTCCCTTATATGTACTCTCCCAAAAATAGTAAGTTTTTGATTTGTTTCTTCAAGACAAAATTCAAAATTTTAATTTAAGGTATTGCAGACTTATTATTATGGATCAAAATGATAAGATGGCTGCAATTAAAAAACTGTCAATTTTGACGGGTTGTTGCTAGTATATATATATATAATAACCGTAATATGTTTTCCATCCATTGCAATCAAAGCGTTAAATAACTTACTTACTTACTTTACTTACTTAGTCGTTCCCCTTCTACCGTGAGGTGTAGAGGTTTGGAAGAGAGAGCGCCAGACCATTCTATCAGCTGTCTTCTTCCTGGCTTGGTTCCATTCTAGTCCTCGGTCCTTCAAAGATTGTCTAATGTTGTCCTCCCAGCGGACTCTGGGTCGTCCTGGAGGTCTGGATCCCTGGCTCTTTGTTTCCCATGCTTGTCGTGGTAGCCGATCTTCTCCCATTCTGCAGACATGGCCAAACCATCTTAGTTGGGACTGTTCTATTTGGGTCTGCAGCGGATGGGATTTTAGGCCTTGACGGATCGTTCTGGTTGCGGACCATGTCTCTTCTTGTTACTTCAACCACTTTCCTCAGATACCTCATTTCTGAGGTTTGGATCTGGCTTTTGTGGGTTGTAGTCATTGCCCACGACTCGCATCCATATGTCAAGACTGGGACATAGGTGGAGCGGTGTACAGCCATCTTCGTTTTCTTACCAACCTCTTTCTTGCTGAGCGTTAAATAATAGGAACTGAAATATGTTTTCCATGCATCGCAATCAAAGCGTTACATTATAGGAGCCATAATCTGTTTTCTTGTCATAATTGGGCTCGCCTCCCTTGCAGTAAAGCTTAGATAAGAAATTAATGTGTTAAGCACGTATTTATATTTTTGCCATTGTCTGTGTATGACAAGAATCCCATTTGTTCAAGGCTTTCCCAGCTCAGCTCTGGACCCATTGGTTTTGTTGGAATGTATTGCAAAGATATCTAGACCACATAGTCTAAGCTGAAACTGTTTTTCTTTAGTTTTAACATTTACGTTAAACAAAGAAAATTCAGTGTTTTAACTACCATAAAAGGCAACAGAAATGGAATGATAGATCACTGATGTGAACCTTATGACAAGAGCCAGACAAGTGCCAGTGGAACAAGAGGTAAGAAGAAAACATTGGCAATGGATAGTAAACTTATTCAGGAGTCCTGTTGATAACATTACAAGGCAGTTGATAACATTACAAGGCAGTCCTTATTGTGAAATCCCCATGTTAAAAAAAGTATAGGGAGACCAATCACAGATGGAGAAGAGAACTGGAAACAGAAATGAAAGTGATGGAAAGACCTCAAGTTGGTGGCACAGAAAATATTTGGCATGACTTAATTGAAGACCTGTGCTTTTTTGGGGGAACTTAAAGGTAATAAATGAATGACATGCAACAGAATAACAGTCGCATGAGAAGTATGTTGAGGTCAAGGAAAGTAAGGAAATATGTGATACTACTACTTCTTCCTCTTCGCCCTCACACTTCCACATTAGTGACTCTAATAAGGCAGTAGTCAGCTCAAGGTTCCTCACATATCCAAACAGTTTTTCATGAAGAGAAGTCACCTGACTGGTCTCCTTGGGTTGAGCACCTCCTCGTTGAGTCATATTTGTATCTGTCATTTTAGGGCGGTTTGTGTTGCACTATGTTGTGCGTCTTGCGGCCCAGTGCATCTGTCCGTCTTCAGCATGCATTTATTTGGGACTGTTCCCCTACCTTTTGGTTGAAATATTAAATATAATGTGTGATTCCATAAAGAAGACAAATGGTAATGATGTTATTTTGTATTGAAATATGTTTTGTGATATTTCGTTTCAGCTCTGACACAGAGGAAACAACTTTGTCACGATCACATTGTACATTGTTGGACAGTGACATGGACTCGTTCAGGTAGCTTGTACATCTAGAGGGGGCGTGAACAAAGATAGAACTCAACCACTACTGATGCTGTTGCAGATAGTCTAGGTTTATATTGGGTGTATACCGAGGTTTTTAATATATGTATTAAATTTGAGAAGCAGCTAATAAGAAAACCTTAAGAGCCCAAGTAAAAAATGGACAGGAAAAAAGACATTTCAGAAGTTTCAAAACAATATGAGGGAAATGTGACGAGGCATACTGGAATTTGAATACTTGATATGAATAGAGTCTGACCAACCAGCTGTATAGGTGTGGAAGCCAGATTAAAAGGGATTGGGAAAGGAGAACAGCACAGGAAAAGATACAATTGTGGATGAGGTGGTGGGGGGTAACATATTTAAAGAAAAATAATGACAACACACTAAGCCCCTCTCAGAATGCTGTATTAGAAACCATTAGTAAACTCTTTTATACATGAGAAATAAAAGAAGAAAATCATTTTGGACAATTGTCACATATATTTTTTTAATAACATCATATAGGCCATTTCATTTTCTTTTATTCTATTTTATTTTTATTTTTTTTTAGTGAAACCATGTGATGTAAGTTCAAGTCTGTGATTTTTTTAAATATAAATTTGGAAGGAAAAAAAAATGCATGTGAGTGATTCTGTCGAATGTAAGCTACGAAATGTTGGGCTATATAGCTATTTGAACTTGTCACCGCTCCAGATGTTCATTTGCCTTTGTTTAGAATGTGTTCATTTTTGTGTTGCTGTTTTAATTACATGATAAATGCCCAGAAGTTATTTGTAAACAGTTTATATGACAATATTTTGAATTAACATAATATTAATAACATGCTATGAGAATTTAGAATTAGCATTTAGTCAGTGTTTTGTGAAATGATAAATCCTAAAAGTAACTTGTAACAGTTTCATGTTACATCTTTTATAATGGAATGTCTTATGTAGTAGAGAGTACAAGTAAGTCTGATACAATTTTAGAATTTATTTCCAACCTTTTTCATCAGATACACGGAAATATGTACATAACTATGAATTTTTTAATGGCTTTAATTTAGCAGAGAGTGCAAGTAAACACTGCATATATTTATACGATTAGTGTAACTAATTAAAGCAATTAATATGGAGTTGTTTCACCTATCAAGTCCACGTAAACACTATATAAGAATTCCTTCGCTTTATATGTTCAGTAAAGCATTTCTGATAGTTTTATGGCTAAAAGCCAAGATTAAGGCTTGCATGTCACACTGGTGATTCTACTCTCAGGGGAAAAAAAAAATTGAATTAAAAATTTAAAAGTCTTTTCTGATGAAATGCATCTTTTTCCTACCCTTTTTGTTAATGTCTTCATATAAAGATTATTTTTAAACATTTAAAGTTACTTGCAATAAATAAAAACTGGAGAATTAGTATTCACCGCAGTACTTTTTTTTGATTACTTTAAAAGTAACTTACTTCTTCTTACTGGTGCGGACATTTATTAGAAGAAACACTATTTAAAGGTTTGTTAAAGTAAACACTGAAAGACTGAGTTGTGATTCAGCATCCAATTTTTCTGAGAACTGTGCTACAGAATTATATTTTTAAGACTTGTGGTAACTGAATATCAGAAATGATTTTTTTTTTAAAATGTAAAACTTTTGCCTCATTTTGGCGAGGCGCGTCCCGTTCAACCTAGTCGGTTATATTAGGGCGCATGTCCAAATATAAAAGACCCTTAGGTCTGGGATTATAACATAATATCAGAAATGATAACGACTAGCACAGAAGAGAAAACCAATGATGGTGAAGATGACATAAAGATGGAAGAACTGAAGGCAGCACTGGATAAAATCAAGATGGGCAAAGCAGCAGGGCATGATGGTATAACACCAGAAATGGTTAAGTACATGGGAGCATCAGGCGACCTATTACTCTTAAGGGTCCTACAGGCAGCGGTGGTGCAACAAGACCATACCAAAGGATTGGGAGATTGCCATCATAACACCAATTTTCAAAAAGGGTGACAATCAACAATAAGGAAACCATAGAGGCATATCCCTTCTCAGTGTCCCTTGTAAAATCTACTCTAGAATCCTAGAGCAAAGACTCTGACGCCTAGCTGAGCCACAGTTGGATGAGGTCCAGTGCGGATTCTGAGCAAATCGAAGTACTCAAGACCTAATCTTCACACTCAGACAGCTGAGTGAAAAGGCCCTTGAGTATAAGAGTGAGATCCATCTTTGTTTCATAGATCTGGAAAAGGCGTTTGACAGGGTCCCCTGGAGCAAACTTTGGGACTGTTTGGCAAGGAAGAACATTCCAGCACCTCTGATTCATGCTATATAGGGCTTCTACAAGTCTTGCAGAAATTATGTGAGGACAGCAAACCATAAGTCAGAAGAGTTCAGGACCACCACTGGTGTAAGACAAGGTGATATCCTGTCACCTTATCTTTTCATATTCCTCATGGACGATGTCATCAAGGCATGTAAGGAGAGAACAAGAAAGTATTCAGTGGGGTACTGGAAGATGAAACAGGTCTGTATTTCAGAGCTGGCATTTGCTGATGATGTTGCCCTGATTGCTAAATCAGAGGCACATCTCCAATCCAACTTGCAAGTCTGGAAGGAAGAGCTGGAGAAGAGAGGGATGATCATAAGCAGTTCTAAAACAAAATCCATGTTGATATCACGAGAAGAAAGAAGACATCAGATTAAGCTGGGAGAACAGGTCCTGGAGCAGGTTGACCACTTCAAATACCTCGGAGCTATTATAGACCGAAAGGGAGGCATCAAAGAAGAGTTGGCCACTCAAAAAGCAGCAGCTGGGAGACTTTTTCAGGCCATAAATCGAGGATTCCTCAGCAAGAGAGAGGTTGGTAAGAAAACGAAGATGGCTGTATACCGCTCCACCTATGTCCCAGTCTTGACATATGGATGCGAGTCATGGGCAATGACTACAACCCACAAAAGCCAGATCCAAACCTCAGAAATGAGGTATCTGAGGAAGGTTTTTGAAGTAACAAGAAGAGACATGGTCCACAACCAGACGATACATCAAGGCCTAAAATCGCACCCCCTGCAGACCCAAGTAGAACAGTCCCAACTAAGATGGTTTGGCCATGTCTGCAGAATGGGAGAAGATTGCCTACCACGACAAGCATGGGAAACAAAGAGCCAGGGATCCAGACCTCGAGGACGATCCAAAGTCCGTTGGGAGAACAACATTAGACACTCTTTGAAGGACCGAGGACTAGAATGGAACCAGGCCAGGAGGAAGACAGCCGATAGGATAGTCTGGCGCTCTCTCTTCCAAACCTCTACACCTCACGGTAGAAGGGGAACGACTAAGTAAGTAAGGTAACTGATAGTATTATAGAAATTCGAGTCAAATTGTCAGTACCAAATGTGCTTGACCATACCATTCTGCTTATGAAACCCAGGAAATGAGTTCTCATTTGTACTTTCATCATCATTTGATCTATGTTTTAATGTTCCTGGTCACTGAAGTACAGTTTTTTTACATAAATTTGTACCGACCATTCTTATATAGAGCCACATTTAACATTTTTTGTTACTTATTTCTTCTTCTTTAAGTACCATGCCTGGTTGCATAGGCGATGCTGTCTCCCCACAACTTGCTGTCTCCTGTGTTGTTTATCAGCTCTGTTGTTGACTTCTTTCCTTGCCATGATGTCAAACTGTCTGGTATCTTCCCTCTTTGTCCTTTATTGCTCTTTTTACTTCAATTGCTCCTGTGGTCATGATATATTCCAACTTTCTTCTTCTCACATCATGCCCAAAGAAAGTGAATTGCTTCCTGCTAACATGAGGAATAAGCTTCCTGCTAACATGAGGAATAAGCTTCCTGCTAACATGAGGAATAAGCTTCCTGCTAACATGAGGAATAAGCTTCCTGCTAACATGAGGAATAAGCTTCCTTTGCACATTGGCATCTATCGGGACACCCTCATTAACTCTTAACTAGCTCTTTATTCAATGCTCACCATGCATTCTGGGCTTTTATATAAATAAATACAAGACCTGATATCTCCGTACATAATTTTTCCTGTTTTTATTGTTGTTTGGGGGAACATTTTGTTGAAAGTTGGTTCCTCTAGTGAAATAGAGCTTTGAGCCATTGAATAGCCATTACACAATTAATAATACCCACTTAATTCTACTGTAAATGAAAACTTGTTTTTATAATTTGAGTTATCATGATTTATAACTTAACAAATACAAAAGCATGTGCAATTATTTTACAATTTATTTTGTTACTGGATGTGTTTATGTAAGTAAATTTTATCCAGGTATATTTATTGACATTCCTGATTGGATTAATCATGAATTCCATTGGTGGTATGTTTACCTTGCTTTATTATTCTAGTTCTATTGAAAGAGATTCACTGTCTTTAAGTATCTTGTCTTGGGATAGTTGCTCAAGAATTTTTTAAAATGTGTTATGAGGTGGGAGCTTCAGTATGTCCACTGTACTTTTTATTATATTTGGGCTTTCCTTTATTATCTTGACCGGCCTATGTCAGATTATAGGTCAGAAATTGTATAATGCCTGTGTCAGATTGTGGGTCAGAAACTATATAATGACATGTCAGATTATGAGTAAGAAATTATATTCTGACTGTATCACATTGTGGGTCAGAAACTATGTTATGACTATGTCAGATTGTGGGTCAGAAGCTGTATTATGACTGTGTCAGATGAGTCAGAAATTATATTCGGACTGTGTCACATTGTGGGTCAGAAACTGTGTTATGACTATGTCAGATAATATTCATAATTATGAGTCAGAAATTATAAGTTGTAAATTTTAAGGTTATCTTGCAGGCATAGATCTCATGATACAAGCACTAGGCTTACCTTTTGTGAGTAAATTTGCCATTTCAGACTTTTGAGTTTACTGCACAAAGTGAAAATAAAAATTCTTTTTTTCTGGAATGAAGAAACATTGATTTCTATTAACATATTTTGTACTGTTGAAAGAATATGGATTTGTTTTGTTTTGTTTTAGGGCGTGAGTTCTTTTTTTGACATGGGTTTGTACTTAGTCTTATTGTTCATATCTTAAATGTGAAGTGAACTGAATGTTGTAAAATAACCTGGGTTTTATCCTGAAATTCACCTTTGTTGGATGCTTTGAACTGGAAATTTTTTTTTTGTAATATTTTGTGAATTGAACTGAGCTTATATTTGTAACACATCTGTAATTTACCATTATAACGATGTTATACAATAGAGTGTACACTATTACTACTTTTTAAATACAAGTTTACTAGGTTTTCTGTCCACTCCATTATTGCTTTATAATGTATCAAAGTTTAATTTGTATACTTTCAATGAGGGATATTTCTCAGATACTGGGATTTTACCAATTTTGAAGATGAATTTTCCTGATTAAAAATTCTGCACCATAAACTGAAGAAGATAATATATATTTCACAGCTCTGTTTATATCTTTTTTTTTTTTTTTTCAAGTGTGAAGAAACATGTCTTCATTTGAAGCATAATTATATTTTTATTGATATCTGCTTGCACGGAAGTGTGCTACAGTAATTTATTGTCCAGCTATTTCAAAAGAAAGCTGGGTTCTTGTGTGATAATTCACAGGCAAATTAAAATTGTGGCAATGTATAACCCAAACCGAGCACCGTACTCTTTCCTTACAATTTTTTTTCTTACAATTTTTTTCTTTTTTTTTCTTCCTGCGCGGGGTTAGTCCATTTAGCAGGTAGAGGTTGCGGGTTAGTCTATTATGCATTTTTGCAGGTAGGGGTGGTAGCATGGGTCATTTTTCTGCATGGCACATTGTTTATGTATTTTTTTTTTTAATGTAAAATTTTTGCCTCGTCTTGGCGAGGCGCGTCCCGTTCAACCTAGTCGTTTATATTAGGGCGCATGTCCAAATATAAAAGACCCTTAAGTCTAGGGAATTGCTAGTCATCATCATCATCATCATCATCATCAGCTTTCAAGTCCCTAAGGAGCATTTGCTTTATACCAAGTCATCCTGTCCTGTGCCATCAGCTCAAGGTTGTTCCATAATTTCTTCATCCTCTTCTTGTCTGTCATCAGTTGTCTTCTCCGTGTATTCCTTGGTCTTCCTCTGCCTCTCTTACCCTGGGGGTTTCCAGACCAAGGACTGCCTGGTAAAGCTATAAGCAAGTTTGCTCAGTGTGTATCCTATCCATCTTCAGCGTCTTCATCTCATGTCTCGTTCTTCTGGCACTTGCCTGGTTCGTGTCATCAGTTGCATATTAGTGATCTTGTCATACCACTACAATCCTTCTATTTTAGACAAGCAACCATTTATGAGAGCGTCCGTGGTTTCAGCGCAGGCTTCTCGCGACAAAGGTAGCGGGCTGGAGACATGGTGGCGTCACGCTACAATCTACCCAGCTGTAAGTGGATGGATACCTGACTCTGCTCTGAAAGGTAAAGGCAGCCAGGAGGGGAGCTGGTTATAGCACTACTCTGAGATCATCCAGGTCTGTATTATTTTGGCTTTTCAATGCCGCAATTACTGACTGTGCATCAGTAAAGAAAGCAACTTGTCTCTCTGCCCTTTCTTCTGTCAATATAACCTCTGCTGCAGTTTTCAGGGTCTCTGCCTCTGCTCTGAAGTTGCTGGAGAATCGTCCTGTCGCCACTGACAGCCTTTTTTCTGCACCAGTGCTTAAGGTCAGAAAGACACCCACACCTCCATTTTCTGTTGCATTTGTTTCTGATCCATCTGTGTATGCATGGGTCCAGGTGTTGCGTGGATAATGTTTCTCTATGTGTTTTGTAAACGACTCTGACTGACGAAGGAATCCAAATACATCATTCAACTTTTGATAAGCTTTCTGGCGTTTTGACAAGGTAGAGAGCAAGCTATCAATAAGGACAAGAAATTTTCGGCTTTTAAACTGCTGAGAAGGCGTTTGAGATTCATCAATTGTGCTGGAACCACTGAAATCATCATACTCTCGATTTCGTTTGTGTTTTCTTCGAGTTTGTTCTTGATAATGTTCACACTCAGCCACATCCTTGGCCTTTTGCTCTATATCTGCAAAAGTAGACCGCATAGCTTGAATATACCCCCGCAGGGATTCATAGATTGCACAAGCTGTATTCAAATCTTGGATAGAAGATTGCAAAGAAGCACTGGTCATTTGAAAATGGTGTAATACTTGATCCCACAGTATGATCATTATTCCAGTTTCTAACTTCATCATGGTTGAAAGTAGACAATGAGCCTGTTGACGATACTCTGCCTTCTGATCATTGTTATCTGAAATATCATCCAAGACTTGTTTTATTGCAGAAAAGCTGTGTAAAAGTGCTTTTGTTGGATCTGCCCAAGCGGACCACCTGGTATCTGACAGTCTTTTCACAAAGGGCAAATGGGACTTATTATGAGTACCGCCAGCACATAATGCAGTAGAAAGGAGACCCCACCAGTAGGTAGAAGCAGAAAGGAAGGTGTACAGGCTTTCAACAAATCCAAAGAAAATGACTGCTTCTGTCCGCAAACAGTTAAGATAAAAGTAATAAAGAGTCACACAAAGTCACCCTGTTATGCTCTTTCTCTCACAATTTCGTGACATCAGATGAAAAGGCGCTAAAGATGGCATACATCACAAGATCATTGGTTTAACGCTCTTATTAGAAGATGACCAAAAAAATGATGTACATATTTATTGGCGCGGGGCTCGTAGCATATGCTACTTTTGCTACTATGTTAATCCGGCTCTGATTAGGTAAATATTTGACAAGGATCAGTGCATAGTGAGGGAGGGGACCAACTCCCCACCCAGCCCTCTCCACCCAGCCCTCCACACCCAGCGGTGAAAACAAATAAAGGATTTCTTGCCAGGGTACAGTTTTGTGGGTCCTGAAAAGGACCGTGGTAGGTGCAGTTTTGTGGGCCCTGAAAAGGACCGTGGTAGGTGCAGTTTTGTGGGCCCTGAAAAGGACCGTGGTAGGTGCAGTCAAGATCAGTCAGGTACCCTTTTACAGCTGGTTAGACTGATGCGTGACACTACCAAGCTTTGAACCCGAAACCCGGTAACTTATTGCGGTAGTGGAGTGTTAGAGAATTCACCATACTAGGTCGCTGCCGTTGCCTTCTCTAACTCAAGATCAGAGTCAGGTACCCTTTTACAGCTGGTTAGACTGATGCGTGACACTACCAAGCTTTGAACCTGAAACCCGGTAACTTATTGCGGTAGTGGAGTGTTAGAGACTTCACCACACTAGGTCCAGCATCGAGGGGTGGGGCCTACCTAGCTATAAATGGGTACTTAACTTTGAGTTAGGGAAGGAAAAGACAGCGAGGAAGGAAACTGGTCTCTCCATTTAAAAAAATGTATTTCTTGTCCTTGTCACCTGTTTGTAACTGGGGAGGGGGGGATCTCACAATGTGAAATGATCCTTTTTCAGTCAAGAAAAAGTACGGTGCTCGGTTTGGGTTATAAATTGCCACAATTTTAATTTGCCGGTGAATAATCACACAAGAACCGAAAGCTGCACAAGATTGACCAGTGCAAGGCATAATGGAAATGAATTTTTGAGGGGGCAGGTCATTAGAGAACACACCAATTCGATTGTGACTTAAAATTATAAGGCATCGAGTAATAAAGTCTGACAAATGTTTCGGTGTGAAAAGCTGTTTGTTTGTGAATACCCACTGTGACAACAGATAAATTATTTTTGGAGCTATAGATGGGTTCACTTAGAATAGAGGAAAATTTTGTAGCACAGGCCTTCAACAAATCCACATCAAGATTTCCTGACCTGTGCCCTCCGTTAAAGGTTTTTCCATGCCTTTATTTTTATCTTCCAAAAAAAAAAAAGGAAGTAAGTAAGAAAAGAAAAGGAGATGAATAGAAATCCATAGTGTTCAAACACCAGAATAGTAGAGACATTAAATTTAGTGTGGATGACTTACAAGGAATGTGGTCAGCAGCCAGTCCATATCTTATTCTTTGGGTTATTGCTTCCACCGATGCTTATTTGTGTTATTTTTACACATTACAATGTTGTTCAATTTACCATATCTTTCAGGTGCAATAATCTCAGAACTAAATTGATAATAGTCTGGAGTTATTTTTGTTTGTTTGTTTTGTTTACTACCGTTTATGTTATCGCTATTATCTGTTATATGTTTTTGGAGTTTTCTCTCATTATGGCAAGGCACATCCTGTTCAGACTAGTTACAAAGTCCGTCAGTTGTATTCGGTCGCATGTCCAAATATAAAAGACCAAATTGAGAAAAATTGTTTTGATATCTAAATGGGTTATATAGATCAGTTACAGAAAGAAAATAAATCATTCTTAACAGTTTTGTATCTTGTCTTTTTTTTTTTTTTTTTCCATGTTCTGATTATAGCTTTCTGTGATGTTGGTGTCGCTGGTAATTGTTTAAAACGTTGAAGATTTTTTAAAATACATATGCAGCAATAACAGTTTGTGTCAAGACAGCGGGGAACCTCACGGTAGAAGGGGAACGACTAAGTAAGTAAGTCAGTCAAGACAGCAGAAGTAGATGGTCAAGGGCACGGGTCTCTAAACATTTTTGAGTCCCTGCCCCTCCATGGAATCCTTGATCCTTAATCAACCCTCAGGCAAGAGAATTTATTGAGGAAGTGATTAGAGTATAGAGGCACAATAAATTAAGATTACCTTTTTATTGAACTGGTTAAATTCATTAATGGGAAGGATGTGGTTGATAAGTGTTAACAAGGACATGATTATTTGGTTGGAGACTGATGAGTTTTAGGTTTAAGTCCCCAAACTCTTCCATGTTCAGTCTGTTGCTATACTTTGATAAAACTACATTTGCATGGCTAAAACTGGCTTTAACTGTGTACAAGTTTGGGAAGGTAAGTAGAAACTGCTCAAAGCTTGGGGTATTTTGTAGCAGTATTTACATTGCTCCAGAGGTCACTGACTATTTTATTTGTGAACAAGGATTTAGCTTTGAGATATACATACATATCAATGTGCTCATCTTGTTGATAAAAATTCAATGACTGTGTTTTCTAGTTCTACATTAAATGTAACAATCCAGTCCTGTACATGCATTTTCTCCAGCTTCTCGAGACGTACTTGAAAGTCTTTCCATAATTTTTCAAAATGATTTACAACCAGATGGGAAACAAACATTTAACCGCCCACAAGAACACTTCAAGATGTAAAATTGGGTCGGAGTGGCTAAGATGTATGGCACCCGCCTTTAATTCTGAAGGTACCGGGTTCAGTTCCCAGTACAGGGAATATATTTGATGGAAATTTTTTCAGAATCAGTGGGTCTTAATGATGTCATACTCCCCCTTGATCTCCTGGGTAGAGAGATCAGATGCCTAGCCTTCTCGTATAAGGACGTAATAAAAGGAGGTCCTGTGTGCAAGTTGCACACGTTAAAGATCCCTTTGCAGTTTGAAATCGTAAAGAGAAGGCCATATGGCTGCTGCCCTGGCAAAATTTACTAAATTAGGAAAACCTGTCTGCCACAAAAAATATTTATAGAATGTGTGATTTCTGTATACATTGGGATAGTTGCTGGAGCTACGGAGTTCATGCACTGGTGCACTGTGCTGAGATCCTCCTTGTGTGATCTAAGGGAGTAGATTGGAGCACTGATGGAGTTATCCATGTGCAATGAAGATGGTCCTTAAAACCAAATAAAACCAAAAAATTGAGTCACAGCAGGCATTTTTTTGTTTCTTAACTTTCCACCAAAAGTTTAATAACGCTTTAGTGTTTATCAACCTCCTGGATGTTGATATCTTCTTCTTCTTCTTCCTCGTTCATCCTGAAAAGGATGGTGGTTGTGTTGTGTCTGTTTACGCCTAAGCTGTGATATTTGCACCTTTCGGTCGACACATCCGACTTCTGCACGGCATTTTTTAGGACCGGGTTTGCCATCCCATTGCGATCCACACTCGCTCAGCCAGACTGCACTACTGCAGACTGTTTCCAGGACCACCACGTGGAGGTGGAGTGCGGTCTTGACCAGCTCTGATTCACTGGTCCTGACGCAGGCAGTCAAGCTATGAGTTGCTGACTGCGTTCTCTATTGCTGCGTCTTTGGGTCCCGGATGTTGATATCAACCCTTGGGAGTTCGTATTGACCACTTTGGGGACCCCTGGTCTAGGGCCTTCTTTTTCAACATTTTCTTCATGGACAAATTTAATAACATTTCTTGTTCTCAATCTGAAGCCAGATTTCCAGTTCTCTACTCTGCTGGAACACCTAATAACATCAAGTCATGACGCGTCTTGTCTTCATTTTGTTTTAAGTCCTTTCTGGGTTTTTGTTGCTTTAAATCAAGCTGTAAGTGTTTTGAATGGCAGACGTGGTAGTTTTGTAGTAGATGAGGTGTTACCATTATACATCTTCAGACTGGAAATTTTGTAGTACTTGTCCCAGGTTATTGCTTGCGTGGCCATATATCTCTAGAACATGCTTTTTTTTTCTTATTTTTCTCACAAGTCGCTGTTACATTTAAAAAAAAAAAAAAATTTGCCTCGTTTCGAAGAGGCACGTTCTGCTCAGCCTAGACACAGGGTTCATTGGTTATATTAGGAACATTGTCCAAATATATAAGACCATGTGGTCTGGATATTATTGTTGGTACACATATTTCTGATTGTCCTCAAGTCTTGAGATAAACGGGGTCATTATAAAGTCCTTGGGCAGTTTCAAATATTCAAAACTTCTGTTCTGTAGGTGATAACATCAATCTGTTCAAAAGGGTGAGACAGGTAATTTAATCAAGTTCTGTTACAAAAATTTTACACAAAAGTTGGAATTTATTTTAACAGAACTTGCTTAACTCTTTAAGCCCCAATCGACTTTAAAGTGTCTCAGGGGTTAGATGCGCTTGGCCCAATCGACTTTAAAAAGGCTTTAGTATATGTGCCTCTGTTTGAGACTGTTTCTAATTATAACTACCCACAAACCACCCAAAACGTCATTTCCGACTGCAAGTACATTCTTTTAAATACCGCACGTGTTTAAGAGTGAACGTGTTTCTGTTTTGAGATATTTATTTTAGATTTTTAAAGCGATTTTTTTTAAGCGCATATCCTCCATTTTACCTTGAATAACTAATCATTTTTTTTAAGCGCATATCCTCCATTTTACCTTGAATAACTAATCATTTTTCAATGAAAGCTTTTATACTTGTAGCACAAGAGTAAAGTACATCCAATTACCTTCAGTTTCATATACAACAACAAAGTTATTTATGCATATGAACATTTTAAAAAATTATTTTCAAACAACAACAATAAAAACGCACTGGGGTGGCCATTTTTGCTTGGGCCAAACCCACTTTTTTGCTTGGGACTGAAAGAGTTAAGCAAAGAACCTACTGTACTTTTTCTTTTACCTCTGATGCTATTGCTGTGTAACTATTTGTACTAAATAGCGCATGTGTAAGAATAACTCTGATTTGTTAAATCTGATAATGATGGTTATACATTCTGTTAATGTCAAATTTCCTAGTTTCTTTTCTTTCAGGCACACTTCATATGGTTAAAATATGTCTGAGGCAGCATATGGCAGGTGCTTTAGTCTGACTGATGAAGCAAGCCATGATTACCATGATATAAAAAGATGTGTTTCTGGGTATTAATGGTATGAAAAGATTTTCTGGGTTTTTAACTTTAGACTTGATAATACAGCATATTTTAGACCATAGAACATAGGTTATAAACTGCTTTTTTAATTACAATGTTAAAAACAATGTCATAAACTCTTGTTCATGTTTGGTAATATGTTACTTCATTTTTTCCAAAACAGATCTTTCATTTCTCACATTTCATGTATTACTGTTTCAGACTTCACTGACTGTTATCCCCTTTTCACTCCACACAGTATCCTTTCAGGGAATAAGTAATTTAGCATGTCATAAACAAATCATATCTTGACTTTGTTGTAATGTTTATTTCTAGATAGTTCTCATGTCCTTTATGTCAGTCTTTTATTAGTAAGCTTCCCTAGTGTTTTCTGAACATATAACACTGTTTTTTTATGTTTCCATGACTTTTTTATCCCAAGGTATTCCTATATTATTTTGTGTTAGCTTTCAAATCTTTAATGTTCTGTTTCATATTTCATAGAATGGTCTTTAATATAGACTGATTGTGCATTTCCAAGGTTTTTGGTTAGTCAGTTGTAGATTTTTAAATGAAGAACCATACAGCATTAAACCGTTCTAACGCTAAGTTAATCTAAAACAATGAGGAATAGCTGCTACTTGACTAAGTTTTATTTTTAATTATTTTTTTGCCCTGAAAACAAAATAACAATAAAACAGTCTACAATGACAAATAAAAAGGACATTATAAATTGCTGCCTGCTAAGAAAGTCATATGTTGAACAGGCTGGATCTCACATTGTGCTGTAATTTTGATGTAACATGCAGGAGTACACGGTAATAAGCATACCTGTCAACCTGTACGAATTTTTCATACAATGTACGTATTTTTGATACTTTTAACAGTGTACGGCCGTACAGACACGTTGTACGGATTTTTCCTCCCTCCCAAAAAAAAACAAAAAAAACCGAAATTAATTTAGTTTTTAAATTCTAAAAATATTTTCCAACCCAAGTTTTTTTAAATCAGAAAATATTTTCTAGCCCAGGTTTTTTTTAAAACCAATTTTTATATTCCGGGAATCTTGGTGTCTGTTTATAAACTGAAGTCTCTCGAAGCAACCAATCAAATCCTTTTATACCCAACAATTCGGCAAAAACTTTGAATTCGGCCTCAAACACTGTTGGCTTTCAGCGTGACAAGACGTATTTTTAAAGTTACCTGTTATCAGCCACGCTTGCCAAGACACTTCGACGCCAATTAGTTTAAAAAAGCAAGTACCTATAACTTGGTTAAATATTGCGGTTGTTTTGCTTTGTTGCAATTTAATCGCTGTCTTAATCTTTCCAGTTATATCTTGCCCTTAGTATATTTCCGATAAATTAATGTCATAATATTCTGTGTAGGCCCTGCATAACTAAAAAAAAAAAAGTTTGTTTGCGTTGAGTAGGCCTACTTTATTCCGGCGATCGAGATTCACTGCTTTATTTTTCATAAAGCGGCGATCTATTATCACTGGTCTAGGCTATCAATTTTTAAATAATAATTTTGTAACTTTTTGGTAATACATTTTTTCTTCCTAGATTAATATTCTGTTCACAATTTAGTTAATTTTTTTTATTTTTTGCTGTTGCTTTGCTTTGCTTCGTTGTATTTTATTTTTGTCGTTCTCTTAATCTTTCCAGTTATATTTTGACCATTTCAATATTTCCAATAAATTAATATCATAAAATTTTGTGTAGGCCCTACAAAAGTAGAAAAATAAAGTTTATTTGCATTGAGTAGGCCTACCTACTTTATTTCAGCGGTCGTGATTTGCTGCTTTATTTTTTAATAAAGTGGCAATCTATTATCACTGGTATAGGCTACCAACTCTTAAATAATTTTGTAAATTTTTGGTGCTACGTTTTTCTTCCTAGATTTGATATTCTGTTCACTTACTTACTTACTTAGTCGTTCCCCTTCTACCGTTAAATTTTTTTTTTTTTGCTGTAATGTTTGCTTTGCTTTGTGGTATTTTTTTTTTTCTTTGTTTTCTCTTAATCTTTCCAGTTATATTTTGATCATTTAAATATTTTCAATAAATTAATGTCATAATATTCTGTGTTGGCCCTATATAACTAGGAAAAAAAAGTTTGTTTGCGTAAACTTTGCTGCTTTATTTTTCAATAAAAAAGTCCACACAGACTGCAGGAGGTCTATGAATGCAGACACACTCACTTCTTTTTTACAGTGTAAGATTAACATTGATACATGCTGTGCAGACTTTAAGCCCACAAATGCAATTCTGCAAAGCGCTAAAAGTGCATGTGTTGATTATAATACAAAACACTGTGCATCGAAAGAATAGTACCTCACGATCACTAAGTTTTTTATATGTAAAGAACAGCATGAGACTATTCATGTTTTATACCACGCTAATTAAAATGCTAATAGATTTGTATATGTCATTTCTCATTTTAAAACTTATAGTGTATAATTTATTAATATATTTTTTGCGTAAGGATATTTGGGTGTTTGTAAGGATTTTTTGGGTCCGGCGTACAGAATTTTGTCTTAGTAGGTTGACAGGTATGAATAAGAGAGCTGAAAGACTAGCATCAAGAGCACCCACTGTGGGGACACTAGATATGGATAAGGGAGAGATACTGAGAACAATTAAACCCGTTAGAGAATGACACTGCAATAGATGAATCATTAATGTTAAGACTGTTGGAATTTGGCATCAAACGTAAGGCTAGCAGAGATGGATGTATGAGAGGATGCATCTGTCGTGTATACAACCAGCGAGCTACATGAACTGTTAGCATTCACACTCTTTGACATATACTGAGGGAGACTGAGCACCTGTGGGTTTGCCCAGAGTGCAATGATGCCGATTCTGTATAACAATAACAATGTGACATAGTACTTTGTGTAATAACTTAGCATTCCATTCTCTTAATTTTAACGTTTGCTTCATATAAATTAATTGGATAGGAGTGAGAAAAATCACAGTTTAAAAATAGGGAAATGACTTTTTTCAATCATCCTGCATTTAATATTGTCTTTTTTATTTCTGTATTTAGACAATGTACTGTTATGGAAACATTGTGTTATGTCTATAGTAATATAACTACATTGCCTTCTTTGTTTTGTCCTAGTGGTAAAACAGTATAGATAATGTTTGTGGTATTGGTGCACACTCTTCATTGTTCCAGTTATCTACAGTCATCTGAGGTGTACATAATAATTCTTGAAATGGTTATAAATAATGAACCTGCTATTGTGATCTTCTGTTTTCACGTAAATCCTTTGTTCACCAAAGATGAGAGTTATAGTAACTTTACACCATTTAATTTTACAATTGTAGTAATGTATCTTATATCTGTATGCTTGTTGTGGGTGTTGATATACAGGTTTGGAATTTGAAAGCCAGGTGTGTTAATATTAATATTTGATGATGTCACTCACTGTCTCATGTGTTTTCCTTTATGGTAAAAGATGTTGTGACCTGCACATTTAGTATTACTGTGTTGTTATTTTGTACGAGGGGCGTTCAGAAAGTAATGCACCACATCGTTTTTCTCAGGAGCTGTTTATCCAAAAAGCATGACATTTATACACAATATATATGGATATGTCATGTAAACATCGGTATTATTCAACATAATCCCCATCAACTTGTACGGCTTTATGCCAGCGCGAAGCAAGTGCATGTATTCCTAGCCCGTACCAGATTTTGTCTTGATCAAGTAGCCATTTCTTCGCTGCATGAATCACTCCTTCATCATCTTCAAACCTTGCCCCACGGAGTGCATCTTTAAGTGGACCAAATAGATGAAAATCAGAGGGTGCCAATCAGGACTATAGGGTGGATGGTGTAGTACAGTCCAACCCAATTTGGTGATTGCTTCCCGTGTTGCCAGACTTGTGTGAGGTCGCGCATTGTTGTGAAGGAGAAGCAGGTCTGCTGGATTCTTGTGCGGCCGAACTCTGCAAAAACGTTGATTGAGTTTTTTCAATGTCTTAATGTAAGCTTGCGAATTGATTGTCTCTCCTCTTGGCATAACGTCCACAAGAATCACACCTTCAATGTCCCAAAAGACAGTGATCATGACCTTTCCAGCTGAAGGAATTGTCTTGAATTTCTTTCTTCGTGGTGATTGCGGATGATGCCACTCCATTGACTGTCTTTTTGTCTCAGGTTCAAAATAATGTGCCCAGGTTTCGTCACCTGTAACGATCTTAGCCAAAAATTTCTCTCCGTCAGCATTGAAACGCTCCAACAATTCAGAAGAAATTGCTTTCCTTTGCAATCGGTGGTCATTTGTGAGACTTCGAGGAACCCATCTTGCGCAAACCTTAGAAAATCCAAGAGTTTTTACAACTGCATTTGCACTACCAATGCTGACTGACAGCTGTAAGGCCAATTGTTGAGTATTGATTCGCCTATCAGTAACAATAATGCCCTCAGCGCATTTCAACATTTCTGCGTTGGTAGCTGTGGCAGGATGTCCACAGTGCGGTCGATCAAGCAGCTCCGTATCTCCACTTCCTAATTCTTTGATTCTCTGAACCCAGCGACTGACTGTACTCCTGTCGACTGCAAAACTTCCATACACATCACATAGATGCTTGTGAATGTTCACAACAGTTTCCTTCTCTGCAACGAGAAATTCTATCACAATTCGCTGCTTATAACGCAAGTTGCTAACACGCTCAATTTCAACGGTTTAGGGCAGCCGTATTATTTGGCCGGTTGAAGTACAATTTGGTGCACACAATTGGCACATGCCATATTTGAAGTGTGCAAAATGTCATGCTTCTATCTTCATTATTAGCTGAGAAAAACGATGTGGGGCATTACTTTCTGAACGCCCCTCGTACATGCTTGTTCAAGTTTTATTAGCGTAAACCAGGGATAGGCAACTGGTTTATCATGACCTACTAATCAATCACAAGGGATAATTGGGTGGATCTCTAGGTGATGGGCTGTCACCTCAGGGGTGCATTCCCATAGTCGGTTATGACTGAAGGGGTTATTATTGTCGTAAATTTATTTTGAGAGAAAGAGTCTTAGAAATAGTGGTCCGGTTTAGAGTGGAGAATGGTGGTGAAAAGCTCAGTGATAGATAATGTAGAGAGTAAATAGTTGCTTCACAGAGTGCTGGGGAGAGTAAAGACAGACTTATTTACGACAAATCGTTTCTCTCAATCTTCTCTTCAGACTCTCCTGGTCAAACAATGATTTGCCAGTTTCCAGACACACATCTGCGCTCACACCAATTTGGTGCTTCAAACACACGGACGCACGTGAAATACAAACTATATTAAACAAATAGGGGAAATGTTGGGCTTTGGGTATTCCAACACAGTACTAAATAAGTTTATGATGTTTATTAACCTTAAAAAAATCAAATCACAAACAAATATCAAGTGTTACATAAAATTATCATAAGTACAGAAAATGCAAATAACAAGGTGAGGGGGGGGGGGGGGGGGGGGGGGGGGGGGGGGGGGGGGGGGGGGGGGGGGGGGGGGGGGGGGTGGGGGTGGAAGAAGATTGGTATCGACTAAGCCCTTCCCGCTTGTATTAGACGAAGATAAACCCAGTCCAAAGATAGATAATTATCAGGAACAATGGTAATGTAACCTAACAGTGACGTTAATTACTCTGAAAGAGGGGTTACAATCTTAGGTATGGGTGGTAGAAGAAAATCCTGTTATTCCCAATTGGGTTTCCCTTTACTAAGTAAATGAAAGGGAGGGGGGGGGGGGTAAACAGCGTTAACAAAATATCCCAATTAAAGGAACAATGCAGGGTATACTGAAAATGTATTACCCGGTAGGCAAATTAACAAATGGTTTTTTCAACAAATTAAAATCTCCTGTCATTCATGCACGTGCGTGAGGATCCACACTCATATATTCACTCACACTTACCAATTGCAGCATCAGACAATCCATAGAATTATATAAACAACAATTACACTCTTGACGTATGAAAATGTCTAGTACTTCGATGTCCCGCCCCAGATGTAGCGAGGTTTGCTGATAGCAAATATTGCCACTTATCACCGGACTTGAAGCCTAAGAGTTCTTGTGTTTTTATTATATAAAAAGGAGTCTATGGGATGGCACTGACACAGTTCGACACAGGGGTGAAAATGAAGTGGTGGTAAAATTTCCTTCAATGCGTGATGACAGCAACTGTCCGGTAAAGTTTTTAATCCAGTGAGGAAAAACTAGGCGCAGTCACAGTCAGGTAAATAGATATTCTCTCTCAACAGAGCAGTAAATAAAATATCGCTACTGGCACTGTTCATCTTCCAGATTATCTCACAGATTGAAATTTAATTTTGATGATTTATTCAAATTTTCTTGGGTAGGCTTTCTTTCATGTAATTATGAAAGCTAGGTCGCATCGGACCGCCACAAGATTAAATTTTAAAAAATGTTTCATCAATTTTCTGGAAGTTTAAGAACCGAGTCTGAAACTCTCTGAATGATTTCTTTATGCTGGGATTGCAAAGGTGATCATTCTATAGAAAAAGATAGAAAACCCATGACAACATAATCATACCTCAAAAATCAAATAATATTCTAACGTGCGATAAATTTACCGTTAAGGCTATTATATACACTCGCGTATTTAATTATGTTGGTGCTCCTTTCGACGTTTTCTCCTCACCTCTGCTTCTTGTGTGAGCCTCTCTTCGCCCAATCTGAGGTGGCGCCGTAAATAGCATCGCCACTTAGTGCGATCGGCAGCTTCATCCTCCCATGTTGCTGGATCCATGTCCAGTGCCCTCATATCTCTCTTGCACACATCTTTGAACCTCAGCTGTGGTCGCCCAACTGTTCTCTTGCCATCTGCTAATTGTCCGTAGAAGATATCTTTTGGGATGCGACCATCTTCCATGCGGCGAACATGGCCAAGCCAGCGAAGTCTGCGCTGTCTAAGAAGCGTATACATACTTTGAAGGCCAGCACGTGACAACACCTCGACATTTGTCACTTTATCTTTCCACGAGATGCCGAGGATGCGGCGTAGACACCGCAAATGGAAGGTATTGAGCCTTCTTTCTTGCTTAGCATAGGTCGTCCAGGTCTTGCTGCCATATAGGAGTGTGCTGGTGACGCAGGCATTATATACCGCAGCTTTGGTCTTCATTGTGAGTTTAGAGTTTCCCCAAACACGCGATGTGAGGCGGGCAAATGTAGCTGCAGCTTTGCCAATGCGGCTGTCGATTTCTGTATCCAGTGAGAGTTTGTCATTGATGGTAGACCCTAGGTATGTGAAGTGGTGCACCACTGCCAATTCATAGTTATCGATAGTGATAACTGGTGCAGCACCCACATCCTGACTCAGCACATTCGTTTTCTTTAGACTTATTGTGAGGCCAAAGTCCTTGCATGCTTTAGTGAAGCGATTCATCAAGCTCTGAAGCTCCTGTTGGCTTTGAGTGACGACTGCAGCATCATCAGCGAACAACAAGTCTCTTATAGTGACCCTTCTGATTTTTGTTTTTGCCTTCAGCCTTGAAAGATTAAACAGACGGCCATCTGACCTAGTGTGAAGACATATTCCTTCAGTTGCATCTCTGAATGCATGTTTCAAGAGTAAGGCAAAGAAGATTCCGAAGAGGGTCGGAGCCAGAACACAGCCTTGTTTAACGCCACTTCGTATATCAAAGGGCTGTGACGTGCTTCCAGCATATTGGACTGTTCCCTTCATGCCGTCATGGAATGACTATCATTTTCAGCATTTTAGAAGGGCAGCCTATTTTCAGGAGGATTTTAAAGAGTCCATCCCTACTAACCAGGTCGAATGCTTTTGTGAGGTCTATAAAGGCGATATATAATGGTCTTTTCTGCTCTCTTGATTTTTCCTGAAGCTGGCGGAGAGAGAAGATCATGTCTGTTGTTGATCTGCCAGCTCGGAATCCACACTGTGACTCTGGATATATGCGCTCAGCTAACTTGTGTAGTCGCATTAAGATGACTTTGGCAAAAACCTTACCAACAATACTAAGAAGAGAGATGCCTCTGTAGTTATTGCAATCACTTCTGTCTCCTTTATTTTTATACAGTGTTACAATCTTGGCATCTCGCATGTCTTGAGGAATAGTTGTCTCTTCCCAGTACTGGCACAGCATCCTATGCAGGGGATGTAATAGCGTGCTCTTACAGCATTTGATTAAATCAGGAGGAATCCCATCACTGCCTGGTGCTTTGCCAGAGGCCAAGCTATCAATGGCCTTGCTGAGTTCCTCTAATGTTGGTTCGGCATCCAGCTCCTCCATAGTTGGCAGACTGTTGACACCATCAAGGGCTGCAGGCGTAACGGTATTGTCTCTAGTGTAAAGCTCAGAGTAGTGCTCGACCCACCTCTCCATCTGCTTACCCTTATCGGTTAGCTTCTCTCCGCTGATGGTTTTTAGCGGTGCCGTCTTACTTTTATGGGGGCCAAGTGCTTTCTTTATACCGTCATACATTTGTCTAATGTTGCCTGTTTGCGCTGCGATCTGGATGCTCTCACTGAGCTGGAGCCAGTAGTCATTTGCACAGCGTCGAGCCCTCAGGATCTGTAGGGTTCTGGCACTCGGTGAACGTTTGTATTCATTCATAGCACTGCGCTTAGCTTCAATGACAGGTGCCATCACATCTGATGAAGCATCAAACCAGTCATTTGACTTTGCTGTTTTCTTACCAAAGGTGGCAAGTGCAGTACTTTGAATGGTGTTCCGTAGATGCTCCCAGTTCTCTGTAATAGTATCACCATGCTGAGGGCTACTGAGCACTTTCTCGAAGGTCGCAGTGAATTGAGCGATCATGAAAGGGTCTAACATCTTGCTGGTATCAATGCGTGGTTTCCCTTCATGTCTGACACGATAGAGTTTTCTTGGTTGTGCTCTGATTTTGCAGCAAACCAAGGAGTGATCTGTATCACAGTCTGCTCTATGGTACGAGCGCGTGGAGAGCACAGACCTGAGGAGTGGCCTTCTGACGAGAATCAGGTCAAGTTGGTGCCAGTGCTTGGATCGTGGGTGTCTCCATGACACCTTATGCTGGGGTTTTGTCTGAAAGTAGGTGTTGGTCACGCAGAGGTCATGGTGGACGCACAACTCTAAGAGCCGTTGTCCATTTTCATTCATCTTGCCAATACCAAACCTGCCCAGACATGAAGGCCATGAAACATTATCGGCACCCACTCTAGCGTTAAAGTCACCAAGGAGAACAAGCTGTTCTTGCCTAGGTATGCTTTTGATAATTGCTGTTAGATTCTCGTAGAACTCATATTTAGCTTCTGAGGCAGAGTACAGAGTAGGAGCATACACACTGACAAGGGTGATGGGACCTGTGCTAGTTTGCAGGCGGAGCGTTAACAGGCGTTCTGATCCATTCTCGCCTGGTTCAACCATTTTAGTTAGCGATTTTTTTTTACCGCAAAACCTACTCCGTGTTCTCTAGCTTTATTAAGATCTTTCCCTTGCCAATAAAATGTGTAGTCCTTCTCGCTCACCGTTCCAGAGCCCGCCAGGCGCGTTTCCTGACGTGCAGCTATATCCACCTGAAGTCGTTTAAGCTCATCATTAATTATGGCTGTCTTCCTTACATCGTTTACATCCTGTAGGTTTTCGGATAGTCCAGTCAACATAGTCCGGACGTTCCAGCATTCCAATCTGAGAGTTTGCTTATTTCTATTTTTTCGATAATTGCTTGGTGCAAAATTTTCTGCCCACAGTTCGGGTTTGACCCTAATCCCCATGCACCCAATGGGGAAAGCAGACAGTGGCGGGACAACACCTTATTGACTGGGGGCTGCCCAGCTTGAAGCGGGCGGTAGCTGTCCAGTGAGATCCTAGAACCTCTCCCATTGTCGGAAGTAGCCCCTGGCGCCATGCCCTACGCCAATTGGGCAAAATGCTTATAACCGGTAACTGCTACTTCCCGTGTTTTGCCGACACCTATAGGGTGAAGCTGGAGTGTCCTCTCCAGGGCGCGAGCTTGGGCACAGTTATATGGAGATCAAGCTGTTGCCCATGCAGCATGTTCCCCCTCTCCACACAGCCGGTAGATCCAAAGGAACGGCAGTAGCCGATACAGTTTGGTACCAGCCATGTCGCAGGAGTTGCCAGAATAATGTCGAATCGACATTAGACTGCCTTAGGGACTCCGACTCCGGATTTATCCTCAGGGTTTACTCCCGAAGCCAATTCCATAAATGGATATTCCCGCAAGGCAGCGGTGGTTTGAATTCAGAGTTCCTTCTCTTAGATAAGCTACCAACCAAGGATCACGAGCCCTATCTGCCCGAAGCTGCTGGTTTTAAGGCGCCAGTCGCTCGCCTTTGCCCCTTCTCCCGTCAGTGGAAACAGTTCCGCCGGGCTCAAATTGAGCCACACGTTAAGGCCGGGAGCTGGACTTGGTTGTCAGAGGCTGTTTGAGGCGCGTGCCATAGAAGTATTTTATCTGCAGTGAGAGCTTATCCTCACTACAACTCCCGGCAATAACAACCTTTGGATCTCTTTGGATGTTAAAATACACATCTTTATATATAGGACTTAACTAAATTTATTAATTATAAATTCCTTCGCGACTTTAAAAGTTACTTTAACATTAAAGCATCTATTATTTTTGGAAATATTATAATAGATATATCATTAACTTTACCACTGGAACTTTTGGGATGAGTTTAATTTATTAGATTTAAATAAACACAAAGTCCAGCGAAATAAAATGAAAGCACTAGACCACTGATCACTTTAACAAATATATTATACCGTGCACAGAAACAGAAATCACTCCAATGTAGCCACCAATTCAGATGGAAATCTAGCAGAATTTCTACAATAGCTAGTTGTTACGTGCAGTCTTTGATATCTTACAATATTATACATTGGTATACTTGTTATGTTCGCAAATATTTTGTAAACAAAATAGATATTTTTTAGTGCTTAAGGGAAAGTCATTATTGAGTTACTTCCCTTGAAAGTTGTGCCGTCTCTTTCGATCGAACTCCGCGGATGAATCCAGTTTTACTGCGATTTATTCTTTGTTTGGGTAGTAATAGATTGTTCTTGCTTCAGAATATCTATGGCCTGAATTTATGTGTATTGTTTGGCTGAGTAGGACGAGTCTGTCACAGAGCAATGAAACATTTAATGAATGACTAACTTTAAGACAGATTCATTATCTGTATCCAAACGTGAGTGACAGCTCACGAGAGAAGCGGGGAGCCGCGCTAGCGTAGTGGTTACAACACCGCTCTGGCAACCGGGTGATTCAGGGGATTAGGACATTAACAATAAGGACATTTGAGATTTCGCCTCTGTATTGGCGGCTTGAGCGACCCAGCGTATCAAAAAAAAAAATCTGCCTGAAGCGAAAAAAAAAACGAAAAGAAGTAAAAATCCATCTTGACATTAACAAAACATTTAGTGACTTTCAAGAAGAGAAAAGGGATGCCCGTATTATCGCTTGATTAGTCCAGAGATCACTGCTACACATGAGAACCCATTGCTAGCGGTTCAATTTGATTATATGGAAAAATCTGTGCTGGACATTATGTTAAGGAATCTTCACTAGACGAGATTAGGTCTAGAAGTCATCTTGGATATTGTTTATAATCTGACGTGCTTTGTCAGTAAACTCAGATGATATATATATGGGCAATACTGAGTGCTTGGCTATTGACAGTCCATTATACTATTATTCTACATGAGTGCCCATGTATCATTGCAAGACCATTTATCCACTGTACCATGATGTATTATGCCAACCTGTGATTTGTCACTATCTGTGCTGTCGAGTGTGTACGTCCAATTAAACTGTAGTAAAGGTACACAGTCGTTGGTGTCGATGACTTCCAGCCATACATGAGTGTGAGAAAAGAACATTTGTCAACACCACGAACTCTTCCTATCATTCGCATATTACACACTCAATCTATGTCTACACACCACTGCGTAGGTCAAGTTGACATTCCATACTCAAACCACGAGCAACACAACAACACAGTATTTAACTCTGGTGATGTTCGAGTGAGCTTCAGATTTTTCAGCATGTCTCTTGCTCAGGGCAAGGGTCTTGTATTAAAAGAGTTTATCAACTGATGATGACGTCTGTCTCCCAAAGAAAGATCTTATCACTAGTGAATCTTAAATCTCTGGCGACCGAATGATAACATGGCTTTCTACGTGGTCTGCATATATCTAACTGAAATGCAAGATTGATGGGACATGAGAAAATTGACACCTTTTTAGATCTCATGAGACTTTTGGGGATCTGACCGCCAGACTAAAGAGAGAAGCCGCCCCTGGTCTGACGTATCTCCGCTCGCTGCTTTCGCGTCGGCTTTCCCGTTCGCTCCCACTGCGATCGGTTTCGTGTTTAACACCGAGATGCGAAATACCGGCAGGAAACTTGCGTCGCTCGTTTCAGGGACCACTACTACCTTTGATAGCGCCGATAGTCTTTCCTGAGATCCCTCAGTCTGTTTGATCGTGTGCCGCTACTTTCTGTTTGATTCTGGCACCGCCCCCACTGGGCCAAGTTAATGAAGATACTGCATATGATTGCTCAAGAGATGTCTGTGGGCGTGATTTAATCTCTCCTTAAATCAATGCGATGACCAGAATGAAATGTAGATAAACTGTCCACATATTAATCAGCAAACGTGTTGACCATCTGCGTAGAACGGTTGCATAGCTAATGAGTCCAGGTGAAAAAAAATCCCGTTTGACGAAAAGTTACAATATTCGGGGGCACTGATGCTATACGAAGGGGTCGTTACGAAGGGTCGTACCATATCATGCAACACTTCAGGGGTACCGATGTTATGAGCGGGTTCTTACCATCATCTAAAAATTCACTGTATTTGTGATAATAGATATAGACAGGGAAAGCTGTCTTTTCTTGGGCAAGAAGTTAACATTCGGTCAAATATTATTTAGGCTTTGTTAATGGCATTGCAGAAAGCAGATTGTACTGCAGAGATACGTTACTTATAAGTTGCACTTATTCTACATTCTAAATAGTCTAAAACAGGATTTCCTTACCTATTTTGTGCCAGTCTATGGACCCCTACTAGGAAAAACAATGTAAATGAAAGCATAGTATAAAAAACTTAATATTTTAAATTTTAGGTTATGTACACAGTCTCCCTAGAATCCATTCATAGACCACAAGGATCTGTGGATCACAGGTTAAGAAGCCCTGCTATAAAACTTGAAAACAGATATGAGTTTACCAAGGTAAATCTTTAGATAAATCGGTGTTTCTAAAGTAGACACCACAGCTCTTGGGTCGCCTACCACTGGCATGCAGTTTCTACAGGATGTGGTAACTAGCCCGTACCCAACCCATCTTAGTTGCCTTTTACAACATGCTTGATAGTGTAAGAGGTAGCAGAAAAGAACGCTTGGAGAAGAGAACTGGAGAGAGAAATAAAGTGGATAAAGAAGACATGTAAGGACTTTGAGCGGATGGCAGAGGACATTGACGTGAATTTATTGGAGGCCTATGCTCCTCAGTGTTTCGAAGATAAATGAATGAATGTTGTTAATTTCTTCAGACACATCAGGGTAGTAAGCATTTACTCACTGATATCAAAATGTATAGACCAGTTCAGGTCACCACTTATAACGCTGTCTTTCTCTTACACATTTGCCTTTAACTTTTCTTTCCATTATGATCATCAGCAATGTGTTATCTTTTTTTATGTGGCCAAAATATTGTATCTAATTTTGATCTCCTTCATGAATTCTCTTTTCATTCCTAGGATTTGTAGGACCTTTTTTTTTTTTTTTTTTGTCTTCTTGTTTTTCCATGAGATGCGCCCCATTCTTCTATATATCTGCATAATGCACTAAGTATAGAGCCGTAAACGCATTTTCACTTGCTGTGAACTTGTGACTGTGATCATCCCAATTGGTTTATTTTAATGGACAGTATTCCACAACATGCTAGCTGTCCGGCGATGGGACACTGGGACCAATTCCCAGATGCAGTGACATAAAAAAAGGTACTTTGTGGTTCGATGCAAAGAGCTTATGATGCCGCCCCTGCACAACACCGTGGCTGTCTGCAGTGGCGGTTCCAGGGGGTTGTCATTGGGGGTGCTGCACTGTTCATTCATTTAAAATACTATACATAACACTCACAAATTGTGACCACCATGTAAAATACCAACCCAGACACAAAACATTCTTTCAGTTCATCTTTGTTTTCATAGACTGTGGAAACAGTCCTGGAGTTGAAATTCCACCTAGTGTTACATGTTGACGGAATTATTTTACACTTTTTCTGCAGAACCGAGAGTCGTTGTGGTGATCTTGAAAAAAATGCAGGTATTCCTGACAATGTGTGAAAGAAAATACGCACTTCTGAATTTTGTGATACAGCTTTTTGCATTATTAGCTTTAGCTGGTGTGCGTAACAGTGAATAAAATGAGCATGTTGGTACAGTATTTTTGTTTAATTATACTTTGTACTCCACCTTTCTCTCCACTCATTACAGCGGCACCGTCATAGGTTTGAGCTATTAGCTTGGTATAGTCATCTTTCAGAATAAATATCAGTTGTAGTAAAACGTATTCTGACAGACCTTGAGCGTTCTGTGAAATAGGGTTGTTAAATCCCCAAAATCTTTCGTGCACCTGACCCTCGTGCTCATAACGAAAAACAAGAACTTGTTGTGTCGTTGTTGCAACATCTGTTGTGTCGTCCGTCATAACAGCAAGGAATTTTGCTTTGCTTATGTCGCTAGCAATTTGAGCTCTGCACACTTCTAGTAATTGGAGAGGAATCACTCTTCTCTCAGTTCCCAGCAAAATACTAGGCAGGATAATTATACAGAGAATTTCAAAGGCAGTAGACTACAAACTGAGGAAAGAACAAGCAGGATTTAGAAAGAACAGGAGATGTGTAGATCATATATTCACTCTCAGGAACATTATAGAGGAGTGCTCAGAATGGCAAAGACAGCTTTACATTAATTTTGTTCATTTTGAAAAGGCTTTCGACAGCATACATAGGGACAGTTTATGGAAAATACTGAGGGTTTATGGAATTCCAAGCTGCATAGTGTCAATAATAAAAAGCCTCTATGCCAACTTTACGTGTAGTGTTGGGCAGAGCAACCTAACCTTTGAGGTGAAGACAGGAGTACGACAGGGATGCCCCTTATCAACCACTCTACTTTTAACAGTCATAGACTGGGTGATGCGCCAGACAACAGAGGGCAGTCCAAGAGGAATAAGATGGACAACATTTTCTACATTGGAAGATCTGGAATATGCAGATGACATTGCACTACTAGCACATTCACATCAACACATCCAGGAAAAAACGGATAGACTTAATAAGTTTAGCCAGCAGGTGGGCTTGAATATCAATTTAAAGAAGTCTGAGGTCATGACGCTCAATGTGAGCAACCCTGAGCCCATATCAGTAAGGATCAGCAATTGGTACAGACAGATACCTTCACATACCTAGGAAGCATAGTAACACCAGACGGCGGGGCAGGCAGAGACATCAATGTCAGAATGAATAAGGCAAGAACAGCCTTCTTTAGCCTAAACAACATCTGGAAGTCCTCCCAATACAGCACAAGCACAAAATTAAGATTATATCAGAGCTGTGTGCTTCTCTGTGGTGCGGAATGCTGGAGAGTTATAGAGAAGGAAATGTCGAAATTGTCCTCTTTTCACACAACATGCCTAAGAAAAATTCACCGAATCTTTTGGCCAAATACCATCACTAACCAAGATCTGCTTACTCGTAGCAGGCAAGAGGACATGCACACCATCATAGCTGGCAGACGCTGGAGCTGGGTTGGTCATGTCCTCAGAAGAGACCCCGATGCCATCACAAGAACAGCTATGCTTTGGACCCCTGAAGGAAAACGAAAGAAAGGCCGACCAAAACAACCTGGCGGAGGACTGTGGAGGCTGAGATGCAAAGAATGAACCAGAGTTGGGGCACTGTACGAAGGATGGCCACCGACCGAGCAAAGTGGAATCAATTTGTTGTTGCCCTACAAGACGCCACTAGGCGTGATGGCCACTGACTGCTTTGACGGTTGGCGGCTAAGGATCAAAGAAGAAGAAAGAAGAAGACACTTCTAGGATACATTGTAGAAGCTCGTTTTGAATTGTTTTTGAATGCCCTTTGAAAACAGTGGCAGTTTCAAAATGAGTTCGCAATGTATCATCCAGTTTAGAAGCAAAGTCTAGTAATCCTCTAAAGACGCCCTGATTAGCAGACTCCAAACTTTCATCATGACCACGCAGTGGAAGTTCAAATTTCTCACAAAACTTTATGCAGTCAATTATTTTTGAAAGAATGTTTCTGTTTCTTTTCACCTCTTCATTGTGTTTATTAATATTTAATTTGTATGCCTCGCTTAACTGTGAAAAAATATCCACTGTCCCCAGCATCCCCAATGCTACAACGTTTCTAACGTGTACTGTGCTATTGTCGTATTTCTGAAGCTTGCTATGCAAATGTATCAGATCCGTTACGCCTGTCTTTGTCCATGTAGTATCACCGTTGAAAAGTAAACAAGGAAAACAAAATAATGCATTCTTTACATTACAGCCACACAACCAGTTATGATGTTCGTAAATTTCTCTGTTAAATTGTCTCTGGTATGTACTGTTCCTGCTAGTCGAGGTCTGGATAATTTTTAGATTCGGAAGAGGCCGACCTAGTGTTTTTACACGGCATTTTTCAGCCAACGACAATCGCGAAAAAACAATTTCTTGTAAATATGTAACAGTTACTTCACTCATTTCTATAATTATTCAGCACACAAGAAAATATAAGCATTAAATTAATCTCAAAACAGTGCAATTGACCAACGTTTTACGGTATTGTGGTGAACGCGGACGTAAACAGTCGCTTGATAGATTTAATTTCCACGTGTGCTGTGTTCCGTTGCAGCACTTGTTAACTCTTTGACTCCGCAATTATTTTTCACCCTGTGTCGTAATTTTCATTCGTGATAGTCTAAAAACCACGCTCAGAGCGTTGTTCCGGAGTCAAAGAGTTAAATAAATTAAAACCAAACGCAGGCTGGCCTCTTGCTGTGTATAACAAGCATTCGCTTATAAGAGGTCAAGGTCACTTGAACTGTAATCGTTTGCAGCACTCCACAATACGGTGGGTTGGATAATTTTTGTTTGTTTTGTATTCAACCCTTCCGGTGTAACCTCAATTTTTTGGTCTGTCCGGATTACGTATTATAGTAGAGACAGTATGCAGGCCTTTTTTTTTTTTTAATAGGGAGTGCTGCAGCTCAACAGCACATTAAAGAAAGCCGCCACTGGCTGTCTGCCATTTTCAGTTGAGTGCAAGTTTCAGAGAGAAGTCTCTGCCCTTTTATAATACTATTACTGAAGATTCATTATTGTTATTATTAGAAATAAAAAGAAATGTAATTCCTTCCTTTGTTTGCTCCTTACGGAGTATGGGAGAACTACTGCAGTAGCTGCCATTCAGGAAGTCTGCACCAAAGAATTTATGTCATGTTGCAGTGGTGATCTGTTGTTCTACATGGTGGAGTGTCAAGCCCTCAGGTAAGCCTCACCTTAGTCACCTCTTATGACATGCAGTGTAGGAGTAATGATCATATTATTTCTTTATCTCATCAGAGGTTACCCCCTTTATTATTTTATGACTTTAGGGTGGGTAATAGCGTGGTTTAAATCCACTAACAAAGCGGTCAGAGTGGCTAAAAGTTATGGCGTCCGCCTCGAATTTTTAAGGTACCAGGTTTGATTCCCAGTTGAGGGAATATAATTTATGGACATTTTTTTTTCAGAACCAGTGACCCTAATGATGTCATACTCCCCCCTGGTTTCCTGGGTAGTGAGATTGGATGCCTAGCCTTCTCGAATAAGGGTGAAAAAATAGGACGTCCCGTGTGCAAGTTGCTCGTGTTAAAAAGGCCACGACAGTTGGAAATCATAAAGAGTAGGCCAAAATGCCGCTTTCCTGGCAAAATTTAAAATAGAAACCTACCCACCACAAAAATATTTATAGAATGTGTGATTCCTATATACTCACATTGGGATTCTCACCGGTGCTACGGAGTATCATGCTCTGTGCTGACATCCTTCTTTAATGATCTAAGGGAGGAGATCTAAGCACTGATGGAGTTATCCAATGAAGATGGTCCTTAAAACCAAACCAAACCACTTACGAAGCAGGTGTGTCTTTCTCGATTGAAAGACTGACAAAATGTATCAATCTTTCTTTGAATATCACAGGTATTAAATAGGTTTCTTCAGCTTCTTGTTGTGGGAACAAATGTTAAAATGATACATCATAAATACCAAAGTCAATAGAACTACGTGTCATTCATTCATTTCCCTGTTATGCTTCCTTTGGAGCATGAAGCCACACTTGCTGAAATCATGTACCAAAATATTAATGTGATTTAGCAGCCGTGTTTTCTGAAACAATTTGTTTCACATTCTGAAGTTGTTAGGTTCTTGCATTGCATTTGGGTAACGCATGAAATCAAGAAAAATCAGAATGTTTAATTCAAATGTCAAGTCGGTCTTATTTTATGGCTCTGAAGCATGGAGAACAAAAAACAGCAGCTACAGACTTTAGTAAATGGGTGCTTGCATAGATTAGAAGGACAGAAATGGTGTGACAAGGTCAACAATGTCAAACTGATGACAAGAACCAGACAAGTCCCAGTGGAACAATAAATTAGAAGAAGATGCTGACAATGGATGGGGACACATTGAGGAAACCTGTTGATAGGACACACATTGAGGAAACCTGTTGATAGGGCAAACATTGAGGAAACCTGTTGATAGGACACACATTGAGGAAACCTGTTGATAGGACACACATTGAGGAAACCTGTTGATAGGACACACATTGAGGAAACCTGTTGATAGGACACACATTGAGATAGCCTGTTGATAGGACAAACATTGAGGAAACCTGTTGATAGGACACACATTGAGGAAACCTGTTGATAGGACACACATTGAGGAAACCTGTTGATAGGACACACATTGAGGAAACCTGTTGATAGGACACACATTGAGGAAACCTGTTGATAGGATTCACATTGAGGAAACCTGTTGATAGGACACACATTGAGGAAACCTGTTGATAGATGTAGCATTAAAAGGCAGTCCTTGTTCTGAAATGCCCAGGATAAAAGAGGCAGAGGTGGATAAAAAAACTTATGAAGAGAACTGGAAGCAGAAGTGAAAAGGATGAGGAAGACATGGACAGAACGTGATATGATGGCACGTGACGGGAGGACTTGGCGTGTGGTTTTTGAAGTCATATTCTCCTTGAGACCGAAGACGCAGCAAAAGTGATGAATGCAGTCAGTGACTCATAGCTTGACTGCTTGCGTCAGGGTCAGCGAACCAGAGCTGACCAAGACCCTACTCCACCTCCAAGTGGTGGTCCTGGAAACAGGCTGCATCACTGCAGTCGGGCTGAGAGAGTAGGGATCGAAAAGGGAAGGCAAATCCGGTCCCAAAAAATGCCGTGCTGAAGTCGGATGTGTCGGCCGAAAGGCGCAGCTTCGCCGTAAACGGACACATCGTCCTTTTCAGGACGAACGCTGAAGAAGAAGAAGGAAAAGATATTCTCCTTAAGGAGCTAAAAGGTATTGAGTAATTAAATGATTGATGAGGTAGTTAGCCTCATGCATTACCTCAAATTAGTCCCCTCCCATGACATACCTGAGGGAGTAGTGCCCCCTATTCTTTCTCTGTTTCCTTAGAGACATCCCCCCCCCCCCCCCTCCTGGCAACTACATCAGGCATAAATGGTTCACCTACCGTTAAATCCACCGAGGAAATTTATTTTAGAAACCTACCTGGAGAGAAATCCAGGTTGTGTCCTAATTACCTTGCTCTTTTCAGAGAAAAAATATATCCTTGCTTTATCCAAATAGTCCAGCTGGGTTTAAATCATATTGGGTGACTTGACAACAAACTACAACAGAAGAAAACAGTAAATTTCCCAGCAACAGCAGCTTCAGCTGATGGAACGAGACAAGAAGATTTGGCATTAGTTAGTTGAAGGCCTATGCTCCTTGAGTGGTTGAAGGGTGATGGCGAATGAATCAAAGACAGGTGACGGTTCTCTTGTAAGAAGGCGCATGACAAGTCTCTCAGGTGCAGATATAATTTTAGAAAACTTTGGCACGTTTCTGTACATCTGGTTATTGCTTTGATTTTAGAGAAACAGTTTGGAATATTTTCATCAGTTAACAAAAACGTTAATACAATTTTTTGAACCTTGCTGACATTTTTGCTGTTTGTTTTTGTCATTTCATTGTTTTTAGTTGCCAGTGGTGATGGTACACACACACACACACACACATTAGCGTCGACACAACCAAACAGTACCAAATCCAAACTTATAGTTAGTGCAACAGTGGTAGACTTTAGAGTATGAATTGTCACATCGACAGCTGTTTGAATTTTATAATTGGGGGGGGGGGGGGGGGGCCACCCCGGGTGACAGCCAGGAGGAAGGGTGCCATCGAACTCTGTTATGATAGTTTTTACTGTTTAAAAACATACTTGCAAGTGTGTTTCTTTGTGGGAAGGGAGTGCGAAATGTAGGATCCGCCCCGGGTGCCAGATACTTTAAGGACGCCCCTGCGCGTGAGCATTATTGAATTAAGCATTAATGGTATCGAGTTGTTCACAATAAGTGACGCGTTGCGTTTAAAGTAATATACAGCTCTGAAGGCATGGGGCAGTAATTCAGTAATATTCGTCGCATTAGTTTATGATGGATTAGGTAACTTTGACCAAGTAAGAGAATGCGACAAGTAAAGAACCGTAACCGCAGTTAATTTAAAATCCAAGCAAAAATGAACATGTAAAATGTCAAAACTGATGAAGATAAACAATAACAACAAACAAAATTTACAAGCTGGCAATAAAAGTCTTGACACCGTCTCGACTTCAGATTGTTATTTTCTCTGTCCTGTTTTGGGAATCGGCAGAAAACAAAACTGAAACTTCCAACGATCTGTTTCCATGTGATCAGTGTGTTTTTTTATACATAACATCAAAGCACGGCCAGGAATTCTGACGTATAACAATTTTCCAGACCTAAAGGTCTTTTATATTTGGACATGCGCCCTAATATAACCGGCTAGGTTGAACGGGACGTGCCTTGCCAAAACGAGGCAAAATTTTATTTTTTTAAAAGTAAAAATTTTAAAAAATCTGACCTCAGTGGCCACTGGAAGATTCTCAAACAACCTTAAAGCGGAGGCAGAAGTACTAAAACCTGCTCCAACTACCATCATGGAAAATAAAAATGTGGCTAAAGACAAGACAGTGCTCCTCGCAGACTTACTATCAGTCATCACTGTCGCCGGGAACAATTAAAAACAATGAATTAGTCTGGCAGAAGCACTCATGGAAACCAGTTATAAATTCAAAACAGTAAAAGTATAATGGATCCCTGCCCACTACAAGATATATGGAAATGAGAAGGCAGACATACTTGCTAAAGAAGGGGAAAGAAAAATCAAACTGTAGACATGGCAACATTGGAAGAGATTAAATCAATATTTTAAAACTAACTGACAATTCCAACAGTCTGCCAGTTATGTAGTGTGTATATCCAGGTCAGAGCGTTTAAAGCCAGCTGTCAGAAACTATGCACGCAGATAACATCAGATGGAATACGCAACTCAGAAAATATCTCACATGAAAATTTCACCCCAGAAGATAAATAAAATATGCGGCAGCAGATATTTATACATGGGCTTCAAAAAGTTCTTCAGTACCAGTATTACCAATAATTTTATATACTTTCCCTGGAAGCGAATCGTGGACAATGAGTAAATAGATATTGAGATAACTGGCAATCATTGTTATTTTTAAATAAAAGTTCGTTAATATTATAATTACATGCAGAGTTCTTCATGAAGGACAACTTACATAACCTTTTGGGATTAGAAAGGGAGTGCGACAGGGATGCCTCTCGTCTTCATTTCTTTTCTTACTAGCAATAGATTGGGTTATGAAAACATTGACATCACACAACACAAATGGAATCTGACTAAACAGCTTGATGATCTGGGTTTTGCAGACGACTTGGCTCTTCTGTCCCATAACCATAATCAGATACAAGACAAAATAAAAATACTTGATGAGAGGTCACCACAGTGGGTCTGAAAATACACAGGGAAAAGACAAAGATAATGAGAATAAATGCAAGAAATTATAACAGGGACGAACTTGAAGAAACACCACTGAAAGATGTACAATCGTACACATATCGTGGCAACAATATAGACAAAGATGGAGGGACAGACAATGATATCAAAATAAGAATACAAAAAGCAAGTGGAGCTTGCATTGCATTGGGAAACATATGGAGATCAAGAGAAATCAAGTCCAACACAAAAATAAGAATCTTCAACTCAAATGTCAAGTCAGTCCTATTATATGACTCTGAGACATGGAGAACAACAAAAACAACAACCAAAAAGCTACAGACTTTCATAAACGGATGCTTGCGTAGAATAGAAGGACTGAAATTGTATGACAAAGTCACAAATGTGGAATTGATGACAAGAGCCAAACAGGTGCCGGTGGAGCAAGAGTTGAGAAGAAGACGCTGGCGATGGATAGGACACACATTGAGGAAACCTGTTGATAGCATTACAAGGCAGTCCTTATTCTGGAATCCACAGGAATTCATAAGACACGAGGATCTCCCTCAGGCATGGTCGATTTCCCATAAGACACGAGGATCTCCCTCAGACATGGTAGGTTTCCCATAAGACGCGAGGATCTCTTTTAGACATGGTAGGTTTCCCATAAGACACGAGGATCCCCCTGTCACAGAGAGTTTATTGATCATAAATTGCCTATATCCTCTTCTTTTTCTTTCACCCGTATCCTCTATTTTATTATCACTCTTTACCTTTTTCCTGTATTTTTCGCATCCATTCGTTTGCGAAAAATATTTTCTTCCCCATTCTCAACTTTACCGTTTTCTTTCTCATACTGGTAAACGCATTTATGACATAACGTGTCAGGGAGAGAGAGAGCGTTAAAATGCATCCTATTGCATTAGGTGTCAGTGGACGAAACTGTGAATATATTCGTCTGGCCAGACATAGGAGCAGACATATGTCTACAGCATTCCCTGCACCAGACGAAATACACTATGAATATTCGCTTTCGCCAGACCTATAGGCGACAAATTTGTCTGCATTTTCACCTGCCACAACGAGTTGCATCGGCTGAGCGCTCAGTGAGGCGCGATAGCCGACATCTCCTCGGCGCAGTTTGAGACATTTGTCTGGAAATCCCAGCTGACAAGGCACTCCCTGCTGGCCTGGTCAGCGTGAGGTGTGAAAACGCACGAGTGTCAGTTCATGGTAGTCTTCTAGTTGATGTAAGGTGTTTTAGACGATAAGAGGAGATTATTTCGTTTGGCGAAATAAAGTGGGACCCTTTGTCTGGAAATAGATATAACCAGAATGTTAAACTTTATTTTCATTCAGTCCTCAAAATTCGCAGTAGACAGGTTGTTCGTGAATAGAATAAGCTGTATAGCAAAGCCCTAGTTTGTTCGGAAATTTACCGAGCTCTAGACTTCAAATAAATATATCAGCGTATAATTCTAAAGTGTGCGATTACCTGTAGTTCTGTGTGTTGAGGTATATATTATAATAATTATCTAATATTTTGTGAAGTGTTTAAAGTGATAATCGCTTATTTCATATTTCACTAGTTAGATTTGGTGCAGAGTGCTTAATTTATATAGTCTGTATTATTGTCTAGTGACGTGTTTCAGTGGAAAGCAGAATAAATTATAATTTCTAGCTTAAACAACAATGTAGCTATAATGAATTTAATTTAACTGCTAAATAATCAGAAGGGAACAATTTTTCTAAACTAACTTATAAATGCTAGATGGCTCCTGAGTGTTGACGGAATACGTATGTATTCCTAATTCATGAGGATTGATGATTTTTAAATATATAACTTATTGCACGGGAAGTTTTAAATAATAAGTCAAGCTGTACGCTTGCATTTTAAAAACATAAGTTATATTGAGTACATAATATGTAACATATTTCATATGTGTTTTTTTCTTTATTCAGTGAATACTGGGGTAACCCAAACTTTTCCGGCGTTTTGTACAGAGACATACCTAATAAATGCTTATACTGGGCCTTTGAGCCAGTGCATATTTCTACACTAACTCTAATGTACATGCTGCCTTGTGGCGAGACAAATTACAGAAATCTAAAACATTAACTTTCCGACATTGTTGACAAGTGTGTGGTGAACCAAGATTATTTGTTGAGAGAAGTTGTCCACCGGTCATCTTCCTAATTAAGGGAAACCTCGTGTTCTGACATTGTGTGCTCGTTTAAGCCTAATTCTTACCTCGTGAGTCAAGTGACACTAACTTTAGTCTGAAATAACTATCGCATGAAGCAGACGCTCCCCGGATCCATTTTGATGAAACCAACAAACAAATCTGCAGAATTGGGATCCGCTTCATTTAACGACAGTAACAGATAAAAAGTGTGTGAGTGTCCCAAAGTTTGCGCCAGACGGCGAACCACATCACGATTGTAAGTATATCAGGGCCCTGATGAAAGAACCGAGTGAAAGTAGACTGAAGGATGTTCTTTGTCTGAGTCACCCACGTTGTAACTTCTTTTATGCAAGTTATTGCTAACAATATGTACCCTTAGAATAAAGCAGAGTATTAAGTCTGTCCATACCTTAAAAGGGGGAAAACCATAGACTCAAGCATATGTATCGAACTCTTTGGGGTTATCACTTTCTTCTAACGGGACTGTGAGCTATATATATATATCCAGGGGAGGACCATACAAACGGGTCTATCACTATTGTAGCATTCCTTGATTCTTATGACTATTTGTATATGCGTTTGATGTATTTTGTATGTTGTGATGTAAGTTTACTATGATAATTAAACTATACCTACATTTATTTCAGTGTGGTGGAAAGCGACTCCTTAGATTCTGCAGTGAGCAGAATCTGATCATTACAAACACAAAGTTCCCCCATAAGTGCATACATGCATACACTAGATGTGAACCAACCAAGAATGAGAAGTCAGTGATCGACTATGCCATTGTTCGGAGAAGCTCATTCAGATATGTCCGAGATGCAAGAGTCTGGAGGGGGCCAGAGATTGGAAGTGATCACTACCTGCTAACAATCAAACGAACAACTGAAAGAGTTGCTCAGCCTAGGAACTGCCCAACATCACGCAAAACACCAAGTAAACGAGCAGGAGAAATGAGCATTAGGACCTACAAGCTGAGAGAGCCAGAAATTAAGACCAGATATCAGGGGCTTATTGCTACAGCAGTGAGCAACACAGAAGAACGACCTGATGACTTGGAAACCCTCTGGAATAAATTCAAGGATATCATAAAGACAGCTGCTGCAAAAGCATGCGGTGAAGTCCGACTTGGGAACCAGAGAAAGAGGACACCTTGGTGGACAGAGGAAGTCAAAGAGAAAATAAGAGAGAAGAAAATGGCATGGAAACAATACTTAGGAGCTAAAAACACAACAGGACAAATGGAAAAATATAGAGAATATGTGACACTCAGAACAGAAGCAAAGAACAAAGTGCTAGCAGCAAAACAGAAGTCCTGGGAAGAATTTGGAGAAAAGCTAGAAAAAGATGCACAAGAAAACCAGAAATTGTTCTATAAGACCCTAAAGAACATGAGGAAGGAAAAACAATGCCCTCTCAAATTTATAAAGGACAAGCAAGGCAAATTGCTTACTGCCCCGAAGGAAGTAATGGAAAGATGGAAAGAATATTTCTCAGAACTCCTGGATGGTGAGCATGGTGAAGCATCAGAAATGATAACCACTAGCACAGAAGAGAAAACCAATGATGGTGAAGATGACATAAAGATGGAAGAACTGAGGGCAGCACTAGAGAAAATCAAGATGGGCAAAGCAGCAGGGCATGATGGCATAACACCAGAAATGGTTAAGTACATGGGAACATCAGGCGACCTATTACTCTTAAAGGTCCTACAGGCAGCATGGTGCAACAAGACCATATCAAAGGATTGGGAGATTGCCATCATAACACCAATTTTCAAAAAGGGTGACAATCGACAATGTGGAAACCATAGAGGCATATCCCTTCTCAGTGTCCCTAGTAAAATCTACTCTAGAATCCTAGAGCAGAGACTCCGACGCCTAGCTGAGCCACAATTGGATGAGGTCCAGTGCGGATTCCGAGCAAACCGAAGTACTCAAGACCTAATCTTCACACTCAGACAGCTGAGTGAAAAGGCCCTTGAGTATAAGAGTGAGATCCATCTTTGTTTCATAGATCTGGAAAAGGCGTTTGACAGGGTCCCCTGGAGCAAACTTTGGGACTGTTTGGCAAGGAAGAATATTCCAGCACCTCTGATTCATGCTATACAGAGCTTCTACAAGTCTTGCAGAAATTATGTGAGGACAGCAAACCATAAGTCAGAAGAGTTCAGGACCACCACTGGTGTAAGACAAGGTGATATCCTATCACCTTACCTCTTCATACTCCTTATGGACGATGTCATCAAGGCATGTAAGGAGAGAACAAGAAAGTATTCAGTGGGGTACTGGAAGATGAGACAGGTCTATATTTCGGAGCTGGCATTTGCTGATGATGTTGCCCTGATTGCTAAATCAGAGGCACATCTCCAATCCAACCTGCAAGTCTGGAAGGAAGAGCTGGAGAAGAGAGGGATGGTCATAAGCAGCTCTAAAACAAAATCCATGGTGATATCACGAGAAGAAAGAAAACATCAGATTAAGTTGGGAGAACAGGTCCTGGAGCAGGTCGACCACTTTAAATATCTCGGAGCTATTATAGACCGAAAGGGAGGCATCAAAGAAGAGTTGGCCACTCGAAAAGCAGCGGCTGGGAGACTTTTTCAGGCCATAAATCGTGGATTCCTCAGCAAGAAAGAGGTTGGTAAGAAAACGAAGATGGCTGTATACCGCTCCACCTATGTCCCAGTCTTGACATATGGATGCGAGTCATGGGCAATGACTACAACCCACAAAAGCCAGATCCAAACCTCAGAAATGAGGTATCTGAGGAAAGTGGTTGAAGTAACAAGAAGAGACATGGTCCGCAACCAGACGATCCGTCAAGGCCTAAAATCCCATCCGCTGCAGACCCAAATAGAACAGTCCCAACTAAGATGGTTTGGCCATGTCTGCAGAATGGGAGAAGATCGGCTACCACGACAAGCATGGGAAACAAAGAGCCAGGGATCCAGACCTCCAGGACGACCCAGAGTCCGCTGGGAGGACAACATTAGACATTCTTTGAAGGACCGAGGACTGGAATGGAACAAGGCCAGGAAGAAGACAGCTGATAGAATGGTCTGGCGCTCTCTCTTCCAAACCTCTACACCTCACGGTAGAAGGGGAACGACTAAGTAGTAGTAGTGGTGGTCAGTTCGTTCCCATAATATCTATATAATCATTGTTATAGTTTTTCCCACGTCTGTGTGTCTAACTGTCGTCCATTGTATGTGCGGGCACGTGAGTGGATAGATATATATTAATATACATATTTTTTTATAGACTGTCTGACTCCTTTGGATCTGTTGTAGAAGATAGGCGGAAAAAGAGAGAGATTCTCGATTTCCGGGACAACCTCTATAAATTTCTACCATCTCACTCGTGGAACTCTATTTCTATTATCACATCTCACTGTGGCTATCACTCATTCTAACCTATTCAGAAGGGACCAACCCAAGTCTTAATTTCCCTATCAAAAATCTACGACACCCCTCAGACGTGGTCAGTTTCCCTTAAGACACGAGTATCTCCCTCAGACCTGGTCAGTTTCGCATGAGATACGAGGATCTCTCTCAGACATGTGTCATTTTCTCATGAAGCACGAGGATCTCCCTTAAACATGATCAATTTCACATGAGACACGAAGACCTCCCTTAGACATGGTCAATTTCACATGAGACACGAGGATCTCCCATAGACATAGTCAGGTTCACAAGGGACACGAAGATCTCCCTCAGACATGGTCAGTTACTCATGAGACACGAGGATCTCCCTTAAACATGGTCAATTTCACGAGACACTAGGATCTCACATAGACATGGTAAATTTTACATGAGACACGGGGATATCCCTTAGACATGGTCAGGTTCACATGAAACACGAGGATTTCCCATATAGACATTGTCAGTTTCCCATGACGCACGAGGACCTCCCTCAGAAGTGGTCAATTTAGAATCTGTAGCACTCTTTTTTACAATCATTTAGATTTGAGCTCGTTTCTCATTATGAGCATTTAGAATTTACATCATTTGTATATAATTCTTCATTATCATAATTTAGAAAAATGCAGAACTTTTCGTTATTATCATTTAGAAATTAACCACTCATTGTTATCATCAATTAGAAATTACATCATTCATCGTTATCATCAATTAGAAATTACACCCCAATGACATGTCATTGCGAGGCTGGGGAGCCTGTGGACTTTCCTTCCAACCCGGTCAGGAGCTTTGCTCCTTCCCATCCACAGAGGGTTTATCGCAGGAGCCGTTCAGGTTATTCAGTCAAAATCCTGGTTGAAGACACTTCTTCAAATGCCCACGCCCGGGCTTGAACCTTGAACACCTGATCGCCAGCGCAATGTGGTAACAATTACACCAGCGCGGCTCCCAATTTTTATCTAGAATTTAGATCATTCCTCAATATGACCATCCTGAATTTACTGTTCTACTTCTTTATTTCTTACGAGTGCCTATAAACATACCTTTATGTTTGTTTCATATTAATTTACCGTTTACAGGCCTCGGGTTTCCCTTCCTTATATGTTATCCTGAATTTACACCATGCATGACTGTCATTATTTGTGCTTAATATTATTCTTCATCGTTTAAAATTATTTTTAATCATTCATCGTCATTTAGAATTTACATGATGTAGTTATAGTCAATTTCATTTTTTTTTATTCATAACTCTCCACTCCCAAAGGAGCATAGGCCTTCAACAAACACATGCCAAGTCCTCCTATTATGTGCCATCATCTCAAGTTCTTTCCACGTTTTGCTCATCATTTTCACTCTGTTTTCAGCTCTCTTCTCCATGTGCTTCTTGGTCTACCTCTGCCTCTCTTGCCCTTGGGGTTCCAGAACAAGGACTGCCTTGTAATGCTATCAACAGGTTTCCTCAGTGTGTGTCCCAACCATCGCCATCGTCTTCTTCTCATCTCTTGTTCCACTGGCACTTGTCTAGTTCTTGTCCTCAGTTCCACGTTGGTAACCTTGTCATACCATTTTAATCCCTCTATTCTATGCAAGCACCCATTTATGAAAGTCTGTAGCTTTTTGGTTGTTGTCTTTGTTGTTCTCCATGTCTCAGAGCCATGCAATAGGAGTGACTTCACATTTGAGTTGAAGATTCTTATTTTCATGTTGGATCCGATTTCTCATGATCTCCATATGATAAAATGAATAATCTTTGTCATGAAGGTAAAAACTTTTTATTTTTTTTAATTTTTGAGTGTTTTCATTTCGTATTAAAATTTGGACCATCGGTTGCACACATTTTGCATTTAACTTCATGAATAAGACCTTTTGCCCAGATCTGTTTTCAAAGAAGAGTTCATCAGTGCTCATGCCAGGAACGTGCGCAGTAAGCTGTCTGTGTATAAACAGAAGATAGCCAGCTTCGAGCTCAGACAGTAGGCAAACATTTGCGTCCAGAAATATCCACTACTTTACCAATCTTTCTTCACTGGACGCAAGGTCGTGCGGAAAACTTCAACAAAGAAAACTTTACCGTTTCATGTTGCTTGAGTTAGCCAGGAAAGCTGTTACTTCTAAAATGTAGGATCTGCCCACTGGATTTAAAGAAACTCCGTAAATTCCAAGGCCAAAGCCAGGGCGCTTGGTTAATGTAAAATGACGTGGGTAAACAGAGCTTGGCTGGAAATGTTGTCTGTCGATGTTGCCAAATTAAGCCATTGAAACAAGGCCAAACAAAACCAAACAAACACAGCAGACTGAGGAATACAAAACGCAAGGTTAAAAATAATAACTGAACAACAGGCAAGGCAAAGTAACAAAAAACAGCAGACTTTGGTTTAAAGGTTTGTCGTCTGAAAAGGCTTAGATACAAAGACCTGGACACCGGGTGTATATGAGAAGATAAAGGAAGATAGAACAACTGCTTTCTCAGACATGTATCAAGAGGCGACTAATTTGAGGTTATGCACGGGATTGGCAGCCTCATTTTGTAAAACAAAGTCCTACTGAAATCACTGCTGCAAGAGCACGTGATTGCTTTTAGCCAGGCTTCTTGCAAGGTAGCCTGATGAAGTGGTGGCTTCTTGCTTCACAAGGGCAAAGATGATGATCATGTTGATGATGATAACGATGATTGTGATGATGATGATGATGATGATGATGGCCATCGTAAGATCACAAATATACATTAAATAGTTCTTCAGACTTCAATTCCATTTTTATTAATGTGTAGGATGTTGTTGTTTCACTAGAGCCGCTGAGCATGTCACTCTTTCGCAGCCAATGCAAAGCTGAAGAATTTGCACGTGTTCCGAAGCCGTTGAGTGATGCTGTATAGATTGTTTGTGATTGTTGGGGAGTCCTACAGTTGCTATCTTCTTTCCGTGGAGAGTCCTGTGCAAGTCAGCACAACTTGAACTGTCTCATATGGTTGGATACAGTTCCGGCAAAGAGGTTCATTTGAGGGGTTTAATTAAGTACTTGCTGAGTCTTATGTGTTATACGTGCATGATTTGGGAGCCGCGCTGGTGTAATGGCTACAATGTTGTACTGGCGACCAGGTTTTCAAGGTTCAAGCCCGGGCGTCAGCGTTTGAAGGAATGTTTACGACCCCGAATTTGACTGAATAACCTGAACGGCTCCTGTACATAAACCCTCTGCGGATGGGAAGGGGCGAAGCTCCTGACCGGGTTGGAAGGAAAGTCCACTGACCCCCCAGCCTCGCAGTGACATGTCATTGGGCCAAAAGGGCTGGAAAGCTCGAGTGCCGCTGGTTAGAAAAAAAAAAAAACGTGCATGATTTGGTTGGCTAAGTCCTTGATTTTCACTTACACTTTTACATGACAACGAACGAAGAAAAACTTACAGCACTGATTATGAAGTAAAATAAGAAGACAAAGGTGGGTCGTAGAATTCTGACGGACTGAATGTCCCAGTGTTTGTTCAGACGCACGATACCATCTGATGAAATCCCATTTTTAATTTTGGTGTGTACGTGTGTGTGTGTAGAAAATACCGTAAAATGGACTCTACGAGATTAAATACAGGCTGACTTGTACTGTAATGATTATCCCATGAGCATAAAGATTATATTTAATGAATTCGATGCCGATGACTCGTTAACTTAAGCACAACTTCATATTAGTCGCATTTAACATATGTAACGCATTTAACGATACGCCCGACGCATCCATGGGCCTATTCTTTATTTGTTTCATAAGAGACTCCGAGTAGCTAGCTACACGAGGCAAAAAAAAAAAAAAAAAAAGTGAAGACGGATGGGCTGATTAGAAGTTTGTATCAGAGAGCGGGAAATAGAAACTTGATGACATGTCATAATGGACAAATAGCAGACGATTGTATTTGCAGAAAAGAATATGAATGATGAAATCGCCGAATAAAAAAGAAATACAAATTGTATGCTAATCACTGACAGAGTTGTTGTACAAGGCCACTACACTATTATGAGTGTGGCGTAGGCTTGTGCACGCCACATGGGAGTAAGAATGTTGATGATTGTGGTGCTAGCAAGTGCAGCACTACTGTATGGTCGCTATGCGTAGTTCGCATGTGACGTCGGTTTGTTTGACCGAGTTACTAGAGCATTTGTTTACAGTCTTGAAGACTGGTTGGATGTGTCTAACAGTGTTCCCTTGTCGGAACTTATTTTGTAATGTGTTTATGACTTGAATGGATGCCATGGAAGTGTCTTATTGCCAATATGATTGAGGATGTGTATTACAAATACCGAGCTGTAAATGTATCAGCAATAAATGTCGCTGTGTTTGAACAAGGAGTTCAGATCCAAGTTATTGATGCTGGCTCGTTTAAAGCCATTACACAAGTTATTGTTTACCGCCCGTAAGCCGGGGAATCTCTAGACAACGAATCACAAGAGCTGAGGTGCATATTACAGACATTTACCCCACCACAATGAGGCTGTACGTGTGGCTGGCAATCTCACTGTGTACAACAAATTGCCAAGGAGCGCAAAGGAAAATGATGACGACAATGATAATGATTGATGGTGATGATGATGAAGATGATAATCATCATCATCTCCATGGTTATCAGTTTGTTTGTGTCAGTAGTGACAATTCACATCCGTTTATCTGTCTGCTCTGACAGTACAATTTGTGCAATGACCGGCAGGAGTAATTTTCTGTCAGAAAACGACGCAAAACTTGTGTCAAATTAACGAGACTGTGACCAAGTGGCTTTCCAGGCTGAGAAACGTGTCAGAGGCATTATTTCTGTTCACATCAAAACATATTTTCCCTTTCATGAGACGCGTAGGAGCGGAAATGCTGAAAATGAATCTGCCAAGAAGGGACACGCGACAAACTTACGCTCCAGTTGCTCAGATCTTCCGAAGCTTTTCTTTCTCGCATTTTCTAAAACCTGTTTTTCATATTTTTTTCATATGTAGCTCTCGCCATGCTGTCATTCAATGGACAACTTGATCAGTCAGTGTCCACAGTTTTGTTGAGCTCACAGGCCAGCTAGCAGACGTTTCTATTAGTGGCTTAGGTAAGGCCTTTGCTACTCCCGGGTGCGGAAAGCCCCGGACGTAATTTCACTACTGTAATAACTACTATAGGGAAAAGGATTATCAGCCGCCTGTGGTTTCCGATCTGTTGTCTACGCATGTGACTTCCAGTAAACTTGTCTCTGGCATTTCATTAATCTCTTTCTCTCCTTCAACATATATTCTTTTTGCTTCCATACTCCCCCCTCTCTCTCTCTCTCTCTCTAGCAATATATATATATATATATATATATATATATATATATATATATATATATATATATATATATATATATATATAATGTCACGAGAGGGTAGATGTTATTGAAATTAATAAAGATATCCTGGACACAAAGGTGTATCAGGTGATACCAGGATAGTGCCAAATAGAAGTCTGGTCTTAAAAGTAATACCCCCTTCTCTGAAAAGAGTAAGGGTGTATAGATATCAAAGGTAGGATCAAGCTGTATAAGTTCCTAGAGAAGATGGTAAAATATTACTCTAAGTTCCTACTGGCCCCTCTCCAGATCCTCCTCTGTTAATTTTATTATTATTATTATTATTAACTCTGCTAGGGGTATTAACTAAATCTATCTACCAACAAGAACTGTAACTTAACTTAAATAATTTTAAGTAAGTCTGCTGGTAAATATTTACAATTTATATTTACAGATGTTCTTTTCTGTTTGAAAAGCTTTCAAGAAAACTCAAAATTCAATTACAAATTTAAATAAATAAACATTTGAAAATTGTTCAAAAAAATATCAAAGTCTCTAAAATTGGTAGAAGATTCTCTCTTGGATGAACTCACTCTTGTAGAATATCAAGGCTATATCTTTATAACACTGTTATTTCACTGTCCCCTGATTTTAGGCTATCACTGGCTATAACCATGCCCCAACATGGGTCATCATTTAATATTACTGTCTGTAATCTTGGTGTGACTGGAATACTCTACACAGTAGCCTTGTTTAACCACTTATCTTGTAACTTGAAGCCAGTTCCACTCTTGTCCTGGAAGGAAAGATTAACTGAACTTCCTCCAGGCAGTAAGTACTTGATGACTGGCCCTCTGAACTCAAAAGGCGCTTGCACCAGGAGTCCCTTCAGTAGTGGCTGACTTTTTTATGTGTGGTTGGGTTTACAGGAAATTACCTGAAACATATTGGATTAACCACTATATTCTCTATCACTATCCCTTTATTATAGGTGTAGGGGATGTGAGACAGTTTTCAGACAATGTGCAAGCAGACGCACAGGGCACAATAGCAGTAATAACATAATCTATTTCACCGTGAATATATCTTACTCTCATTCCTTAGTTAGAACCATTTGTCCATGATTCGCCTCCATACAATGATTAGGTCTTGTATAAAATACTAAGTAATAGCTTAAACAATACAGTAATACAATTCCTTTCATCCTTTTCTCTGTTCCTGGTGGGTGGCCCATTCCTTCAAGAAATATTTCTTTAAATGCTTTTCTAAACTTATAGACACACTTTTGCCACCATTCGCAATTTATTTGAATATTCACAAGCTTGGCTTTTGCCTTCAGAAATTTACACAGTAGTTCAAACACATCTGCACACTTTCTAATGCACACTGTACTTAATCAATATATATATATATATATATATATATATATATATATATATATATATATATATATATATATATAGATATATAGAGATAGATATATATATATATATATATATCGGGAGCCGCGCTGGTGTAATGGCTACGACGTTGTACTGGCGACCAGGTGTTCATGGTTCAAACCCGGCCGTCAGCGTTTGAAGAAATGTTTACGACCGGAAATTTGACTGAATAACCTGAACGGCTCCTGCACATAAATCCCGTGTGGATGGGAAGGAGCGAAGCTCCTGACCAGGTTGGAAGGAAAGTCCACTGACCCCCCAGCCTCGCAATGACATGTCATTGGGCCGAAAGAGCTGGAAAGCTCGAGTGCCGCTGGTTATAGAAAAAAAAATAATATATATATATATATATATATATATATATATATATATATATATATATATATATATATATATATATATATATATATATATATACTTACTTACTTACTTACTTACTTAGTCGTTCCCCTTCTACCGTGAGGTGTAGAGGTTTGGAAGAGAGAGCGCCAGACCATTCTATCAGCTGTCTTCTTCTGGCCTGGTTCCATTCTAGTCCTCGGTCCTTCAAAGATTGTCTAATGTTGTCCTCCCAGCGGACTCTGGGTCGTCCTGGAGGTCTGGATCCCTGGCTCTTTGTTTCCCATGCTTGTCGTGGTAGCCGATCTTCTCCCATTCTGCAGACATGGCCAAACCATCTTAGTTGGGACTGTTCTATTTGGGTCTGCAGCGGATGGGATTTTTAGGCCTTGACGGATCGTCTGGTTGCGGACCATGTCTCTTCTTGTTACTTCAACCACTTTCCTCAGATACCTCATTTCTGAGGTTTGGATCTGGCTTTTGTGGGTTGTAGTCATTGCCCACGACTCGCATCCATATGTCAAGACTGGGACATAGGTGGAGCGGTATACAGCCATCTTCTATATATATATATATATATATATATATATATATATATATATATATATATATATATATATATATATATATATATATATATATATATATATATATATATATATATATATATATATATTCTTTCTTACCCTAGGCACACACAGTCGAGCTGTTAATGGGTATCTATTAGTCTGCTCTCAGATACAAAAGGCAAAGGCAATCTGCATTAACACGCTAATGCTCACTGTGTTTTGAAATTCTTATAGCCTGCTTTTTTATTTAGGGCACGTCCTATATATATATATATAGCCCAAGGCCGGACGCCAGAGGGAGTTTACTACCCAAAGTGTGTTTTGTGTTCCGAAACCGGATGCAAAATCTGTCTATGTGTACAAATCAGGAAAACTAAGATTTCATTTATCTACGTTATTCCTGGAACGATTTTATTCAATTAAGGCTTAAAATACGCTCTGAATTATCCTTTAACTTTCTAATTAAGTGTCTTTTACTTTCCTAAATCCATTTTATTCTATGCGTAACCTAAACAGCAAAATTATGGACCAACCTGATGTCTCGATGCATTCCACCAGAGATTTCTTCCTTCCTATAATACTATTCGTGGAAGTCTCTGCACAGACGTATAGAGCAACATTCCTAGTATTGTAGTAGTGACCTCTTCCAGGTGGTACTTCTCTCATAATACTGTAGTTAAATGTCATCTTCCACTTGTTTGCACAAATTTGGACTGGCCATTTTGACTGATGAATGCTTTGGTAAACACTGCATGAAGGTACCATCCGATTGGTCCGTGTATCATGCAGTTTTCATAAAGTATGGCGCACTGTTTGGTCAAAATTACTCAGAATGACGTGTTGTGAATCAGATCACTTCACAACAAATATTCATCGCTCTATATAGAGCATGTATAATAATATATAGAGCATGGGACGTTCATTGCAGCTGGATTTCTTGCCGGAAGTCTACACCAAATTATTCATGTTTTCTAGAAGCTGTTGTTTCTGTAGCTATTTGTCTACATGTTGCTGTTGCCAACAACATCAAATATCGTATTTGTCGCCTTTTACGAGTTTCCCGAGGAAGCAGCAGATTTATCCTGTGTTAACTCCTCAGAGATCCGCGAACACTACACGAGCTATTTTTATGTGTATATCCCGGGTCGTGGCTTTATTCTTTTGAGGGCTAACATCGACCTAGCATAAAAAATGCAATCACACAATATACCCCAATTATAACCAAAAGTCCCCTACTGTTATCTATGTGTTTATTCCAGTTTATTTAATAGTCTAGTACAGGGGCCGGGAACCCGCGGCTCGCGAGCCGCATGCGGCTCTTTGAGCCATCTCGTGCGGCTCTTGAAAAATTGTGTTTATTATTTCAATTATATATAATATATATATTATTGAATGAGGGATACCATGTGATTTTGTTTTTCATGCGGCTCTTTAATTTTTTCTTTCAAATGGAAACAAAATTAAATATTTGGCTCTTTGTCATGGAAAGGTTCCCGACCCCTGGTCTAGTATCATACCCAGAAACCTAGTCGTTTACGTTGTGCATACTTTTTGCTCATTAATCTAATATCAATTATATAGTAGAGTAAACAGAACACTATATATATATATGTATGCGTGTGTGTGCGCCCGCACGCGTGTGTGAGTGTGTGTGTGTGTGTGTGTGTGTGTGTGTGTGTGTGTGTGTGTTGTGTAAAGGCAGTCCTTCTTCTTATACTCTCTGACGTCTGCTTGAATATTTTAAAAGAAAGCAGTGGTCAACTTCAGGCTATTTGCCTCTTCTTAGAGTTTTTTCTGAAAATGGAACTGGTGACGGCCATATGTGCTTTCTATGTTCCGCATATATTGGGCATCTTTGAAGCAGACGTTCAGCAGTCGTTTTATCAATGCCGCATTTACACTCATCGGTAGTTCCTATCTTTAGCTGTTTGAATATATGGTATCTCAATCTGTTGTGGCCCATACGGAGTCTGAAGATTACCACGTGTTCTCATCTGCTGAACTGGTAATATGCATCATTTTGTGTGTGCCCTGGATGTTCTGCACCCCATTTGTTTTTGTGAATCTGGTTCTGATAAAACTCTTTGTCTCTTCGAAAGTTATGCTTGTATCAGGTTGAAGTAGCTTTCCACCTTCCTTTGCCAATCGGTTAGCCTTTTCTTTGCCGCCGATTCTATAATGTGATGGGATCCATTATATCACAATCCTTTTGAATCGTTGACATTGTGGAGCATTACTCTTAGGTCATCCAGGTATGCATTATTCTGGTTCCTCGTCGTTGCAACAAGTGACTGTGCGTCTGTGAAGAAAATAACTTGTCGCTCGGTGCTTTCCTCTGTTACTAGAATCTCTTCTGCAGTTTTGAAGGCCTCTGCCTCTGCTCTGAACTTACTTGAGAATTGTCCTGTTGCAACTGACATTTTTCTGTATACCAGTGCTTAAGCGCAGAAGCACATCTCCGCCTCCATCTTTTGTTGCATTTTGTTGCTGATCCATCTGTGTATGCATGGGTCCAGGTGTTGTTTGGGTAATGTTTCTCTATGTACTTTATCGTTATGGTTTTTTTCTGTCTGTTGCAGTCTGGCTCTTCTTTCTCTCAAGGTAGTCTCATAGTAGATATTGCCGCAGGTGAATGAAAGGTTATAAACTTCACTATACTAGGTCCAGCTTCGAGAGGTAGGGTGACAAGTTTCCTTCCTCGCTGCCTTTGCCACCCTAACTGCTGTCAAGTACCTATTTACATCTGGGCATACTGGAGCGTGACTCCACCCTGTTTCAAATCCGGCACTTTTGCCGCGAGAGGTCAGCACTCCAACCACACTGCCTATCGGACGCTCTGTGCGTTTACTAGCAAAAAATACGTCAAAATAACGGGAAAGAACTATGGTGTGCAGTTTCTGCCTTTTGTCCTGAGGTCGGCACAGTTTCTGCTGTGTTTAGTTTCTCCTTTTGCATTTTCTTCCATCCTTCACCTTCCAGTAATCAGTGCTGCGAAGTGGCCATATTGTTTCATCGTCTTTTTCCGTTGTTCTCGTCGTTTTCTTTTCCCGTGTTTTCGCTTTCCTTTCACTTTTATTACTATCCTTCTTATACACCCCCTTTCTTCATCTACTTTTTATTATTTTTAAGAGTAGATAAAAATTTGGCACCGCCGACCTGACAATAGATCTTCTGGGTGATTGAAAAATCACTTCTTATTTTTAGATTGTTATTTCTTCATTCCTCTCCAACTATTTTATATGAAACAAACATTACAATAAATAAATATTACACACATAAAGGTATGCTTCAGGCACTCCGTGAGAAATAAAGAAGTAGAAAACTAGACAACAGAAAAAAAACAACAACAGAAGTGAGTGGCTTACCGGAGAATCGAACCCAGAACCTTCCGAACGGCAATACCGCCTAGCTACGGAAGCGAATCACACTATCCTCCCTGCCAACTAGGCACCACCACTAGTGCTTCGCAGACAGTAAAGATTGTCATGTTATTACATAAAATACTATGTCAACTTAACATTACAATTCTATGTGACATACGGTTTGTTCCCAGCTTGATTTCATATCGGGCAGCAAATTGTATTGGCCATTGTGACGTCAGTTTATCGGCCACTTTAGATTTTATTTTGTTTCTAGGAATTTAAATAGAAGTATTTGTCAAATGGAAGTTAATGCTCATTGTTTAGACGTTTGCTTCATTAAGTGGATACAAGCAGCGTTGCCACTGTACATTTTGAAGAAAAAAAAACTAGATATCGGCGACTTGGGCTATTTTGGACGATTTTTGGGTTACTTTCGGCGATTTTGGGGCTATTTTGGAGGATTTTGGGCGAAATCTACGTGGCGTTTTTCAACTAATGAAGGAAAATGGGACCAAAAAAAAAAACTAGATCTAAGTGAATCCACCTAGAAGTGGCAAAGCTGGATACAAGTAAGTAATCCACCTAGAAGTGGCAACACTGGATACAAGTAAGTATATAAGAACTTAAAAATAAGAAGTTACTTTTCAATCCCCCTCCCTGCACACTGTAGATCAATGGTTCTCAAACTTCTGTTCTCTAGGCCGCACTTTTGGAATGAAAATTCGCTCGCGCCACACCGAATGATTTATTGATAAAAAATACCTGTAAAAAATCAACTGCTAGCAGTAAACTTCTATTTATAATTTACATTATTTTAAACTTTTACTTACTTAGTCGTTCCCCTTCTACCGTGAGGTGTAGAGGTTTGGAAGAGAGAGCGCCAGACCATTCTATCAGCTGTCTTCTTCCTGGCCTGGTTCCATTCTAGTCCTCGGTCCTTCAAAGATTGTCTAATGTTGTCCTCCCAGCGGACTCTGGGTCGTCCTGGAGGTCTGGATCCCTGGCTCTTTGTTTCCCATGCTTGTCGTGGTAGCCGATCTTCTCCCATTCTGCAGACATGGCCAAACCATCTTAGTTGGGACTGTTCTATTTGGGTCTGCAGCGGATGGGATTTTAGGCCTTGACGGATCGTCTGGTTGCGGACCATGTCTCTTCTTGTTACTTCAACCACTTTCCTCAGATACCTCATTTCTGAGGTTTGGATCTGGCTTTTGTGGGTTGTAGTCATTGCCCACGACTCGCATCCATATTTCAAGACTGGGACATAGGTGGAGCGGTATACAGCCATCTTCGTTTTCTTACCCACCTCTTTCTTGCTGAGGAATCCACGATTTATGGCCTGAAAAAGTCTCCCAGCCGCTGCTTTTCGAGTGGCCAACTCTTCTTTGATGCCTCCCTTTCGGTCTATAATAGCTCCGAGATATTTAAACTGGTCGACCTGCTCCAGGACCTGTTCTCCCAACTTAATCTGATGTTTTCTTTCTTCTCGTGATATCACCATGGATTTTGTTTTAGAGCTGCTTATGACCATCCCTCTCTTCTCCAGCTCTTCCTTCCAGACTTGCAGGTTGGATTGGAGATGTGCCTCTGATTTAGCAATCAGGGCAACATCATCAGCAAATGCCAGCTCCGAAATATAGACCTGTCTCATCTTCCAGTACCCCACTGAATACTTTCTTGTTGTTCTCTCCTTACATGCCTTGATGACATCGTCCATAAGGAGTATGAAGAGGTAAGGTGATAGGATATCACCTTGTCTTACACCAGTGGTGGTCCTGAACTCTTCTGACTTATGGTTTGCTGTCCTCACATAATTTCTGCAAGACTTGTAGAAGCTCTGTATAGCATGAATCAGAGGTGCTGGAATATTCTTCCTTGCCAAACAGTCCCAAAGTTTGCTCCAGGGGACCCTGTCAAACGCCTTTTCCAGATCTATGAAACAAAGATGGATCTCACTCTTATACTCAAGGGCCTTTTCACTCAGCTGTCTGAGTGTGAAGATTAGGTCTTGAGTACTTCGGTTTGCATTTTAAACTTTTTATTATTAGGGATGTAGGATAAAGAGAGAGGGATAGTACCTCACGGTGAGAGACAGCCATGTCCTTTTTAGGATAGTCAGGATCCTATTTGGTTCTCCTCTCTTTGTCTAGCTCATGTATGGCTCCTAGAATACCGCTTGTGTACGGCGGTGGCCACATCCCGGGCAACAGTCTTGGCTGACTGGCTAAACTACATGGGTGGAGTAGGAGCAATCTTACTCAAGGGAATGTCCATCCCTAGTACACAAAGACTGAGACGGTGAGTGAGGCGGAGGAATCTGAGAAGATCAACGGCTCGCAAAGCGAAACAGCAAAGTGTGTGGCGCACTAGAGGCATGTCGGACATAGAAAAAGACAATGGCTAGCCACCGTGGAAGAGATTGGGGCCTTACCACGTACTTCCTACAGAAAGTAATGGAATCACAACAACAAGATAAGAACCGATATGTAGAGAACTCTCTGTCCCCTGGGGAAGAATCTACTGTACAAATTAACAGGGAAGAGGCAACTCCTCTAATGAGTAAGGAAGTACATAATGACGAGTGTTCCTTAAATTCTGTTGAAAGGGAGCATTCTGAGAAAGACCACCTAAAAACTAGTAGGAGAAGCCTAAAAATAGGAACATGGAATGTTAGAACTTTAAACGGAGAAGGAAAGCTGGACAATCTTATATTAGAGGCAACCGACATGAAACTCGATATACTGGGAGTTGCAGAGGCAAGACTTTTGGATACAGGCTACATAACAAGAGACCAGTACACGCTTATACACTCAGGAGGAGAAAAACACGAAAGAGGGGTAGGAATGTTGATAAAGAAGGAGTTAGAAAAATACGTATGTGGATACTGGACACACAATGACAGAATGATGTTACTAAAGATGAGAGCAAAGCCATTCGACATATCAATCTTACAAACTTATGCACCAACTAAAGATTACAGCGAGGAAGAAATAGAAGAATACTATGAAGAGCTACAACACACACTTAAACCAGTCAAATCTACAGATGTGTTGATAGTAATGGGTGATATGAATGCAAAAGTAGGAAAAGGAAAATACAAGAAAATAGTAGGACAGTATGGATTAGGGACAAGAAATGATAGAGGAGACAGACTTATCCAGTTCTGTGAAGAAAACCAGCTGGTCATATGTAACACCTTTTTTAAACATCACCCAAGGAAATTATACACATGGAAAAGCCCAGGAGATGTAACACGTAATCAAATCGACTATATCATGATAAAACATAGATTTAAGAACAGTGTCACAAGTGCAAAGACACATCCTGGCGCCGACATAAATTCAGATCACAATCCAGTTGTCATCAAAGTAAATATAAAGCTGAAAAGAGCAGGAAACAGAAGACAGGAGGAACCCCAGATAGAAATATCAGCGCTGAAACAACCAGATATAAAACAGAAATATTTAATCGAAGTCAAAAATAAATACCAACAGTTATTGACAGAAAGCATGGAGCAGTATAGAAGAGAAAACCCAGAAGAAAAAGCAACCGCAAAATGGGAATGCTTAAAAACAAGCATACAATCAGCAAATGCAAATTTACCTAAAAAGGAGTCTAAGAAAAATCAAATTTGGATGACAGATGACATCTTGAATAAAATGGCAGAAAGAAAGAAAGCAAAAAATACTCCAGAATATAAAACAATAGACAATGACATACGTACTATGTGTAGAGAAGCAAAAGAACGGTGGATAGAAACAAAATGTAAGGAAATAGAAGACTTGGAAGCGAAGCACATGACAAGAGATATGCATGAAGAAATAAAGAAATTATCAAATCGGTCGCGGTTTGCACAAGGAGGAAGCTGTATCAAGAACAAAAATGGTGTAATATTACTTGATGAGAAAGACATATCAAACAGATGGGCAGAATACGTAAAAGAACTATTCGAGGACAACAGAGGTAAAAAACCATCACCAGATTCTAATGAAGGCCCACACATTCTCAGATCAGAAGTAGAGAATGCCATTCATATGATACAAAAAGGAAGATCAGCAGGCATGGATAACATAAACATTGAAATGATAGAAGCTCTGGAGAGCTTTGGTATAGATACAATCACAGAAATATGCAATGATATATACAATACAGGATATTTACCACACGACATGAAGACATCAGTTTTTATAACATTGCCCAAAAAACCAAATGCAACAGAATGTTCAGACTTCAGAACAATCAGCCTGATGAGTCATGCAATTAAGATACTGCTCAAAATCATACAGGAAAGAATAAAAAGTAAAGTAGACAGCGAAATCCAAGAAGAACAGTTTGGTTTTAGACGGAACAGTGGAACAAGAGAGGCAATATTTTGCCTAAGAAGATTAGCAGAAAAATATACAGAGGTCCAAAAAAGTATGTATATGTGCTTCATTGACTATAAGAAGGCTTTTGACAGAATCCATCATGAGAAAATAATTGAATGCCTCAAAGACATAGGTATTGATGGAAAAGATATAAGAATACTCAGTAACCTTTATTGGGAGCAAACTGCCACAGTAAGATCGGGAAGGAATTATTCACCATACATAGACATAAAAAGAGGTGTCAGACAAGGTTGTGTGCTGTCCCCCTGCCTATTTAATTTATACACCGAAAAAATTTTCAAACAGATACAGGAAATACCAGGACTGAACATCAGTGGAAGATCAATAAACAACCTTAGATATGCAGATGATACCGTGTTGTTAGCTGAAAGCGAACAGGAGTTACAAGAACTAGTGAAGCAAGTGAACAGTGTAAGTCATGAATATGGACTCGACATTAATATTGAGAAAACTAAAACTATGATAATTAGCAAAACAGACGATAAACCCACATTAAAGATAAGCGTAAATGGGAAAATCCTGGAACAAGTCAAGAGCTACGTATATCTTGGTCATATAATAACAGAAGATGGCAGATGTGAAACAGAAATCAAGAAGAGAATAGGAATGGCCAAAGCTACATTCAACAACATGAAACATATACTGACATCCAAACAGTTATCTCATAAATTAAAACTGAGAATCATAAAGTGTTATATATATTCTGCACTTCTGTATGGTGCAGAAACATGGACGATGAATAAGCATTTGGAAGAAAGAATTGAGGCTCTTGAAATGTGGATATATAGAAGAATGGGGCGTATCTCATGGAAAGAGATGAAAACAAATAAGGAGGTCCTAGAAAATCTAGGTATGAAAAGAGAACTAATGAGAGAGGTCAAAGTTCGGCAGCTAAAATACTTTGGCCACATAAAAAGGCATAACACCTTGCAGAAGACCATAACAGAAGGGAGAGTTGAAGGTAAACGTGCAAGGGGAAGACAGCGCTATAAGTGGGAAGATAACATCAAGAGATGGACGGGAAAGAGTCTATCAGAGTGTACCACCAAGACAAGAGACAGAAGACGTTGGAGATCCATTACAGCCAACCTCCGTTGTGGAGATGGCAACTGATGATGATTATTATTATTATCAATTTTATCTATGGACAGGCAGGGGGAGCTGTGAAGTGGCTCTGATTAGGACCTGACGATTCCTTGAGAGAAACCAGAACCAGAGCACAGTATTTTAGCTCTGCATATTTGTAGAGCCCCCTTGGATGGTGGGGAATGCACAGTGTGCCGCACACTTCATCCTCCTGGCTTGGGACCAGATGTGATGGACCGTTAAATGCAGATCAAGCTGGAGAAACTGGTGCTCATGACTCAACACGTTTCAGAATGATAGGAAAAGCCTAGATCTACAGTGTAGATAATACCAAGGGCTCTTCAACTTGGTAATGGCTGAAAAGAGCGACAAGCTCAGCGGCCTAGTTAAACAACAACTGAATATATATATATATATATATATATATATATCCATAAATATGGGATATATATATATATATATATATATATATATATATATATATATATATATATATATATCCCATATTATATCACACGTTAACAAAATAAATAAGAAAATGACCCTCATATTCATTATTGGCTTACAAATTTCTTGAAAATGTCTCTAAATCCAAGATTGTCTCTGAATCTTCCTACCCCACACCCGCCATCCTCTGGCGCCGCCACATCGTTTGGGAATCACTGCTGTAGATAATTACGTGCAAATCATCTTAATAATGGCTACAAAAGGGGGACACATTCAGCAGTCCTAGTTCAACACCAATACACAATCTGTAGCAATCAGAACTGTGTTTTACACTTGCTGTAAGTTTTACACTTGGTCGAAGTTTTACACTAAGCCTGGCGAACATGTCAAAGCTGGAGAGCATTTTTCGATAATCAGCAGTTTCATACATTGTTCTGCAAATCCTTGCAAAAAAAAATTCTTATGAACGCGCTTGTGGTTGTAACCAAATTTGCAAGTACAAACATACAATTCACAACTCACATAAAGGGATAAATGAAATACAGAACCACTCTCATTCATAGTAAAACATACAATAAGATGACAAACTAATTTATTCAACGTTTTGTTTTTTCGTTTAATGAGGGCGTCAACTTGTAGGGGTAAAAAATTCGAAGGTTAAGAAAAAATGTGCGGCTACAATTTTTTTTTCCTTGTGGCTTGTCAGCGTCAAATCGTTGCATCCCATTAATTTCCCAGTCAACCTGCCAGTTAAAAACAGGTTTTACGTTACTCCAAGCAATGGAGTTAGCAATAGTCAGGCCCAGGACTCGTGAAGACGGACGGAAATTGGCGCACACCTGCACACTTCAACCTCTTGTGTTTAAAAAAAAAAAAAAAAGCTCTCCTTTTCAAACTTTGATGCTGGGTTCGCTAACGCGCCAGATTTTGTTGCTCGTGTCACAAGTGCACAGAACGTGGATTTGGGTATTGACACTTGGGCAAAGCAATTAGAAATTGTTTAAAATAAGAAGGGGAGGAGAGATAGAGATAGTGAGAGGGAGAGAGAGAGAGAGAGAGAGAGAGAGAGAGAGAGAGAGAGAGAGAGAGAGAGAGAGAGAGAGAGAGAGAGAGAGAGAGTGGGGTTTTAGTTAAGGGTATATAACTTGGTGCCTGCTTGTTTTCATTCAGTGGCAATTGGTTTCCCACGTGTAGAATTGTTTTGTCTTGCATAAAATTAATAGCATGAAAAGACAAATTAACAGGCAGACATAAACAGGCTGTCAGATAGATTCTGCAGAAACTGTATAAAATGTGTATGTTACTGTCTAACATTGACATGGCATAATACGTTGTATATGTTACTTCGTCTTTCTTTTTTCATCCTATCACAATGCTGGTTCTCCATGTCAGCCATCTTTTCGACTTTCAAGACCTCAAACTGTATCTTCTTCTGCTCGTTATAAAATGTCTTGCCATTGTTCCCTTTTTTTTTCCTTTGTCATGCCTCTTCTCTTTTCTCTTTTTTTTCTTTTATCACTGACTCCTGCCTGTTGCACCAACTCCCGTCCACCGAGGCACCGACCACGCTATGAGTAAGTGAGCACCCATTGGCAACCCATTCAACAGATGTCACACCTGCCTCTGTCTCCAGAAACCCAGCCCAGGTCATAGGGCAAGGGGACGGCACAATCGTTGACCCTAGAGTGACATCGGACCTGTGCAAACAAAGCTAGGTCACAACCACGCTGCACCTGGAGACTCTGCTGACCCCTTCCAATTTCCGACATAGATAGCACTTTTCTAGCAAATCCCTTGTGGCGGGACTGTTGATCCCCCATCCCTTTCAATTTTTGTGTGTACCCTGTACCTGGCGCTCAAATTTGGTGCAGACTGTCTGGCTCTTTATGATTGTCTGGCTCTACATGGTTGTTTCGGTGAAGGTGCACGGAAACTGAGATGTCCACGCAGAACGCATTAGAATTCTAGATATTTTTCATTCTTTCCTGTACTATCCGGGCACTTTCCTGTCCTGTACTATCCAGACACGCCAAACCTTCCTATCCTATGCCATCCGTTCAAGGCCTGTCCATGTATTTCTTATTCCCTTCATGTCTACGTATATTTCCTTTGGACGTGTTTTTTTTTTTTTTTTGGTCATTCTCTCTTTCTCTTACCCCGAGGATTCTAGAACAAGGACTGCCTTGTAGTGCTATGTAATGGTTTTATTTTCTCCCCTTGTGTGTCTTATCCAGCGTGACCGTCTTCTCCTGGCATCTAAAACCGGTAGATTATACAAAAACAATTCAAAATACAATTTAAAAAAAATTTAAAACATTGTATGTGTACTTTGAAATATATAGTATTTATTTCTTGCCTTGTGAGTTTCCACTATGAGCGATTAACTTAATGGGAAATCACTGTCAGTGCAATATGGTATCCAGGTTAAAAGGATCATCGCTCCATGGGTACCGTTAGTTTAAGAATAAATTTATTTACAAAAATAAAAATTAATTCAGCGGGGAAGATTTGGCTTAAAATATGTTATGTTATGTGTTGTACTTAAAATAAGGATTGGCTTAGTGAATGCAAACAAATGAAAAGAAGGGAAACGTATTCACGCCGCAATCCATATAGACTGTCGATATCAGTTTTTCGGTAGTTTAAAATAAATATTACGAAGTCTATTTTTCCAACTGTTATATTAGCGTATATTTGACCTTAATTCTGATAACCCCTTCATTTACAACAGAGTTGTTTAAATTAACCTGTTGCAAAGTTCAAATTTTCAGTAAAAATGGGCGGTTACTCTGAAAAAAAAAATCGATGCACGTTCATTGAGGGAATTGCCGCGCCTCGAAATTTTTGCTCCCGTGAATGAAATTCCAAAACAGTCCCTGTCTCCTACGTGCACGATCTTGATTCTATAGAGCTAAGCCTTCAAGATATCCGAAACCATAAACAGGTGGACGATCTTTTTGGCGGAATCGCTTAAGTCGTTTTAACAGAACGCTTGGTTTTCCTGTCCCAGCCCAGATTTCTATTATGCTGACATTAAGACCAGGCAAACATATTAACTCTCCCACGGCCATGAGCGGGCAGGTGTAGCTTGTTTGGCGACAGTAGCACGTGAAATATTTTGGCGCGAAAAAAAATAAAAAATAAAGGAACAGGTCAATGAACAGCCAAAAGTAGGGCGTGGTGAGTTACTGTCAATTAGAATACGACCACTCCGCTTCTACTGTTGCTCGTGAGAAGGGTTGCTGGAAACTTTTGGTATAAGGTGATATTTTTAACTACACCTGTTCTCAAAAAGAGCGAACTTGTCGTCTGACACCGCCTTCTTTGACATTTCCTTGGAATGAAGAAGATGAGCAGTTGAAGATTCGTGTTTTTTCTCCCTTTCAACTTGACATGACCTTGAACAGGAGAGCGCGGGAGAGCTTGTCAGGTGGGATTGGGTTATAGTCAACTTAAAAAAAAAATGGGTCATATGCTCAGGAATGCACGTGAGAAGGGTAGCTGGCTGTCAGCATGTATAAACAACCTGTTGCTGCGTGAGTTATGGTTGGGCATTTTCTCGTGAGGGTATTTAAAAATTTTAGCGCCTTTTTCGATCTTGACCTTCAACATCTTCCTGATTTATTGCTAAAGTACGGCGTTTTCGCCCCGTGTAGTTCGGGGGCTGGGGGCGGGGGGGGGGCCTGGGTGGGGGAGGCCTCTCTGAAAAGATAGAGAAAGAATAGGACTACTGTACCTTTAAGTCATGTTGTGTCACGTGACTAATGTGAGGTTGTCCTTGAGGCTCGCAACCTCATCATGTAAAAACAAATTGCTACAGAAGCTACAGCTGGAAGAGCATGTGAATGCCTGGTACATGCTTCCTGCAAGGGGATATTTGCAGTGGCGGCTCCATGCTCCGTAAGGATCGCAAAGTATAATGACGACGGCATATTTTCGTCCATGTGTTACCTGGGTCCAAAAGGGGATTTAGCAAAGTAACACTGTAACTTTAGTTTAAGTTTTTTTTTTTTAAGCTATTCTTCTGGCAAGGCACAAGCAAAGAAACAAAGTTACAACTGATCAGAGCATGTATATTCCCAGTAGCAACTTACGGCTGCGAGACATGGACACTCAATAAAACAGTTTCAAAAAAGATTACATCATTCGAAATGAAATGCTACAAAAGGATGTTGAGAATACCCTGGACAGAAAAAAGACCAACAGAGAAGTACTGCACTCACTAAACGTACAGGAACATTGGCTCCTAAATACCATCGCAATAAGGAAGCTAAAATTTTTCGGTCATATAAAAAGACATAATAGTCTGGAAAAATTAGTGATGGAAGGCATGGTCCCTGGAAAAAGGGGAAGGGGTCGACCTAGACGACGGTAGATCCAGGACATCACAGAGAGTCTGAACATGTCTTTGGATGATGCAGGTCGACTTGCCCAAAATCGTAATGCGTTCAGAGCAGCTTTAATGGAAACAACGTTCTGGAGAGAATACGTCACTTGATGATGATTCTTCTGCGTGCTACAGAGACCAGAAATGGGGGCAGAGAATAGTCACACTGTAGCAATTTCTAACAGGCAAATTAGGAGGCTTGGGCACGGGTGACCGGTCGATCTTGATTTACCGTTAGTTACAAGGGATGATTTGGTAGACCTGTTGCGACGGTGGTGAAAATGGAAAAAAAAAAAAAATTAAGCTAGGGAAATTTTCGATTGGCCGCTGCCACCGATATTTATAAACTCGGTATCGTTAAGATTTAATGTAGTTTTTTCCGCGTTCCCTGTGAAAATCCACAAGTAAGTGATAGATTTAAGTACGTAAACACACGAATAATTTATATGGGGAGGGGGGACTACAAAAAATACAGAATAGTTAAAGCTAAATTGACATTCTTTCACATGAAAAACATCACAAATGAAAAAAAATCACATGAAAAAACATCACATGAAAAAACATCACATAAAAAAACATCACATAAAAAACATCACATGAAAACATCACATAAAAAACATCACATGAAAAACACCACATGAATAAAATCACATAAAAAACATCAAATGAAAACATCACTTGAAAAACCTCACATGAAAACATCACATGAAAAACATCACATGCATACAGTTTTCGTCCATGTAATAAAGCTGTATTGGAGACACTCATAAAGAAGGCAAATAAGACATATGAAGAGACATTGAAAGGATGTCAGGTGTCAGGAAGTCTTGTACTGTATACGTGCAAGGCCTGTGCTCCATAGTGAGCTCAAACAATGTTTACGATGATCAAGAATGTGCTGTCTGTAGTATTGCAAGTAGTGAGCGCACCCTGCGAAGTGGAAGCTAATCATGGATAATAGAACAACTCGAAGGTATTTTAGCTTCAGACTAATGCTGTGGTTACCGAAGCCTCTAATAAAAATTTAAGCAGGAGTTGAAAAAGCCTAAGTTAGTCCCATAGCAGATACTCCCGTGGGGAGGGAAGTGTTAGAGACTACACTATACTAATGTCCAGCTTTATGAATCGTGGTGGCCAGTTCCCTTCCTCGTTGTCTTTGCCTTCCCTAACTCTCGAGAAGAGTCAAGTACCCATTTACATCTGGGTAGACTGGAGAGTGACGCTACCAGGTTTCGAATCCGGAACCTAGTAACTTTGCCGCGAGAGGCAAGTGCTGTAAGACAAAACTATTACTGTTTCTACGATTGAATTTTAAAAGCTGTTTTTTGCACAGCAGAGCGGTTCCTTTCCCATTTTCATCATCACAACACGAACATCAATAATAATTGCCAGATACCTCGATGTTACCAACCGCTTTGCCGAAGGCTCGTATTAAAATGCTGGAACCGCAAGTTGAAGCTAGAGGCAACAACAAAAAAATAGCGAAGACAATGAATGGTGTTAAGGTTTTGAAGTATATAAAGTCATCTACAACAGTAACAACGCTAACAAGTAATACAAACATTCAAAAGCAGACGCTTGAAAATTCTTAAATCTTAGGCTGCGGCAAAGAAGTCTGGAAAAACAAAGATCTTAAGAACAGGGATTTAACAGGGAGTGAGACACAACGATTGTAGAGGACACCAAAAAAAAAAAAAAAAAAAAAGTGGGAACTTGCTAAATAAAAATAGAGAAAAGAAAAAAGAAAGGATGAAGCCAGCCTATAGTGCAACTCAACAACATCGTAGTCGCAGGTAAGATGAACCGGAAAGTCCAAGGAAAATATGGGAGACACTATAAAGGAGCTCAGATATATATGGAGGATACCCGAGAAAGAAGAGATGTAAACAAGCTTACAATCAGGGCTATTCCTCAAACAATGTTCGATCTAATGTTCTAAGCTTTGAGCGTGTGATCGCGCACGAAGGTTATGAAATCAGCGCAGCAAGGAAATTGAACTGCACGGCCAAAAAAAATTAAATTAAATTAAAATAAATGCAAACAATTATGATAATAAACAAATAAATAAATGGTCATCCATTATAAAACGTACAAACACACAAATTAATGCGGACAAGTTTTTGTCACTTGGAAAAAAAAAAATGGAATAACTTGACATTTTTGCACACGCGGGTCATTAAAAATTAGCAAGAACATTAACCATAAAGACAGCTAATGACAATGACTAAGTCTCACTAAGCGATGATAGAAACGAAAGAAGACATGTCGATCTTCCCTTTGCATGTGGTGACAAGAGACACTTACTCTTAAATAAAAACGTCACATCACAAAAGCAGAGATGGCCAGTAGCTAATCACAAAGACAAAACCAACCATTAACTAAACATAAGGACAATTATAAACAGCAACCAGTTACCAAGGAAACTAAAATCTGTAACAGGTCCAGCATAAAATGCTGTTAACCTTCACATTTCTCGACCTTCAGCTGGGAAAAAGGCGCCAAACTGTTTATTCTTTCTGCTCGCTCAGCATTAGTTTTCTCAGCGTGTGTCCTTGTGAGTTTCCTTCTACAGACAGCGGATGCTGGACGTGCAAGACAACAAAGAACCACCTGGTAGAAATTACATTGTGTTGGAACAGGTAGAAAGTTTGAAAAAAATACAAGGTAAAGAAAGAGGGTTTATGGCGGTTAGGAGCTTGGAGGAAACGAAGTCTGATGTCCGTCAACAAAGTAAATGTTGCTATGGCCAGAGGAGCACAAACTGTCTAACTCAACCTCACCGGCCAGTTTTATTTCCATATTTCTCTACGCTTAACTCAAGACAGGTCTTGGCATGAACTCACCTTTCCTTCTGCCTAAAAATAGATAAAAAAATCGTCCCACCTGACCACGGCCGGCCACCTAGGCGATCGCCTAGGGCGCAAAGGTCTAGGGGCGCATTCAAACAAAATGTAATTTTAAAAAAATATTATTTAAATTAAATAAGCTAATAATTCTTTCTAAATAAAGAAATAACATCATCTAAATACCTTATCTAATATTAAGAATATATTTAAAAAGCAAGATTGATTAACAACATAATCCTCTTTATAGTTTAAGGACATTCGGGGTCAAAATTTTGAGGGAAACAATTGTAGTAAGTGTGGCTGGCTGATTATAGTGATGGATAGATGGAAGAAAATGAATGTATGAATAAGTACCAAGACTGTCCAAGATAATCTCACTGAAATTTTGGCTCGAGGAAAATCTGCAGAAAATGTAAGTATAAGTTCCGCAGGAAGAAAATAGAATGAGAATCACTGGCAGATCTATTTATAGGGATACTGGAAAGTAACTGTCTCTTAGCAGGTTGAGAATCCTTGGAGTAGACTAAGAGTTAGTAGTTATCCAGGCCACACTTTTCCCTAAGGTACTGAATGATTAGAAAAAGCCCCCATTAATTAAATACAAATATGACATAATCTTACAATATTAGACATCACTGTTACACCGAAGAAAAGTAAGTAAACTAATCTTGATTTTAGAAATTTACAATGAAACTTTACTGATGGAAATAAGATGTCATATATCGAATATGTATTCAATCAAATATTTATAGAATTTAAGATAATCAAAAATGCAAAAGTGTCTATAAAGGTATTGACACTGTCTCTCAGGAGTTATATAATTTGACTTGAGTTGGAAAACAAAGATTATTTATCGTTCAGCATTAGGACATTGATGAAGTTGTGCTTATAGTGGTTTACAAAACTTTTGATAACTCATCATAGGATATTTCTTAAGTTTGATTGAAGAAGTGGTTGGTTCTTGATAGTGCCACTTATCTGGATTCCTGACAGCAATCCTGGTCACTCCTTGATTTCTCCGGGTGAAAGAAAAGGGTTGCGTGTGTTAGGTGCAGATCTATCTCAGGGGTTGGAAGTTCTCTTTCCCTGATCCAGGTTTCGACGTCATCGATGAAGACGGAAGCTCCTGGTGTAGCCTACCCTAAAAGAACTGTGGACGATACAACACGACTTCGGTAATCTTCCATTTGGGAGAGATTAATTATAAAGTCTTTGTGTCGCCCGTCCCTCAGAATTCACAGTACAGACCAACATTTGTCTTTTGTACTGCTGCCCTACAGTTTATGCATGTGAGACAAATACCATGTAAGCATACTACACATCATAAGGGTATTTACCGGTTTGCTTAAGTCAATAAAACAGATATATCATAAAAGACATCTTCAACATGTTCAGTTAACCACCATCACTAATAGTCCTTCATAACACATGGTGTCTGCTAAATTTCTACCATGTTCCCCAAAGTATTGCAATAAATCAAATCTTTTGTTACAATCAGTATTCAATATTTCTGGCTTTACTCAATATCCAGAACTGAAATGTACAATCTTACAAAGCCATTCATACTTCTGTATTAATATGATTCTCATTATTATTCTTATCATTATCATTAAATTGCACCAGCTGGATTTGATTCTCTAACCCAATACACGTTGGAATTGAATTACTCCTTTAATTCAGCACACCCAAATTAACTCAGCAGTGTTATTAACTCAGCACACCCAACTGTTAGCAAGTTTGCTCTACACTGAAATGTGCTTTAAATTCCATTCAATGGCAAAAACACAGGGGGGGATAACTCATCCATAAGATTATAGTCAACAATGACACCAAGGGAAGATGATTCATCCCACTAGATACTAGTCTGTTATGATGCTCAAGGCATATGTGTATCTATCACAATGCACAAAAAAATTCAGTCTTACTAGTTAGTTATACAATGCCTTTATAACATCAAAAGATCAGTTATACTCGTGAATAATAACCATCTAAATGATATTACATACATGTAATAGAATGTAATCAATATAAATACTGTCACGTTTAGGGAGAGAGCAAGGTCGACACAGGTCAACTGCTCACTATAACACTAAGAATATAGATTGATTTTCTTGCAATACTGTAATAATGATGTTATTTGTTATGAAACCAAGAGGTTAACTGTCTGGAATCAAGGGTAATTAAATACCATATAAGAATATCAGACAAGTTGTTCTCCCGCGTGACTTTGTTCCACAACTAACATACACCACACGATGTTGACAATTCGACAGTAAAAAAAGGACAGTAAACAAGAAAGGGAAGTAATCACAAAAAGAGAGCCCTGGACAGGCTTATGATATTTTATCAAATTGACTCAGACGTGTAGTAAGTAAATAAACAATATGCTATTTATTAAGGGAATCACATTTACAAAGGGTTATTTTACATCTGATGAAAAAAAAAATATGGACGTTTAAATCTGAAAAATAAACAGGAATCTAGGTCCCAGTGGGGTGCCTTATTTTCTTCCCTGACTAAGTCTGAGCGTTTGATGGCTATGGGTGTATGTGGTCTTCCTTCGCTTTATTATACTTATCGTAGTGTTCTTGTAGGATGTAGGCTGAGAGGACACTCTGCTGTGACTTCTTGATGAGAGCACGTGGTGGTGACTGACTGCCCTGTGTGGCACTAGTGTCTTTAAGGATGTCTGGTTCACACTCAGGGGTGAAGATTCAGTCCCTGTCCCTTCTTGATTTTTGGGCTCAGCAAAATTGAGGGAGGTCGAAGCCAGGTCCTATGTTACTGACACTCTGCACTGGAGAACAAAGTAAGGGGACCATTAATCTCTTGTCTAAAGAGATTTTACATGTATTAAGTTCCTCCCCGAAGACTTTTGGTCTCAGAGCATAGGCACACTTACCACTGAAGACTTTGACTGTCCAGTACACTGTATGTAAAATATATCTCAGTGACCATTGTCTAACAGGCTCTGTCCTCATCCTTCCAAGTCAAGTGTCTCTCCTCTACACTTAATATGTCTTACTATTTTCCACAATCAACAGTCTGTCTTGTAGTCTGGTGTATCTTTAGTTAATAATTAATTCTTAATTATTTTTCAGCAAGGAACAACAGCTTTCATAATGTATACTCATAACAGAGTTGTGTTCTAATAAGGCAAGCAATAATGCACAGTAATAAAATACTATAAGCAAATCATGTAAGAAAATTAATAATATGTTATACAGGTACATAATGGATATGGAAGAACTAAATCCAATAGCATAACATATGTTTCTTATCATAGTCAACCACATACTTCTTCTGCAAATTACACTTGTATCATTAAGCAATAATTAAACAAATAATTTTGGGAGATAACTCACCACACAAAATCACTTCAGGTTCACACAATCAGAACTTGAATATTTGAATATATTCATAAGCACGTTATTGACTTTACACACAGTTGTGTACAATCTGTGTATATTCTTTAGGGTTTGCTGTCAGATTTTCAACCAGAGAGTACACAACGAAGTGGATTGGCCTTGAAGTTGGAATTGCGATGGGATGTACCATCTCTCCGATACTATTCGTGATGGCTATGCAGGTAATCCTCAATGCGGCTGAAGGAATGGCTATAGGTCCAAAGCTCGGTGGAATGTGTCTCATGCCACCGCTCAAAGCATTCATGGATGACACAACAATTCTGACATCAGATGAACATCAGGCCCGGAGGATGTCAGCACGCCTGGATGAACTAGTCAGCTGGTGCAGAATGAGCTTCAAACCCAAGAAGTCGAGAAGCCTATCAGTCAGGAAAGGGAAGATAGCAGAGGTCATATTCACGGTTTCCAACCAAAGAATCCCTACTGTCATTGAGGAACCTGTTAAAAGTCTTGGCAGGGTGTACGATGCCTCATTAAAAGACTCAAAGGCAGTGCAACAGACAATAGAAATGGCAGACAGAGGGCTACAGATCATAGACCAAAGCAGACTCCTGGGGAAGTTCAAACTGTGGTGCCTCCAGTTCATGTTGATACCAAAGTTGCTGTGGCCACTGCTTATATATGAAATAAGCACAAGTACAGTGGAAGCCATAGAGCAGAAGGTCAACAAGTTCATGAGAAAATGGCTAGGAGTACCACCATGTCTGTCAGATGTAGCACTGTACTGCAAAAAGTCAAAACTTCTGCTTCCTTTCAAGTCAGTTGTTGAAGAGTACAAAGTTGGAAAGGCAAGGCTTGCAATGATGCTACGCGAGTCAGCTGATGACGTGGTTAAGTCCATTCAGCCCACACTGAAAACGGGAAGGAAGTGGAAAGTGGAAGAAGCTGTTGATGCTGCCCAAGAGTCACTCAAACTGAGGGAGGTAATCGGATACACACAAACGAATAGACGGGGATTTGGTCATGGAGACATCCGCTGGTGGTCCAAGGCATCAAGCAGGGAGCGCAGAGACATGGTAGTTCAGGAGATACGAGAAGCTGAGAATGATAAGAGGTTGCAAAAAGCAGTGCAGCAGGTCCAACAAGGCCAATGGACTACATGGGAAGGAGCCCTGCAGAGGTCCTTGACATGGAATGATATATGGCATATGGCACCTCTTAGGCTCAGCTTTGTTGTCAGATCACTGTATGACCTGCTGCCATCGGCCACCAACCTTGTGAAATGGGGAAAGTCGGATGATGAGCAGTGCCCCCTGTGCCAGGGGAGGCAGACACTTGAACACGTGCTCTCAGCGTGTAAGGTGTCATTAGGGCAAGGGCGATACACTTGGCGCCATAACAAAGTGCTAAATGAGCTTGCTGCGACAATAGATCTGGCAAGAATGAAGGCGAATAGCAAAGTCCGGCCAGACACCGCAAACACATACTTTCTGAGGGCAGGAAAGTCAGCACACCCCAAACCGAATAAACCTGGTAGCAGTTTACCATCTCTTCTTGATTGTGCAAATGATTGGGAGATGGCGGTAGACCTACCTGGACGAGGGGCATATCCAGAGAGTATCCGAAAATCGCGGAGACGGCCGGATATAGTGCTTCATTCTGCAGCAACGCTTCAGGTCATACTGATTGAACTGACCGTGCCATTTGAATCCAGATTAGATGAGCAACATTCGTTCAAAGCGGCCAAGTATAGTGATCTGGCCGCGGATCTGAGACACGATGGGTTCACTGCAAGGGTCATGGCTGTTGAAGTGGGCGCAAGAGGGCTTGTGGCTGCATCAGTGTATGATCTATTGAAACTATTGGGGCTGAGGGGACAGTCGAGAACAAGGGCCCTGAAGAGGCTTAGTGAAACTGCCGAAAAGGCATCAGGCTGGCTGTGGAACAACCGCAATGGGGAATGGAGATCGTAACAATAAACGCTGCGGTACAGAAAACACCAGGAATTTTTCTAAGTCCACAATACGCTGAGGTTTGTGGTGGACTAGTGAACGGGCTGCGACTCAGGGGCGACAAGCGGTGTATACTATAAGGGGTGTCAGTATCAATAGTCCAGTGGGGAACGCGCAGTGGCGACTCGTTGACTTCGCGCTGGTGTCTCAGTGTGTGCGACGGAACGAACGGAATAATTTGTCTTCTCTTTGTTACTTTCACAATTGCCTCCACGGCTGGCGGAGTTGTGGAATTTAAAGTTGCTGCCATAAGTGAAATGGGTTCATTTTCGATGCAAGACAACAGGAAGCTGAGACGCTTGGGAGTCATGACCCAAGTGGGCCCGCCCCCCCTTAGAGTGTAAAGGAGTATATAGGGCCGAAATACTTGTCGGACGGGGGGACTTCTTCTGATGATCAGATTGCTTCCTGTTGTATCGCTCTGTAAAGAGTTTCCTATCATTGTGTACAATCTGTGTATATTCTTTAAAAGTCTTATGTACTTAAAATTTAGTTTAGGCTGCTTTCACGGTGTTCATCAAGAGAGTAAAGCAAAGTTACATTTTCTCTGATAAATACAGTTTAAGACCGGAAATAGGTGGTCGTCTGTGGGTCACGGGTTAATTGATGTCACCCAGAAAAACCCACCATTACCATCGCGTCTTCGCAAAACCCTACCTGCGGAATCTAAATGGCCTGTTAACGAAATTTAATACAAGAACTTCACCTGATCTCGCGTTCTCGTAGGAAAAAAAAAAGAAGGGGGTCATAGGGAAGACTAGAAAACAGTGACAGGATGGACTGAGTAAAGGAATGTGGAAGATTTAGGAAGAGAAAGGATAGACTGCTCCATGACAGATAGCCCCCCATTTAAGTTAGTGGTCAGACTAACAACGCGAGTCTAACTTTCTCTGTGCATTCTATCACGTATGATTCTAACGTCACGTCTAAACTTCACTCTCTTCATTTACTTTTACGATCCTCTCGGACAGCGATGCTGAATCCGATGGTGTTTCTTCGATTGTGTCTAATTCTGCCAGCGTATGCCTGCTCAGAAAGTCTGCTCCCACGTTGATCTTCCCTGGGATGTATTCCACCTTGAAGGAATAGGGCTGAAGTAGTAAAGCCCAACGCATGAGTCGTGCATTAAGTTTCTTTGACGCCGCTAGAAACATAAGTGGGGCATGGTCACTTTGTACTGTAAATTTTACTCCATAGAGATATGGCTGATGTTTTTGTACCGCCCATACCAAGGCAAGACACTCCTTTTCAATTGTTGAATAATTCCTCTCTGCTGAGTTTAACCTACGACTGGCATAGGCTACAGGAAACAACAAGTCAGGATTGTTATCATCTGTCTGCATCAGTGAAGACCCAATTCCAATGTTACATGCGTCTACGCGCAGCACAAACGGCTTTGCTAGGTCCGGTAGTCTCAGTATAGGTCGTGATGTCAGCTTATGTTTAAGTGTAGCATACACTTCTTCACAATCCGGAGTCCAAACTACTTTCTCTGGCTGGCCTTTCCTGGTCAGATCCGTCAGCGGGGCGGTCAGTGTGTTAAAACCCTGAATAAAGCGCTGGTAATATGCACAAAGGGACAGAAATGAACAGGTGTCTTTCTTGGTAATAGGACGCGGTGCTTGTTTTATTTTCTCAACGTTTTTATCCACAGGCCACATACAGCCATGAGTGATCGTGTGTCCCAGAAATTCTAACTCCTTGAAACCAATTAAACATTTACTGGGTCGCGCCGTAAGTCCCGTCTCTTTCAGTCGCTGGAGCAGCTGGGCGAGGGCTTCCAAATGTTCCTCAAATGTGCTCGTTGATATTAATATGTCATCCATAAAGTTGTGGATGGCATTATTTTGCAATGGGGTGAGTAATTTCCTCATCATTCTGGTGAAGATACCCGGAGCGTTGCTCAACCCAAATGGCAGAACATTAAACTGATAATGTCCTTCAGACGTACTGAAAGCAAGCAACGGCCTAATTTCTTTCTTGACCGGGATTTGATAATAACCCTTGCTCAGGTCAATTTTTGTGAAGAATTTGGCCTTACTTAATTTGGTGAAGAGTCCATTGGGGTCAGGTAAGGGTTCTGGTTGGAACTCTGTCACAGCATTAAGTCGTCTATAGTCGATGCAGAGATGAGCTTCTCCACTAGGTTTTTGGAGGAGCACAACACTCGCACTATAGGGTGATTCAGATTTGGATATTATATTGGCGTTTAGTAATTGCTCAATTTCCTCTTGCAATGCACTTGCTTTTGCATACGGTATTGGGTATGTTTTCACCCTGACAGGAGTTGGATCTGTCACTTTCATCTCAAACTCGACGAGATTTGTCAGACCCGGCCTATCTGTGAGCACTTCTGAGTGTTCTTCTAAAAGTTGTTTGACTTGTTCACCTTCTGCACTCCCTAAAGTTGAGCTTATTTGCACATCCTTGTGCGATTCTTGTGGACGAAGCGGATACTCAACATATATTTTGTCTTCATTATCCACTTCTGTGGCAACCGCCAGGGTCATAAGATGAGCTGGTTCGGGGTTTGGGCGTTCAACGTACTTTTTAAGAAGATTTACATGATAAATCTTATGTTTCCCCTTCTTGGAGATTTTATAATTAGTACGAGAAATCTTCTGTACCACTTCAAATGGTCCCTGCCAACCGATTTGAAGTTTATTGTTGCCACTGGGCAACAACAAAAGTACTTTCTCCCCAATATGCAATTCCCTGTCCTTGGCTGATTTGTTGTAATGTTTGGCATACTTACTACGCGCTCGTCGCAAGTTTGTTGATGCCATCTCCCAACCAACCTTTAAGCGTTCCTTGAGTTCCTGGACATATTTTGACGCCGTAACAATACTGTCGTCTGCACTTTCATCTGTCATAGCCCGAAGAAGAGCTTCAAGCGGTCCTTTGATTGGACGCCCGAACAATAAGGTGGCGGGAGAGAGACCTGTCGAAGAGTGTGGCACTTCTCGGTAGGCAAATAGTGCTGCAGGCAGAAAGAAATCCCAGGTTTCTGGTTTTTCCTGAGCCAATTTGCGCAACATAGTGATGAGAGTTCCATTGAACCTCTCAACTTGTCCATTGGACTGAGGATGATAGGGCGAGGTGTGAATATGCTGTGTACGAAATACTCGGAAAACCTCTTCCGCTAACTTTCCCTTGAACTGTGACCCATTATCCGTAAGTATTTGTCGAGGAAAACCTAGCCTGGTGAATATACTCACTAATGCTTCTGCTACATGCACTGAGTCTGATGAGGGTAGTGCAATGGCTTCACCCCACATTGTACATGTGTCGACTAGTGTTAAAATGCAGCGGTTCCTCCTTTTAGTTCTCAGAAGAGGTCCTATGATATCCACAGCTACTCTCTCGAAGGGAGTTCCTATTATTGGCATCTCTCCTAACGTCGCTGGGGATGTCCAATGTTTAGGTGCCACTCTTTGACACTGGGCACAGGACTTAACAAATCGGATGATATCTGCATTCATCCCCGGCCAATAGTAATGGGCTGATATGCGTTGCATGGTGGCATTTTGACCCATGTGACCACTGAATGGAAGTGCATGACCCATCTCCAAGATTTGGTTCCTGTACGTAGATGGAACGACTAGTTGCCCATGTTCTAGTCCTATGTTTCCTGCTCTACGATATATTAATCCCAATTTCATATAAAAGTTTCCTTTCTGCAGGGGAGTATTGGCAAATGGCAGTTTCTTGAAGCAGGAGGCCAGAGTTGTATCCTGTGTTTGAGCATTCTTTAACTCCTGAGGGAGGGGATTCTGCACAGGTGCTGGCTCCTGTTCACTCGCAGCTTTACTTCTGGTTGTCACTGCCGCAATAACAAGAGGTTCTTTTGGTTCACCTAGGAATACATATCTACAACCCAAGATCAGGTCATAGATTGGGTCATCCATGACTGCTGCTCTGATCTGTCCTGACACAAAGCGGGATTCCACCTGGATATTTGCTATTTGCAGAGTCATTGTCTTGTCACCTTTTGTGGCTCCACGAAGTTCCACAGTGTCTGGTGTTACCTGGCCAGGGTCTACCAGTGATGAGGCGACAACTGCATCAAATTCCAGTCCCGTGTCATAGAGGCATAATACGTGCTGTCCATTTACCTTCACTGTGTCGGTAACGGACGGTCGATTGAGGCTATTCGTTTGCCTCATTGAATTCTTCTTTGGCGATTTTGTCTGTATGAATGCAGCATGTTGAGGAGCGGTTTTAATTTTACATTCTTGAGTGTGGTGTGTGTTTGTCTTACACACCTTACACCACTTCCTCCCCGTCTCCTGGTTAGTAGAGGTCCTCTCCTGTTTTATCCTATTATAAGTTTGTGATGTGTTCTGTGCTTTATGGGAAAATCCACTAGATTTAGGGTGATTGTCGGAACAGGGGTGTGTAGATGCTTTTGCAGGCATATCAGTATATTTCCGTCTTGTAGACTGAGCTTCTGCCAAAGCTCCCTGAAACCTTTCAGCCAGAGTGAGTAACGACTCAAGGTTTTCGGCCCCATGCTCTGCTAGGAACCTTCTCATATCTGGTGTCATTGTGTCCTTGAGTTGTTCCATAATAATCATTTCCTGAATCCCTTCCAGATACTCAGGAAAGTTTCCTAACGTGCGCCATTTTTGCAGATAGGATTCGAGGCGAGATGCAAACTGTGCAAATGTTTCCCCTATGTCTCTTCTGGCCCGACGAAACTGCTTCCTGTAAGCTTCTGAATTAAGTTCAAATCTTTGTAAAAGGGCCTTCTTTAGAGTATCATATTTATTTTGCTCAGTAATTGGCAACTTCATGTACACCTCATATGCTGTTCCACGCAATCCTTGTGAGAGTTTGAGCGCCCATTTATCTTTGTCCAGACCATACGACGAGGCAAATCGTTCGAATTTATCAAGGTACGTGTCGATTTTCTCGGCGCTGTTGGAGAAAATTTCTAAAGGAAATGACATAGCATTAGTTCCTGTAGCATGACTGGTAATTGTGTTACCATCTGCTGAAGGAGAGGCACCAGAAGATTCTAATGTACTGGGACTAGCCTCTACTTCAACTCTTCTAGCTTCTACGTCTAATTCCTTTAATCTAGTTTCATGCTGCCTTTCTTTTTCTCTCTCCTCTGCTTGTCGAATTTCTCTCCTCTCCTGTGCTTCTCTCTCTGCTCGCTCCTTTTCTAATCTCTCTTCTCTGTCAAGATGTTTATCGATTTCGGCGCTAATGAAACTCGTTAACTCATTACCTACCATCCCCATGTCCTTAGCGAATTCCATTAAACTAGATCTTACTTTGGCTAATTCAGCCATTGTTGGTGCTGAATAAATCTTGTGGGTAAATTATCTCCCAATATACAAGAACAATTTTTTACCAAAGCAATAATGTTAGTCAGTGAATAGAATATGACTAATAGCACATTAACTCCATACACTCACTCACTCCTTAACTAAAATTAACTTCTTAGAAAGTTATTTGAAAAAGGAAAACCACCACACTACTAGCTTCAATTAATTCTTAATATCCTGTCCAGATGCTACAACGATAAAGTCTAGGGGATAGAAAAAGATTCTCACTCTAGAAGGTGAAGAAAAGCAATATTTTTGAGCAAAGGCAATGGTTTATGCCTCAGCTCTTTGCTATTCGTATCACCAGCGAGAGCTACTGTGCTCTAGGATACTTAAATCTCGAGGCGAGCCCCCACTTGTCACGTTTAGGGAGAGAGCAAGGTCGACACAGGTCAACTGCTCACTATAACACTAAGAATATAGATTGATTTTCTTGCAATACTGTAATAATGATGTTATTTGTTATGAAACCAAGAGGTTAACTGTCTGGAATCAAGGGTAATTAAATACCATATAAGAATATCAGACAAGTTGTTCTCCCACGTGACTTTGTTCCACAACTAACATACACCACACGATGTTGACAATTCGACAGTAAAAAAAGGACAGTAAACAAGAAAGGGAAGTAATCACAAAAAGAGAGCCCTGGACAGGCTTATGATATTTTATCAAATTGACTCAGACGTGTAGTAAGTAAATAAACAATATGCTATTTATTAAGGGAATCACATTTACAAAGGGTTATTTTACATCTGATGAAAAAAAAAAATATGGACGTTTAAATCTGAAAAATAAACAGGAATCTAGGTCCCAGTGGGGTGCCTTATTTTCTTCCCTGACTAAGTCTGAGCGTTTGATGGCTATGGGTGTATGTGGTCTTCCTTCGCTTTATTATACTTATCGTAGTGTTCTTGTAGGATGTAGGCTGAGAGGACACTCTGCTGTGACTTCTTGATGAGAGCACGTGGTGGTGACTGACTGCCCTGTGTGGCACTAGTGTCTTTAAGGATGTCTGGTTCACACTCAGGGGTGAAGATTCAGTCCCTGTCCCTTCTTGATTTTTGGGCTCAGCAAAATTGAGGGAGGTCGAAGCCAGGTCCTATGTTACTGACACTCTGCACTGGAGAACAAAGTAAGGGGACCATTAATCTCTTGTCTAAAGAGATTTTACATGTATTAAGTTCCTCCCCGAAGACTTTTGGTCTCAGAGCATAGGCACACTTACCACTGAAGACTTTGACTGTCCAGTACACTGTATGTAAAATATATCTCAGTGACCATTGTCTAACAGGCTCTGTCCTCATCCTTCCAAGTCAAGTGTCTCTCCTCTACACTTAATATGTCTTACTATTTTCCACAATCAACAGTCTGTCTTGTAGTCTGGTGTATCTTTAGTTAATAATTAATTCTTAATTATTTTTCAGCAAGGAACAACAGCTTTCATAATGTATACTCATAACAGAGTTGTGTTCTAATAAGGCAAGCAATAATGCACAGTAATAAAATACTATAAGCAAATCATATAAGAAAATTAATAATATGTTATACAGGTACATAATGGATATGGAAGAACTAAATCCAATAGCATAACATATGTTTCTTATCATAGTCAACCACATACTTCTTCTGCAAATTACACTTGTATCATTAAGCAATAATTAAACAAATAATTTTGGGAGATAACTCACCACACAAAATCACTTCAGGTTCACACAATCAGAACTTGAATATTTGAATATATTCATAAGCACGTTATTGACTTTACACACAGTTGTGTACAATCTGTGTATATTCTTTAAAAGTCTTATGTACTTAAAATTTAGTTTAGGCTGCTTTCACGGTGTTCATCAAGAGAGTAAAGCAAAGTTACATTTTCTCTGATAAATACAGTTTAAGACCGGAAATATGTGGTCGTCTGTGGGTCACGGGTTAATTGATGTCACCCAGAAAAACCCACCATTACCATCGCGTCTTCGCAAAACCCTACCTGCGGAATCTAAATGGCCTGTTAACGAAATTTAATACAAGAACTTCACCTGATCTCGCGTTCTCGTAGGAAAAAAAAAGAAGGGGGTCATAGGGAAGACTAGAAAACAGTGACAGGATGGACTGAGTAAAGGAATGTGGAAGATTTAGGAAGAGAAAGGATAGACTGCTCCATGACAAATACATATCTCACTCACCCAATCGGTTGTACTTTTGCGAAAAAGCGAAGCTTTGTCAAAAAGAAGATTTACGCCTAAGCACAGGCTGCTTATCATTCGAGTTTAGTTCTTTCGTGACCAAAGTTCTTGGATGCAGTGTGTGGTGAAGTGGGAAGTTATAAATACTTATAAGGGACTTAGTGTACTGACTGAGATCAGCTGTGAAGGTATATATATATATATATCTAATAAGAGTAGTATATTATATATATAACCTTACTTGCTACCACATATCTATATATCTCAGTCAGAATTATTCTGGAATAGTGTGATGCTACGTTATGTGTCTAGGGTATGTGTATGGTGAAGTGTAAGTCACAACAACAGACAGATAAACAATTTAATTTAATCCACTACTCTTAACAACACTGTGACACTCACATACATATAACACTCTATGAGAATATCTTAAAGAAGTCACTAGTAACGTTTCAAATAACAATATGTATTCATTACTGGCATGAATGAATATGTGTCCTGATTCAACTACAAGGGAACCAGGAATCACAATCAATTTAAATTACAAGTTATGTACAGAATGTATTTAATATGAATATTGTAGTGACATATATTATTACCAATGTTCTATGTGTGTCAATTGTGTAGTGGTAAAATGAGGTAATACTGGTTTTGTTTTGTTCAAGCTCTGTTGGTATTTGTCATCATGACTTCAATAGTTTGTCTTTAGGGACCATTATTGTAGATGTTCACAGTTCCTGATTTTAAGACAAGTAAATTCCCCTCTTAATGTTAATTTTTAAAAAATCAGTTCAAGATGAGGGGACATAATGTTGAGCTCAGCTGGCCAACTCTGCTTATCTTTAGTGATGGCGGCAGGAAAGGACTCCTCTGCTCGAATTCTCCTCTGGGCTCAGGAGACACCTCACTGATAGCTAAAAAGACCAAGGAGTATGCTGTCCGACTCTGGATTCAGCAAATCTCTGACCAGGTGCTGCTCACTACCATCAAGACCACTGTCCCTGAAATCAAGAAGGATGTACCTTCTACTTCATAACTAATTTATATTCTCTTTTACACTGATCACAATACAGCACAAACATTGCGTTCAGAGCGTTAGGCCAACAGTCAGCTTCATTTGAAATACTTTATTCCAGTATTACCCTTCTTAATGGTTACTACGCCTCTGCACTTCCAGCATTATTTCTTTCTAGTCCATCATCCAGGTGTCAGTGTACTACTTGGCCATTCCATGCCGTTTTACTTCTCTCCGACACCCTCTGTTCAGGCTGGAGCATTATAGGCTTTACCTCACGTTTGCCACTGAACTACACATATATATACAGGCATAAATCAACAATTCACATTCAATTTTTCATTAAAAGATACTGAATGGTTCAAGCTTACCACAATTTCATGGAAATAAACACAGATACGTTGATTAGCAATGAATTCTGGCACAAACTGGCACAAATTCCGTTCTGCCTATGTTCCAGGCTTTTATTTTAGCAAAAATGTGAGCTGGCTTCAACGTACTGTCGCTTTATCAAGCTTATTTGAATTAGTGGTCTCGAACTAACGCTCCCAAGTGTGTATATCAGCGAGACTGGCCAATGAGCCACGTTTCGACAAGTGTTTGAAAAAATGTTATCTTTTCCCGTCTCCCCCAACAACCAAGATAGTATTTATAGCCCGACCAATCGTGGTTAGGCTTTCATTTGTTGCGCTCCAATCAATTTGGAGTTTACATGGTAGGCTATTTATGTAACGTAAGGTTTTTTCAAACACGTTATAAAAAAAATTTTATGAGCAGAAATGATTTTATGCTGTCAGGCACCCCCAATATTTTATTTTGGGTATAATTTATTAATTCCTGGACTATTTGCGTAACGTTTTACATATTATTTGTCAGCAAACCCTAAGGAACCCAAAAATACTAATTTAAAGGAGCTACGTGGCTGCGTTCAAAATATGCAATTTCTTCTATCTCCTGTTTAGAAGATGTGCTGTCTGGGTACTGTTATGTGTTCAAACGTAAACCCATATAATGTTGTCTTTTCTAATAAGAGTCTGTTATGATTTATAAACCTAACTCTGGGAAAGGGTAGTGTATTTTATCACTGTCCGTCTGAAAAAAAATTAGTGCATGTAGACTTACACGCGTGATGGTAGTAATTGTGTATCGCGCGAAGCGGGTTTAGTGTTCGGCTTTCTGCCTCTCCCTTCTCTTTTTATCCCTTTAGTCCATCTGTTCGTTCGTTTTGGTAACGCAGTATAATTAATGTTAGGGTTAATTTAGGTCATTACGCAGTACGTCTCAATGCTTTTCCAAGAAATACAGCACACGTTTCATTGAAGAAGGCGGGTAATAATACAGTAAGCTTTACTATCAACGTGAAAGCGTTACAATTTGCAGACGAAGCAGAAAACAAGGGGGATTTCGAGTACATTCTTTGGGACAGCACTGTCATTTTACCATTGCTCTTCTCTTTATTAATTTTATTTGTTAGGCTTCATATTTACCTAATAATTTATATATGTGGATTAGAATATTTCATGACACAGTGCTTGACTATTGTTAATTCTCAGACTAAATACTGAGACCAGCGGAAACCCATTTTTACCAAAGACATATTTGTCGTAAATGTTTATTTGAGGATAGGTCTTAGAAATAATGGTCCCGTTAGAGTGAAAAATGATGGTGAAGGCTCTGTGAAAGAAAGGTTTAGAAATAGGTAGTAGATTCACAAAAGTGCTGGAAGACTAAGGACAGTCTAAGTAAATCGGGAAAAATCTCCTCCGATTTGCCTATCTTACGACAATCTATATTTTTATTTGGATAGACTCCTACACTCTCCTGGCTAAATAATTATTTGCCAGTTACCAGACACTCACGTACACACCAATTTGGTGCTTCAAACACACAGACGCTACGTGAATACAAACTATGGTAAACAAATATGGGTAATTTGGGCTTGGGCCTTCCAACACAGTAAGAAAAGTTTTATGATGTTTATTTATCATTTAAATCAAAATCACAACAGGTATTATGTTACAGGCAATACTCATAGTATAAAAAAATACAAATACCGGGGGGGGGGGGGGGGGGGGGGGGGGGTGGGGGGGGGGAGGGGGGGGGGGGGGGGGGGGGGGGGGGGGGGGGGGGGGGGGGGGGTTGACTGGTAGTATCCAATATGCCCTTCCCGCTTGTAATAGACAAAGGAAGAAAAAAACCCAGTCCAAAAGACAGGTGGTTATCAGAAGTATAGATAATTTACTCTGATAAGAGGGGTTACAATACTAGGTATGGGTGGTAAAAAAAAACCCATTGTTCTCAAAATGTTTTCCCTTTACTAAACAGATTTAAGGGAGGGGAAATAAACGAAGTTAAGAAATTCCCCTTGAGGAACAATACAAGGAATACAGTAAAAAGGTAGTTACCAGGTAAAGCAAATAAAAATGTTTGCAAATAATGCTCCTTCATTCATGCACGCTCGTGATGGCCAACACATAATTTCTCACACACACTTACCGATCGAGGAATCTGGCACTCCATAGAAAATTTACACATACAGTAGTAAGTGTTCAATAACTGAATACTGTTCTTCGTTTTCCAGCCCCAGATTTTAACGGGTTTAGGCTCTTAGCAACAATTTCCCGAGAATAGCTGGAAGGTGAAGCCTAAGTGTACTTCTGTTTTGTTAGAAAAAAGTTCTATGGGATGGCACGGTCACAGATACAGGGGTGAGGATGGTGTGGTCTCTTTGACTTCGCCGCTGATAGTAAAACTTCTTAAACGTGATGACACAACTGACCAGTAAGGTAGGTTTTTCTTCGGGGTTTAAAAATCCAGTGAGAAAAATTATCAACCTTCAGTGTTCAGGAAAACATATACTATCTTTCCCAGTAGAGCAGGAATAATAATATAAATATAGCTCTGGCAATGTTCTTCTCCAGTTAATCTTTACCGACTTTAATTTGTTTGATGAGTATTATTTAACTGTTCTTGGGTTTGCTTTCTTTCTGATAAATTCAGGCAGCGGGATCCCAAACAAAGATCGCCACAATATTAAATTTACAAATGTTTCATCAAATGTTCTGGAGGTTTAAGAACTGAGTCTGGAGGACTCTATATAATTTATTGCTGGGACGCAAAGGTTGTATGATCATTCTATAGGAAAAGATAGAAAAACATGAAATCATACTGCAAAAATCCAATAATATTCTAACGCGCGATAAATTTACCGTTATTACTATTATATATACTCGCGTATTCAATTAGATATTTAAGAAAACACTTCGTGAGTCTAATGGTTAAAAACACGCATATATATATAGAACTTAACTTAATTAATTAGTTATAAATTCCTTCGCGACTTTAAAAGTTAATTTACGCATTTCAGCATCTATTATCTTTGGAAATAATGTAATAGATATATCATTAAATTTACCACTGGAACTTTTGAGGTGCGTTTAATTTAATAGATTTAAATTAACACAAAATCCAGTGAAATAAAAATGAATGAACTAGACCACTGATCACTAGAAACTAATATATATTATACCGTTTAGCACGGGAGCCGCGCTGGTGTAATGGCTTCGGCGTTGTACTGGCGACCAGGTGTTCATGGTTCAAACCCGGGCGTCGGCGTTTGAAGAAATGTTTACGGCCGGAAATTTGACTGAATAGCCTGAACGGCTCCTGTGATAAACCCTCTGTGGATGGGAAGGAGCGAAGCTCCTGACCGGGTTGGAAGGAAAGTCCTCAGGTTCCCCAGCCTCGCAATGACATGTCATTGGGCCGAAGGGCTGAAAGCCCAAGTGCTGCTGGTTAAGGAAAAAAAAAAATACCGTTTAGCACAGAAAAGAATTCACTCCAATATAGCCAACAATTCATATGAAATCTCGCAGGATTCAACTATACGCTAGTGAATTTTAAAATCTCTGGCAAACGAATGATAACTTGCCTTCTTCAGTGGTCTCTATTTATATGAAATGGAATGAAAGATCGGGGGGGGGGGGAGACGACGGGGACACACGTTAAAATTTCACACCTTTTAAGAACTCAGGGAAAATTCGAGATTCTACGCCGCCCGTCCCCTTCAGTTATCCAACTCTCTGGCCGCTTCGTCTTTCCCGTTCGTCTCTATCTTGCGAGCGGTTCTGTGGTTAACACAGAGATGTGAAATTGCTTCGTCCGTCTCTGAGACTCTCATGATCTTTGATCGTGTGCCGCTTCTCTCGTTTGGACTTAGGCAACGCCCTTTTCAGGCGGTAATAAAGAAAGGTGAAGGCGGTAGTTGATTCAGACCGCTCTGAGGTAAAGCAAAAGGCGTGGCTTAACCTCCCCTTTAGACGATGCGCTCTGCTGGATGCACAGATAAAGGAAACTAACTGCTATCAATTGCTCTAGAGATAGCCGTGGGCGTGGTTTAACCTCCCCTTAAGGTCATGCGATCTCCAGAATGCACAGAAGATAACAGTCTACATATTAATTATCCAACGTGTTGAAAATCCACGTGGAAATGCTGCATACTAATGAACCCAGGTGGTAGAGTTCCACGTTGACGAAAAATTACAACAAAATTCAGGGGTACTGATGTTATACGAGGGTTCTACCATATCATCTAACAATTCAGGGACAGCTGAGTTTCATCGTCACAATATTTATGGGACCACCCACACATTTTCCATCTTAAAATAATTAGCTCCGGGACACTCTCGTCATCTGAACTCTGTCCCAAGAAAATACGGTACTTTACCGTGGTGTGAAATCTAATTTCAGAATTCTCTTATTGCGAAGCTGTCCCTGCATCTATTACCGTCCATTAAACACACACCTCTTCTATTCATACTGGCCAGTGGTCGGAACGGATGAGTGAAATTGATACTATCATCCAATTATCGGATGACAGTGTCGTAGGTTTTTGGTCCCGTCTGAGTAGAGTGGATGGTGATAAGTACGTGAGAAAAAAAAGGTGTGAGAAATAGATTTCACGGGTGAGTAGCTTAAGGAGAAGATATGTCTCTGGAATGAGTAAGTTTCTCTAGTCCAGCCTATCTATACGACTATAATTTAGTATGACAATCTTGCCATCCTCATATATAAGTATAAGTTTAACTACACACACACACAGCTATGTGACAACAAGACACACAAACGTGAAAAACTACGGTTAATTGGGTATGGGTCTGACCAACACACAAAGTTAAGTTTCTTTTGTAATTGAACAAAATATTTCTGGGTTTCGTAAGTCCAGTTAAAATTTACAAGTTAAAGTGTTTCTCATGTGTCGTTGGCTCACAAATGAAATTGGAGACGCACAAACCATGAAAAAGACAACATTAACCAATCAGTAAGTGAAGAAAAGAAGACCGCTGGACGCCCTTGTGATCAGATCTGCTAGGAATAAAAACATTCATGGAAAAATTCTACTATTCTATATAGCTACATATATGCACATGGACGGGGACAAAACGATCTCTTATCCACTCCGTCAGTCCTGATTAAAGTTAACCGGCACAGGTGTTTTCCTTTATGCCTAAACTATCGCACGTCGCCAACGCTGAGATTTCAGGTCGGATGAAGGTATGCAACCCTCCCCGCCCTTGCTCGCGCTGTAACGATTAGCGTACATTGTCAATTATTATTCAATTATCCATGCGCGCACTTACATAAAAATCGCCTGTCGTTAATAGCTATTAAATTGTCGGCGACTGTTGGTAATCGTATGGTAGTAAATAATAGGCACTTATAATAAATGCACAAAAATGAAATAAACGTGAATTCTTTTCTGTCACTATCAGTCGCGCCTAGCATATAATACAGTCAGCTATCCGTCTCTTCTTGTGTGAGAAAGCGGGTGGTGAAAATTAACATTTTAACTGACCACCTGGTATGACATAGCTACGCGTTATTTTATTTCACTAGTTTTAACGCTAGATATCACAGTGAATTATAATGGTACGCTAACACTAATTTCTATTACCAGAAAATCATTATGACAATCCCCACGAATGCTATTAACACATCTTCCACAATGGTTCTAGACTACGTGCTTAGACTATCCCACACATTCTGAGTGACAACTGATAGCACGTTTAAGAAAGCACAGTTTATATATCATCATGGTTCTCTGATCTATAGTTGATGCTACTTTTCACGTTACCATGTGTATCGAGAGAATCAGAAACCTGAATTCCCCAGATAAAGGCTTTACGGTCGCTCTGTCGGGCGTTCGACCGCCATCAAAGACTTAAATCCGTGTAACGGGGTTCTCACAGATTTTGCCAGCTTCTGAAGATCAAAGAGCTCGGCGTTTCCCCGCCTTCACTCTGTGTACGAACTTCAAAGGTACTCGGGGAAAGTTTTTTGCCCGTGAGTCTACTTCAAAAGGTCCGGTGTTATTCACATGTGGTCTGTCAGGTATCCGATGATTGACAGATCAGCTCGCGTGAGAAACTTAATAAACAAACCTCATTCGCTACCTGTTATGACTGGCAGGTCACGGAAGTTTGAAAACGCTTCGTTTGTTTATGTTCAAGGAAAAGAGGCGTGGATGAAAAATAAGCTTGTGTAAGACATGCAGAAAAATGCATGGTTTTGCTAGCAAATCATAGCACGCTAACGGGATTACAAAGACCGTCAGATTCTCGTAGGCTATATTTCCATAGGAGAAGAGAGGGCGGAAGAGGAGAAATGGAGGACGATAAAAATGTATTTTGTGATAACGTTCTGTGTCATATTCGTGCACTGTATTGTTATTATCACATCATACAATAAATCATAATAATATACGGCAAGCAGATACATATTATAGATGAGTGGATAGATAGATGAACTGGAGGGAATAGGTACGCTTGTTGGTAGGCAGGGTGATGGATAGATAGGCGGATGGATGGTACAGAATACAACTGTGGCGCACTTTTAAGTCTCGTCTAGGGCGCATGAAACCGTTGCACCGGCCCTGCACCACACCCTTCTCTCTCTCTCTCAAAAAAAAAAAACACTTTGTTACAAGATGGATTTTGGGGCGAGCTCTTTCACTACGGCGGTAATCAGTTACATTTTTGTACTGATTTTATTTGCGTGATTTTCCATGGTCGCACCCTTTTCTTTCTGTTAGCTATGTAGCAGAGAGTTTGTTTGTTTAAATATTTGACACTCCTTGTTGATGATAAACACATCACATTTGCAAGGGGCGGCTGAAGTGATATTGAACGTCAAGCATGTTGGTAATTCTTGTGTACCAAAGCTTGGCCGCTACAGATTAGCCTTACAATCGCCAGCGTGTTTGCTTAAATTGCTGATAAAGGCCAGAGTGCGGGACAGATAACGAGATTATCCGTCTGCGAATAGATTACTTTCTGATAAAGTAATAAATTTGTTACATCTGAAACACATTTGTCGTATGCGTTTACAGATGTGTTGGTGAGTTTGCCTGCCAAGGCATCGGATATTGTCATACCATATACGGTAGACTTGACCTCTGCATTATGTTTAAAATTTTTCCATGTCAGGAGTATTTTGAAATCGCCACCCAGCATGTTTGAAATGATTGGAGCTTTTGCCTAGCTTCATAACAAACAGAGCGGGGGAGGACAGTGAATGTAACCTGACGCTTCAGTCAGTCAAATTTACTGTGAAGATCGCTTGCCAAGACACCAGACGTGCCAGAAGTTAGAATTCAGAATTCCATTTTATCAGACAGGACATCTTTTATTGGAGAATCTTGACGGACTTACCAAACAGCCCAGGAAATCTCTATTTTAAATAAGGAAAACCGAAATGTCAAAGGAAACTGGACACACGGAGTCAGAGAGGGAATTAAAGTTAAAATTAACGACGTGTGAAAAGGCATCGGCTAGTGCCTTAACCTCATTCATCTGAGCAAAAAAGTCTGTGAGCCAGGATTGGCGTAAGTTCTCATTTTACATTCTATATTTTCATTATTAACATGTGAACTAATATGTATATATTACCATGTGAATATAAATATGTGAAAATCACTAGTGGATGTCCCAGTCTTTTGAGGCTGGCAACCTCAGCGCATAGAATGATGATTTCATCAACCACCACTACACGGCTGGTGACTGCTGTATTGTTAGTTTCTTACAGAGAACTAAAAGCATAAAATAGTCCCAAGTTCCATAGCGAGCAGGGAGGGAAAGATGAAAGAAATGATGTACATTTTAATTATAATACTTACAGTTTCAAACCAGTGTAAGTGTCAATGTTAACATATTCACTTTAAAATTAATGGAGTTTTCAAACTTTTCAAATCAGTGTAAACATAAATGAAAACCTATTCAATTTATATTGTGAACATTTTTCAAAACAGTGGAAATGTAAATGTAAACATATTCTATCTGTGCTATTAACCTTTTCATTTAAATGTACAGTAACTATAAAAGCTATTCAATTTAAATGTAAAGAAAGTTTTCTCTCGAGGGATTAAAGTTAATTCTCACCGAGGGTTAATTCTGAGATAAATGGGATGGTGGAATAGGAATAGGGGACACATAAGTATGTATCGGGAAACACAATAATCAGGCGAGCGTTTCGTTTCTATTCTTTTATCATAGTTGGTGGTGGTACCAGTTGAAGGGTACTATCTCTGGAACAAGAAGGGAACAATGGCGTAAGCTTTAAGACGAGGGACCAACTTTGTAGACTCTCCCTGGCACTACAAAGCTTGTATTAAGAAAGTAGGAATGGGAGGGAGAGAGATAGTGGAGAGAGCTGGAGAAGTGTAGAATTATGACAGTTATAATGTATCTATATTGACTTGTTATACGTCGCTACAAAAACCTGAATGGAAGAATTCTTTTCCCTTGTTAAAACTCTAGTGAAGATTAACTATACCCATAGCAGAAACTGCCGTAGGATAGTTAATGTTAGAGACTTCACCATACTAGCTACTGCTTTTTCTATCAGGTGGGGTGACCAGTTCCCTTCCTCGCTACCTTTGCCTTAGCTAACTCACGAGAAAAGTCACGTACCCATGTCCAGCTCAATAGACTGGAGCGTGACAAGTTTCGATCCCAGAACTCGGTAGTTATGTCGTAAAGAGGAAAGCGCTCTAACCGCTTAACCAGTCGGGCGCTTTCTGCTTTGGGGTGCGATTCTTGACATTCATGGTAACTGGACGCACCTTTTTCTCTTGTGCAAATACTCTCTGAGTTTACAAGGTCACTGCCCCTCTCTCTCTCTCTCTCTCTCTCTCGCTCTCTCTCTCTCTCGCTCTTTCTAACAGGTGTCAATTCTTTGAGGATGAGTAACAAAGACAGTTGAGAAAAAAAAATACACTCACATACAGACAAACTCACACACCCTCCACCCTCCTACCTCAACCTCAAAACATTGTCCTCAAGCCTAAAGCGATGATAAAACCGTTAGACACGTGATTCAATGACCTGGTCGGTCTCGCCTTTGTTTACGCCCCTCTTAAGAAATAGCCCGACGTCTGGGAGAGAGCTAAATATAGCCTAGGGGCGTAATCTTATTCTGAAGGATGAAGGAACGGGGATATTTGTGGAGGTGGGGGAGGGGTAACTCAGCGTACTGTCACCAATAATTCTGAAGTTTTAATGTAGAACCCTTTTTATATTACTATAATAATAATAATAATAATAGCAGTAGTAGTAGTAGTATTAGTAATTGTAGTAGTAGTAGTATTAGTAGTAATGTTTCCTGATTTAACCAACAGTTCCATGCCTATGGTAAATGGTTGAAAGCGCGTGCTATGAAGAAAAGTTGCAAACACATTATTAATTAGTATTAATGTTTGATGCGAGCTATTTTGTTAATCAGTAATGTTGTTTCCTGGAGAGGGCGCAAGGAGTGGGAGGGGGCTGATTCTCTCTCGCTCCCTCCCTTTCCCCCCTCCCCTTCTCCAATTTATTGTATTATGTAAGAGGTGGCAAGACATGCAGTTTTTGTTTGAATACAGTCTCTGATTTATTTATGTACTTTTAAAGTTTGAGACTGTATTCAAACAAAAACTGTATGTACATGATGAACCGCGACGTGCGACCTTTCCAAGGGGTGCTGAGCTCCAGCAGAAGCTATGGGGCTGCCGCGCCGACCTGGTAAAGACTGTGGACTTCGTCCTGGCGACAGGCCTGCAGATTTAGCATGACTACAAACTGAACGCAGAAGAAGAAGAAGAAGAAAGTTTGAGACAAGTAAGGTCGAAAAGTCAGGTACCTGATCCGACACAAACCTGAAAGACTCCAATCGTCAAACATTCTGAAGTTGCCGTAACTCGGCATCCTAAACTCTTGAGGCAGTGTCTACCTTCTTCGACCGAGAGAGAGGTGTTTTTTTTTTAACCTGGGGGGGGGGGGGGGGGGGGGGGGAAGAACGGTTAATTATGGGGTCACGTGTTCCCTTTCACACTTTATAACGTAAATGTTTGCTGGTGAAAACGTTAGTTCCTATTTTAACCACTTTTCTTTAACATCATCTGACCATTATACTTTGTCGCGTTTCAAATGATGAATCATCATCAGTTGCCATCTCCACAACGGAGGTTGGCTGTAATGGATCTCCAACGTCTTCTGTCTCTTGTCTTGGTGGTACACTCTGATAGACTCTTCCCGTCCATCTCTTGATGTTATCTTCCCACTTATAGCGCTGTCTTCCCCTTGCACGTTTACCTTCAACTCTCCCTTCTGTTATGGTCTTCTGCAAGGTGTTATGCCTTTTTATGTGGCCAAAGTATTTTAGCTGCCGAACTTTGACCTCTCTCATTAGTTCTCTTTTCATACCTAGATTTTCTAGGACCTCCTTATTTGTTTTCATCTCTTTCCATGAGATACGCCCCATTCTTCTATATATCCACATTTCAAGAGCCTCAATTCTTTCTTCCAAATGCTTATTCATCGTCCATGTTTCTGCACCATACAGAAATGCAGAATATATATAACACTTTATGATTCTCAGTTTTAATTTATGAGATAACTGTTTGGATGTCAGTATATGTTTCATGTTGTTGAATGTAGCTTTGGCCATTCCTATTCTCTTCTTGATTTCTGTTTCACATCTGCCATCTTCTGTTATTATATGACCAAGATATACGTAGCTCTTGACTTGTTCCAGGATTTTCCCATTTACGCTTATCTTTAATGTGGGTTTATCGTCTGTTTTGCTAATTATCATAGTTTTAGTTTTCTCAATATTAATGTCGAGTCCATATTCATGACTTATACTGTTCACTTGCTTCACTAGTTCTTGTAACTCCTGTTCGCTTTCAGCTAACAACACGGTATCATCTGCATATCTAAGGTTGTTTATTGATCTTCCACTGATGTTCAGTCCTGGTATTTCCTGTATCTGTTTGAAAATTTTTTCGGTGTATAAATTAAATAGGCAGGGGGACAGCACACAACCTGGTCTGACACCTCTTTTTATGTCTATGTATGGTGAATAATTCCTTCCCGATCTTACTGTGGCAGTTTGCTCCCAATAAAGGTTACTGAGTATTCTTATATCTTTTCCATCAATACCTATGTCTTTGAGGCATTCAATTATTTTCTCATGATGGATTCTGTCAAAAGCCTTCTTATAGTCAATGAAGCACATATACATACTTTTTTGGACCTCTGTATATTTTTATGCTAATCTTCTTAGGCAAAATATTGCCTCTCTTGTTCCACTGTTCCGTCTAAAACCAAACTGTTCTTCTTGGATTTCGCTGTCTACTTTACTTTTTATTCTTTCCTGTATGATTTTGAGCAGTATCTTAATTGCATGACTCATCAGGCTGATTGTTCTGAAGTCTGAACATTCTGTTGCATTTGGTTTTTTGGGCAATGTTATAAAAACTGATGTCTTCATGTCGTGTGGTAAATATCCTGTATTGTATATATCATTGCATATTTCTGTGATTGTATCTATACCAAAGCTCTCCAGAGCTTCTATCATTTCAATGTTTATGTTATCCATGCCTGCTGATCTTCCTTTTTGTATCATATGAATGGCATTCTCTACTTCTGATCTGAGAATGTGTGGGCCTTCATTAGAATATGGTGATGGTTTTTTACCTCTGTTGTCCTCGAATAGTTCTTTTACGTATTCTGCCCATCTGTTTGATATGTCTTTCTCATCAAGTAATATTACACCATTTTTGTTCTTGATACAGCTTCCTCCTTGTGCAAACCGCGACCGATTTGATAATTTCTTTATTTCTTCATGCATATCTCTTGTCATGTGCTTCGCTTCCAAGTCTTCTATTTCCTTACATTTTGTTTCTATCCACCGTTCTTTTGCTTCTCTACACATAGTACGTATGTCATTGTCTATTGTTTTATATTCTGGAGTATTTTTTGCTTTCTTTCTCTCTGCCATTTTATTCAAGATGTCATCTGTCATCCAAATTTGATTTTTCTTAGACTCCTTTTTAGGTAAATTTGCATTTGCTGATTGTATGCTTGTTTTTAAGCATTCCCATTTTGCGGTTGCTTTTTCTTCTGGGTTTTCTCTTCTATACTGCTCCATGCTTTCTGTCAATAACTGTTGGTATTTATTTTTGACTTCGATTAAATATTTCTGTTTTATATCTGGTTGTTTCAGCGCTGATATTTCTATCTGGGGTTCCTCCTGTCTTCTGTTTCCTGCTCTTTTCAGCTTTATATTTACTTTGATGACAACTGGATTGTGATCTGAATTTATGTCGGCGCCAGGATGTGTCTTTGCACTTGTGACACTGTTCTTAAATCTATGTTTTATCATGATATAGTCGATTTGATTACGTGTTACATCTCCTGGGCTTTTCCATGTGTATAGTTTCCTTGGGTGATGTTCAAAAAAGGTGTTACATATGACCAGCTGGTTTTCTTCACAGAACTGGATAAGTCTGTCTCCTCTATTTTTAGGCTTCTCCTACTAGTTTTTAGGTGGTCTTTCTCAGAATGTTCCCTTTCAACAGAATTTAAGGAACACTCGTCAAATGAACGACTCTCAAAACCTCCATGTTCCTCTCATCGTAGAGAGCTGAAAGTTTAACCCATAAACTCATTTGTATTTCTAATTATACAACAGCTTTGTCTTCTTCTTCGTTAGCTCTCAGATAACCACATTAATTTCTCTCATAATGTTGGAGGTCTGTCTCAGCATTCTCTCCTCACCATTCAATTTCTTCCTCAAAGGGTTGATGAAGGCCATGTTTTATTTTATCTACTTCTGTCGCAGAGCCGACATTCCTGGAGGACATATTCTATTGTTTACTTCTTTCCCGCACTTGAAAATTTGTCTGTCCCCCACAATTTTTAATTTGTTAAACAGATGATATTTGAGTCTGCAGTGGCCAGTTTTCAGCCTGAAAATTATCGCTTGATTTCTTCCTAGTAATGAGCTGTATGCTTGTGTTATATCTGAGTCGGGACCGAAAACGCATCAACAGTGATGAATGCAGTCAGCGACTCATAGCTTGACTGCTTGCGTCAGGGTCAGCGAACCAGAGCTGACCAAGACCCTACTCCACCTCCAAGTGGTGGTTCTGGAAACAGGCTGCATCACTGCAGTCTGGCCGAGAGAGTAGGGATCGAATTGGGAAGGCAAACCTGGTCTCACAAAATGCCGTGCGTGTCGGATGTGTCGGGCCGAAAGGCGCAAATATCGCAGCTTCGCTGTGAACGGCGACACAACGCAACCAACGTCCTTTTCAGGACGAACGAGGAAGAAGAAAAAGATATCTGACTATATAACAATATAACGATGTCAATGTCATTTTTCTTTGAAGATGTTTTTGATTATTGCTTTTATCTCTTCATATTTTGTCCTGTCCCCAGTTTGAGTTTTACTTCCTCCTTCCTTGGCAAGTCTATCAGTCTTCTCATTTCAATATATCTTGCAGTGGTCAGGCATCCACTGTACTTAACTTTCTTGAATTTATGGCTGGTTTAATTTGTTCTTCTGAGATATTGTCTATTTCGTCGTTTATATGGTTCCTTAGAGCAATTTGGACTGATGGGGTGTTTGTAAGTAACACTGTCATGTTTTTTATTATTATCCTAAGCTTGAGAGAATCACTTGAGGCACTGACTTGACTCCAGCTTTTACCTGGCTGATTGCGTACAAGAGGATCTACTATGAGGATTTACGATAGAGAAGCTGGTAAATGGCTCTGTGCAGGAAGTAACGATTCATTGAGAGAGCCCAGAACCAAAGCACCTTATTTTAGCCTTGCGTATTTGGAGAGCCCTCAGAGTGGAGGGGATTAGCACAATATGCTGCCCTCTTTTCCAATTGCTAGCTTAAAACCAAACCTGGTGTAAGCATTCTGTAAATGCATGCCAAGCTAGGAAGACATACTCAGGAAGCTGCGGCGTGTCAGAAAATCCACAGGAAAAACGTAGATCGATAATGCAGATAATTCCAAGGAAATTCTTCAACGTGGTATTTGTTGCGAAAGAGGGGCGAGTTCAACGCTCCTAGTTAAACAACAGCAATACTACAACAACAATATTGCAACCGTTTTTAGCCCTTCTTCTTCAAATCGGATTTCTTTTTTTTTTTTTGAAAATTTTATAGTGACTATCTTCTTCATTCTGTCGTTTTGACTAACAAATCTAATAACTAGTCAATCAGTCAATACCCTTTAGCTCCCCAAGGAGCATAGGCCTTCAACAAACACATGCCAAGTCCTCCTATCACGTGCTAGCAGCTCAAGCTCTTTACACGTTTTCTTCATCATTTTCACTTCTATCTCAAGTTTTTTTTCTCCTCCATGTGTTTCTTGATAATAACTAAAACTTACTTCTTATTTCAGGCATATAGTCTGTGCTCTGTTCCACAATTAAAAAAAAAAAAAAAAGAAAGACATTAAATGCATAATATTTTCTGCGATCGTCGTTATCCTTAACATCCTCCTCAACAACGTCATCGCGTTAATCAGAACAGGCTACATTTATCAACCGTCTTGATTTTCAGACTAAACATTATTCGAGTTTTACAGTAGCGATGTTGTCGCCAGTCAGGTAAACGCGTATCCGAAGCTCCGGGTATCAAATTCTGACACCTGAATAATGTGCGATCGTCACACTCCGCATCTGTCAGAGCTGTTTTTCTCCTTATTTTTTTACTGACTTACAACTTGTCATCTGGCATTGTCAAAACTATATACATACATCTTTCATTGAAGTGCATGCTAATTTTTTATATGTAATTTAGTTCATTGAATTTTATGCTCTTTTTATGTCTTTACATTCAAACATGTTCGTGTTGTACATTGGGTCTAAGTGTTGATGGGTGTTTGTTGACTTGCACGTTAGCTCCTTGCATTACGATAGTCAACTTTTTTATGGATGGGTTAAATACAGCGATACGAGATAGGCTGAGATCAGCATATTAGATATATCCGTATAATGACAGTCAAATTGGTGGGTTGAAGGGCGCATGAAAGGACGGGCAGACAGGCAGAAAATAAGAGAGACAGACAGGCAGACGGGCAGACAAAGACAGACAGACAGTCAGTCAGAATATCAGTCAGACAGACAGACAGGCAGGCAGATAGATAGATAGATAGATAGATAGATAGATAGATAGATAGATAGATAGATAGATAGATAGATAGATAGATAGATAGATAGATAGATAGATAGATAGATAGATAGATAGATAGATAGATGGAAAAAAAACGGAAGTATGATGCCTACTTTAGGTTTAGGGCGTCTACTAGTGCTTACTAAACAACAACAAAGTAGCTGCTTCATAATAATTTTTCTTTTCGCATTAACTGACAAAGCTATCCAGCCCACATCTTGTAGCACTGAAACTACGATGTACGGTATCTATAACTGTGTATAATAAATTCAGTTGCTGCTATTAGCTTATTGGTAACATTCTTCATAATGATTTATTTCACATTGTAACGATATGGGTGAACGAACGAACTTTATTTTTAAAGGGTTTAGAATCTCCATAAGAAAGGTAGAATAAAAGGACCTTTAGCTAGATGCCTCTTTCCACGTGCAGAGGAGTGGAATTTAGCCTGTCCAACGTAAGATTGACATGACCAATGCCAGAGATAGCGCTATTAGGAGCTATAAGACAAAAAAGTGGGCGTAGACAAAAATAGAGAACAAGACAGGGCAGACCACTCGGCTAAAAGTGACAGAAAGTTCATTCAAATCACGACAGCTACGCACCCTTTTATTGTCAGGTGAAGGTTACGCACCATTTTATTGTCCAGTGAAGGTTATGCACCCTTTGATTGTCCGGAGAGTCTAACATTCTGCCCTTTGTCTCTCTCTCTCCCTCTCTCTCTATCTACCTCTCTCTCTCTCTCTATCTCTCTCTCTCTATTTCATCTTGCATACTGTATCCTGTCATTCTCGTATGTACTTTAAGCATTAATTTAAAGGCATACAACAATTATAAAGGTTAATTATATATAGGTCTCATACAGGTGTAAGATAAAGTGTGTAACGGACTCCGTCGTTGGTACTGCTACTAAGGGTAAACTCCAGTAAATACAAACGATGGCTCGTAACGCACAACAACAGAGTCCGAAACATGAATCAATGAAAAACGTTTCTTTGGCTACCCATACAATTATATTAATGAAATTGATGGGCAGCAATAGAATCCAACAGCCGACAACATTATTCAAGTAACCTTCCAGTCTCTACTCCCAGTGCATGTTATTCTGACATAATCATGACAAAAACTCGATCTATGTAAACGACAGCATTTTCATATTGGTGCAGTAAAGTCATCGACAGTCAATTTCAGTATAAATCCATGTATATCCTAACTGTACGTAGTTGCTTAATCATACATCGGGATAATGTATACTTCAGTATATTCCAGCATATGTTCTTATAAGCATATGTGGACGCTGGTCTACAAAGCAGTCAAAGACATGATTCAATACACTTTCTAATTTCCATACGAATGCACACAAAACAACTCAAACGTCTACACCACAGAAACAATCACAATTAAAACAACTGAGATGGACGACGGTGTCTGAACCATACATATCTCGGTAATCCCAGTGTTTCAACAACAGCGTGCAACTTTATTGTATGATGAAAATTAAAAAGTTCATAATCTCTCCAGAAATTCCTCTGAAGATAAGTTTTGGCTTGTAACAGGAAGAGTGTAATTCGTGATCGAGGACTGTAAAGGGCTCTAAGAGAAGGCAGCTAATAAAGGCTCAAGGAAGGATGAAATGACCTGCGCAAGGTTATTAACTCCGCAGTCGCCTTTCTAGAACTGAAACGACAGACCAGATGAAAGATAGAACATCAATCAGCAAAAAGAACTGAAATGAATAGAAAATCAATCAGCAAATAGAACTGAAATAAATAGAAAATCAATCAGCAAATAGAACTGAAATGAATAGAAAATCAATTAGCAAATAGAACTGAAATGAATAGAAAATCAATCAGCAAATAGAACTGAAATAAATAGAAAATCAATCAGCAAATAGAACTGAAATGAATAGAAAATCAATCAGCAAATAGAACTGAAATGAATAGAAAATCAATCAGCAAATAGAACTGAAATGAATAGAAAATCAGTCAGCAAATAGAACTGAAATGAATAGAAAATCAATTAGCAAATAGAACTGAAATGAATAGAAAATCAATCAGCAAATAGAACTGAAATGAATAGAAAATCAATCAGCAAATAGAACTGGAATGAATAGAAAATCAATCAGCAAATAGAACTGAAATGAATAGAAAATCAGTCAGCAAATAGAACTGAAATGAATAGAAAATCAGTCAGCAAATATAATTGAAATGAATAGAAAATGAATCAGCAAATAGAACTGAAATGAATAGAAAATCAATCAGCAAATAGAACTGAAATGAATAGAAAATCAATCAGCAAATAGAATTGAAATGATCTGGCTCAAGAAGTGGTAAAACAGGTAAGGTAGTCCCATAGCAGATACCGCCGTAGGGAAGTGAGATGTTAGGGACTACACTATACTAGGTCCAGTTTCGAGAGTTGGGATTGACCATGTCATCTCCTTGCTGTCTTTGCCTGCTTTAACTTAAGGGAAGGGTCAGGTATCCTTTGACAGGTGGGTAGACTTAAGCATGACACCACCATGATTCGAAACTGGTACACTTGCCACGAGAGGTCAGCTCTTGAACCACTCTGCCAATTGGACGTACCAGGGGGGGGGGGGGGGGGGGGGAAGGGAACTGCACTGGTGGCTGCATGCTCCGCGAGGAACGAAAAAGGGGGGGGGGAATAAAAATCATGAACATGTAATTTAATTAGGAGTGTGTCATTAGGTCTCCTGGAATCCCCAGGCAGAGGGAAGAAGAGGAAGACCAAAAAACACTTGGAGAAGAGAAATGGAGACAGACATGAAGATGAAGAAGACATGGACACACATTGAGCTGATGGCACAGTACAGCAGGTCAAAGGTCATGAATGAGAAATGAATTAAGTCTCGGAAGAATATTATCAATAGAAATGATTGAAAGTACCACAGTCCTGAAGAAGCTTTATGGCCAGTCGGCACGGCACTAAATGATACTGGTGATGGATTTAATTCTGGGCTTGATAAGTTTGACATCATCTCGTGTTCTCAACAGTCAGCAGCCTGCTTGCCAAGAATATCGTTACTCATAACCTCATATAGCGTATTATTTCTCAAATGTTGAAGTTTTGTTCATTCTCTTATTCCGTCCATATGTTTTCAAACATAACAAATAGTAGTTGTATGGGACACGATTACACATGTGATGTTTCGTTTTCTCACCAACTCGCAGACTATCATAAAGATACCACCTTTTATATTCTTTCAATCATTCTATCAGTTATACACCTCTCAAAACTCTCCTCCACAATACACAAAGTGGACGTTCGGGTATAAATGTTTTCCTCAGCAGGCTAATGTACAAAAGCGACCAAGATGGAGAAACTAATAAAAACAAAATAAGATGGGATACAATTTATGATGCATAAAAGCACAACAGCTATGTATTATTCATGCTGTCAACTTCAATTTTTCGATGGCTTCACTTAAATTGCCTACTCTATGTTTTCTTTGTATTTATTTACATTCGTTTATGAGTCCTGCTTATTATTTTCATGTCTTCATGCATTCACTCTTACGTGTCTGTTCTTTAATTTATATATACATGTGTGTATCTGCTCTATTTTGTATGTTTCCCTTCACTTCTATCCACATACTTCTCCTCCTGATTATAATGTGTCTTGACCTGCACATCCATATTTTATCGCTTCCATTGTTATGCAATTTGCTCTGTTTTCCTTACGGAATCATGCTTTGTTTTTTTTTGTTTGTTTAATCACTTACTATCGAAATAACTAGCAGTAACCCGTCAAACTTGACGGGTTTTTAATTATAGTGTGCTGTTTTCGTTCCCGGATGAGCAGAAAAAAAGTAGATTCTTAGAGTGTTTTTGGTTTCTTTCCATTATACAGTGTAATCAAACTGTTCATGAACACCGTCATTTGATCGCTTTTCTTCGTTGATTGTAACTATTTTCGGGAGAGTATATATAATGGAATCTTGATCATTATGTGTCAAACCGTTCAAATACAATTCACTTTGATATGTTATTGGCTCATGCACACCAATTTTTACGCACTTTTTCTTTGTCGAGCGCTACTAATTTCGTGAAAGAATTAAAAAAAAAAAAAAAACCAAAGTATTTGTTTTATATAACACCCACGCCGCGCAAGTTGCACACCGTGCGTTGCGCACTTTTTTTTCTGGCGCGAGTTACTATTTCGATTGAGACCGACCGACGTAACACACATCAGTAATTATGTTAAAATAGAAGTAGATAGATAACCGTCTAGCGCTCAGGATGTGAACTTTGGTCGATGAGAGAAAGGGTAAGATTACTGCCTAATTTTGAACTTATGTTTGTTAGAGAGTAACTAAGGAAGTTCATGATATAACAATCGCCCATCCCAGTCAAATATGAAATAGAAACTATAAAAACTTACCCATTGCCATTTATTTGTCATGAGGTAATGAGTACTATAGGTCATGGCTGAACAAAAAGTCAACAAATTTCCGCCAGAGGTCTTAAGCAACTCGGAAAAGCGCTAATCATTGACTGTGTGCTCACTGGTTTTTGTACTCAGAAAATAATATTGACTGATAAATTGGGGCTTCAATTAAATGACTGACTGATTTTACCTGAACAATAGAAGTAATCTCTTTGAAGATCTGGGAGTGGAGGTAGCATAGTGGTTAGTGCACTGGCTTCCTAGATCAGGGGTCTATAGTTCGATCCCCAGATGTGGTGGGACTTTTTTAGGCTGAAACGGCTCCTGGGTCGACCCAGCCCCAACTGGGTACCAGAGCAACTTCTGGGAAGGTTAAGGCGGCCGGCGTGATGCTGACCACATCACCCCTAGTGTGCCGATGGTCAAGAAAATATGGGCCTAACACCATATTCCCAATATGCCTCAATGATGAAACAAAGCATGAATAGGACTACTTTACCCTCACGTATGTCGTTGTCGTGGAATATTCTAATCCACATATATAAATTATCAAGTAAATATAAAGCCTAATAAATACATATAATAAATAAAGGAAGAAGAATGGTAAAGAACAGTGCTGTCACAATGACAGTACTCGAAATCCCCCTTGTTTTCTACTTCGTCGGCAAATTGTAACGCTTTCACGTTGATAGTAAAAGCCTACTGTATTATTACCCGCGTTCTTCAATGAAACGTGTGCTGTATTTCTTGCAAAAACATTGAGATACCAAGCTGAACAATGACCTAATTTTAATATTTCATTCATTCCATTTTATACACGGCGTAACTAAAGACAGATGGACTAAAGGATAGAGAGAAGGGAGAGGCATAAAGCCGAACACGTGCAACACAAAACACGCGTCGCGCGATACACAATTACTACTATCACGCGTGTAAGGCCACATGCACTAACTTTTTCGGACGGACAGTGATAAAAACACTAACTGATGCGTGATGCCATATGATGATGGATGGTATCCGCATGTCTGGTTTTGTGTAGTGTGTAGATGTGTTCAGTCAAAACAATGTTCATACAACAATAACAGGGCAATCCACATAGGACGTCAGTAAACTCACGACGTATAAAGTCAATGAGTCTTGAAACAGCCGTTGACGTTTTTCTTCATTATTTATTGTGGACGCCACAGTGACAAAATGGTTACGCAAATGTGTAGGCACATCAAACAGTCATTATCACAGCAACATTCAATACAGCAATAGACGGTAGACAGCATTACAATGATGAGTCAGATGCATGTTATATTTCATAGTGCTGTAAATGTAGTCAGGTGGAAAAACTCCATCCTTTTCTATAACAGCCAGGAGATAACCAGATGTATGAGATCAGTTCACTCTCCTTAGTTTGACTTCAGCAAGACAGACACGTCTGCCGAAGTATAAATAATGTCCACAAAAATATCCTCTAGATAATAAAGGTTTTCCAAACCTAATTCATTTAACAAAGTAGCAAGTAATGGTCCTTGGTACATGCATCAACCGATGCAGTACAATGCAGCGACATGTGAGCTGGGAAAAAACATCTCGTGGCGGCGACTTTCGGAGACAGGCTATGAATCGAAATCGCTCACGACCCAAAATCGATAGAGTTAATGAAAAAGTCAATTTACCTTGCTTTCATGAAATACACAGAAATATCACGCCTCCGGACATGTGGGAAAACACTAGAGGTATTATCTCGAATAAACGAAATATCCATTAAGGGGACTACACATCCCTGACAGAACAAAAAATAGCGGAGATCCCCTCTTCAACGAGGCATCTCTTTCGCCATTCCAAATCGCTCACCCCACTCGTCGTGGGCGGAAACCGATCGACCAAAAAACAAGACAAGTCATGCGCAGTCCAGCGCAAAAATGACCACAGCTCAAACTTAACTGCATTCGATACCAACGCGAGAAGACAAATGCTTACCGAGAAAAGTGACTATAAATTCCAAGCAGTTGTTGCCCTTGCGTTATAAAACAGACATTGAAACAAAACGATGTTGCGAGAATTTATCACGCAACATATCACCACCTCCTCCCGATAAAAAAAAAAAATGTGGAACATATTTTTTTTTTCAATATCAAAGAGCAAGCGATAAGCGGCTCAAAACGCACGAATTATGCGCTGATAATTAATTAAATTGCCAAACAATAGGCTAATTATAGAGTGTCTGGTGAGGATATACCTCAACAGAAAAATAAATATGTCTCAAAAAATATTCACATCGGGGAGGTGTCACCAACACACATCACGTTAGCATGTAAACACAATATACGTATGCAAGTTACTATAATCATCATTAAACAGCATACTCTAATATTGTCTTTAAAAAAATGGATGTACAAATCTGATAGGAAAATTTAAATAGTACATTCTTTGACATGTAATGAAATAAGTACATAGTAAAGTTAAACTACATGACGATCCAGGATATATGCTCTGGTATTCCGAGGGTAAGTACACAATCTAGAACTCGTAAGGTAAGTCCTCAGCTCAACAATGACATTCTGAGAAAGTACAAGCAATATAATGCTAATTAATAACTAATATGCTTCATAAGGTACAATACATTATTAATAATTGTGGCTGTTTAGTAAACTAACGGCCCTTATATTAACTACTCAGTCCTCCTCTATCATCTTAAAAAACGAACAGAAGAAGATGACAACAAAGCACGATAGTGTGTACATATAAAGTAAGTACAGATGTGCTAATCTATTGTAGAAATATAGGTGTGTTATGACTCTGTAATATATAGAAATATAGGACAGAAGTATTAGTTGGAGTCATGTGGGCATCTAGACAAAATGTCAGCCATCACATTATCCGCGCCACGGATAGCTCGTACCGTGAAGTGAAAAGGTTGAAGAGCTATAGCATATCGAGTGGATCTCGAACTCTTCAAATTCTTAGTCTGAATAGCTGTAAGAGCTTTCTGATCAGTCTCTAGAATGAAATGTGCGCCCAGGAGGAATCTTTGTAGCTTTAGAATTGACCAAACCATCGCTAACAACTCACGGTCTAAAACCGAGTAGTTCCTCTCTGCCGCATTTAGTTTTCTAGAAATGTACATAACAGGATGCAGAGTATTTGCATATTCTTGCATCAGTGCTGCTCCAATCCCAGTGGATGAAGCATCCCTCCGAAGAACAAAAGTCCTATCAAGAGTAGGTAATCTTAAGATGGGAGGAGAAGAAAATATATTCTTGATTTGGTCTAGTGAAGATTGGCATTCTTCAGACCAACGGACCAGATTAGGCGAACCTTTCTTCAACACTGTTGTTAGAGGTGCCATGATCGAAGATAAATTTGGAATAAATCTCCCATAAAATTGAATTAAACCTAAGAGACTCCTAACTTGTTTCTTCGTTTTAGGAACAGAGATGTTCAGTATTTTGGAAGTATTGTGGTCTTCTGTCTTCAAGAGACCATGACCAACACGATGACCAGGAAAGAGATTTCACCAAAACCAACAAAAGCTTTAGAAGGTTTTGCTGTCAAATTATTCTCACGTAGAGTGGACAGTAAGTCATATAACCCTAAATAGTGATCTTCCCAGGTATCACTGAAGAGACAGATGTCATCTAAGTATGCGATGACATCCGAACGATGTGACAGAATTCGACGCATCATGCGAACGAAAGTGGCAGGGGCGTTCATGAGACCAAAAGGCATAACATTCCATTGAAATAGACCCCTAGGTGTAGAAAAAAGCAGTAAGAGGTTTGGCATGCTCTGCTAAAGGCACTTGCCAATAACCTTTAGACAAATCAAGTTTAGTGAAGAATCTAGAATGAGAAAGTCTAATCAGTAGATCTTCTAACAAAGGCATCGGTTCAGCGTCGAACTTTGTGACCTGATTCAATTTGCGATAATCAACGCAAATTCGTATGTTCTTATCCTTCTTCCGGACAATAACCATGGAAGAAGAATATGGTGAAGTCGATGGTTCAATTATATTTTAATTGAATCATTTCATCCAATTCCTTTTCCACTTGCGACTGAAAGTGTATAGGAATAGGATACGGCATAACCCTACTTGGATTATTGTCGGTAAGAATTATCTAATGTTCTATGACATCTGTGTGTCCCGCACTGTCAGTGAAAACATCCTGAAATGTTTGTAACATCGACAAGTCTCGTCGATGTTCGTCACCAGAAAGATTAGGAGAAACAGAAACGTTTTTCCAAGATTCCGTGGAATGTAATGGAACCACTGGAAGGGGAAGGTTGACATCAGAGAAGGTAGCTTCCTCATCCTGAATGACAGACAGGGATGAATAATGACCGTGAGGTGCAGGAGCATCATCCGTTGCCTGGAAAATAGGCAGCAAATAGTCCGGACGTTCGTGAAATTCCGAAAGCATGTTTATGTGGAAAGTTTTATGCTTTCCATCAATATCGACCACATATTCAACATCGGAAAATCCGAGAGACTATTGCATACGGACCTTTCCATGCAATAAGAAGTCTATTTTCCCTACTGGGGAGTAGGACGAATGCTTTGTCACCTGGACAAAGTTGTCGTAGACATCTATTCTTGTTAGCAAACTGTCTTGCCTTCTCTTTAGCAATTTCTGATGAAGCAGTTGCTAGCTTACATGCCTCAATGATCTTTTGTCTAAGAGCAATGACATACTCATATGAGGATTGAGTTTCATCGCTAATATCATCGGCAGTGATGAGATCGTGTAATAAAGACATAGGGCCGCGTGGACGCGCGCCAAAGACAAGTTCGAAGGGAGAAAATCCTGTGTGTTCATTAGGGACTTCTCTATAGGCAAAGAGAGCCGCGGGTAAAACCCTGTCCCAATCTTGAGGATGATCTTCAGTTATCTTACCAAGCAAAGTCTTGAGCGTTCTATTCAGACGCTCAACTAACCCATTAGACATAGGATGGTAGATACTACTGAGAGATCGTTCAATATGTAAGGTAGACATTACCTGTGACATAGTGTCAGATATGAGTTGAGTGCCATGGTCTGACAATATTTCTCTGGGGAACCCCAAGCGAGAAAATATCAACCAAAGAGCATCTGCGATATCTGTAGTAGATATGCTCTTAAGAGGAATAGCCTCTGGCCAACGTGTGCACATATCGACACATGTAAGGATAAACTGATGTCCTCTGGCCGACCTGACCTTAAATGGGCCAATAATATCTATGGCCATTTTCTGAAACGGCCGAATAGGAATGTCAGCAGCCTGGATAGGCGCAGCATGTCGTGGTCCTCTAGATTTGACCTCCTGACATACCTTGCATGATCGGCAGTAAATACGAATGTCCTTATTGACAAAAGGCCAAAAGAAAGCCGCAAGGACTCTCGACTTCGTACGGGCAAAACCCATATGTCCAGCACATTGCGAGTCATGAGCATGTTGTAATATTTGGACTCTCATGCTCTTGGGAACAAGAATTTGCGAATGTGCCGACGTAGTCGAATCTTGTACCATACGTACAAGTACGCCGTTTCTCATTGCAATCCAAGATTTTCTATTTGTATCCTGATTCGGATCACCTTTCTTCGCAAGAACGAAGAATTTTTTTAAAGAAGGATCTTCTTCTTGCAATTTTATGAAAGAGTCACGAGTAATCACTAAGTGACTATCTTGGCTATCAACTTCATTATCACTATTCAGTGAAGTTTCGGGTGTTTGTAGAGCTTGTGCTCTTGTAACTACTGCATTTGTAGCTTGCATGTTATTATCTTCCCAAGCAGCAATCTGCTGTGGGGTACACTCCCTAACTCCGTGAATACGACCAATAATAAGGTCCGCAATAGGATTAGGTAAGAGACAAGCATGCCCATCTCCAGTAAAGAAAGGAGTGGCAATGCGAATTACAGCAGTAGGATATTTTTCTAGAGTGCCGCCAAATGTGACACATTTAATAACCCTTCCTGTAGCACAAGATGGATCTACAAGCGATTGTCTAACACCAATAGTGGTGCATCCGGAATCGAAAAGTAGTGAGACCGGAGTATCATTAACAAGACCCTTATGTAGGATTAAAGAACCCCTCCCGTCATGCGCAACAGCAGCAGGAAGAGCGGGAAGTGGGTGACCACAACTCAAAGTAGTTATGGTACCCGGTTCGAATAAAGTACTGCATTGGGGGCATTTGTTTGCTCTCTCAAAGTCAAAAGCAGAACCAGTGACAGCGTCAAAGTTTTTACTATCAACAACATGATTACAGGCTCCCTCAGTTTCCTGTTGTACAGCATTAGCCTGCTGATATCTCTTTTTTTTGTGTTGAGATCTACCCCGACTATTATTACCTCGAAGTTATCAGAGTTATTATTATCTCTGCAGTTATTATTGTCTCTATTGTATTTGTTATCCTGGTTCGAATTCCAGTTTCCACGATTACTATCATGTTCACATTGATGCGAACATCTATTTGTTTGGTTTTGAGGTCTTCGGCAGGAATAACCTCTATTACCATATCCTCTTTTGAAATGCTTATAATTATTAGGGTGATAGTAACGAGTACTATCAGGTTGTCTCCAATTCTTCGAAGAAGAATCACCATGAAATTGATTTCCATGATTTTGACAGAAATTACCGCTACCCTTTCTATCAAAATTTTGTTGGGATCTACGAGCAAAGTTTTGACCATACGGAGCTGCCGAAGCAACTGGTAAACCTTCTTTCACCTTAGAGTTACCCATGGTTATGTGTGGGTGCGCAGTTACGTATTGGCAACAGAAATCTTCCATTTCTTTTATTGTTTTAGATTTACGTTCATGAAGGAAAGCAAGGAAAGACTCATTGACAGACGACATGACTTTGTCTCTAAGTATTAAGTCCATAAGTCCTTCATAAGTTTTTTCCGTCTTAGATAGTTCAACCCATCGTGAGAAAGTAATGCGTATTCTTGCAAAAAACTCGGAGAATTCAACTCCATTTTCAGGTAACATGTTTTTAAATTGTAGACGATAGCCGTCTTCGTTAAGCTGATATTTCTTTAACAAAGCGGCCCTGACAACCTCATAATTGTTCTTGTCAGGTTCATCCACCATATTTAATATACTTAGAGCTTTACCTGTCAGTATCCCTGATAACTGATAAACATATTTTGCTTTGTCTATGTTATGAGCTGTACATGCTTGTTCAAATCTGTCCAGATAGAACATTATGTCATCACTGGAAGGACTAAATGTTGGTAACTTAATCTTAAAAGTATCATTATTAGCCTTACCAGAAGATGAACCCTTGTTTGAATCATTACCATTACTCATGCTCGTCAATTTCAATTTTTCCAACTCTAAAGCTAAGACCTTTTCTTCATGTTCCATTTTTGCTTTCTCTTTCCTCTCATCAGACTCTCTCTGTAATCTTCTTTCCTCAGCCTGAGCCTCTTTTTGAAGTCTTTCATTTTCAGCTTCTTTTTCAAGTCTTTTATTTTCAGCCTCTTTTTCAAGTCTTTTATTCTCAGCTTCTAGCTGTAGCTGGAGTTTTCTTTCCTCAGCTTCTGATTCCCTTTTTTGTTTTTCCATTTCCATTTGGAATCTTTTTTCATCCACCTGCATCTGCAGTTTCTTTTGTTCAGCTTCCATATGCAGTTTCTTTTGTTCAGCTTCCATTGCTTTATCATATCGAGCAGTTGCAAATTCTTCTAACTTATCACCAGTCTTGCCAAGCAATTTACCCTGCTCAATAAAGTGCTCAAATGTAGACATGTTGTCTAACATATGAGTCCAAAACCTGAAATAATTAACTAATTTATTTCAAACCTAAGTGTAACAAGTCTTAATTAAACACTTGTATATTCACATCACCTTATATTATCCCAGTCTCTGTGGGAAACAAGTCTCCAATCAAAGAACTTGTATATGAAATATCAGCACTCAATTCTTGATCATAAGTGCACTTCTCATTCAATAGTGCACGACACTATTCATCATTCATTTATCATCAGTGTAGTAGTAACAGTGCATTAGCATAGCCCATTAACTAATTACTATAACTGTAAACAATGACTATGTAAACACATGCAGAATGTAAACATTGAAAATGTAAACAATACAAACAATGTAAACAATAACAATGTAAACAATAACAAAGATCAGCAACAATACAAAAACTTTCGCAGAAATCAACTAAAAATAAAGCAGAAATTAATGAAATATCACAAAAAATGTGACGATATCTGCGATAGAATTAAACAAAATACATGACACCACAGTGTATAAACAAAAATGTTGTATGAAACTAAATTATAGACAAGAGTAGGCTAACAAATACAAACAAATCAAAACAAAACTAAAGAATGCGAAATAATAACGAAAACAATATTAAAACATGTCATCACAGCTAACATAAATAGCAACAGAAGTCGCTTAGCAAATTCCAGTATTGGAAATTTGCAAACCTTACAGAAAACGCTCACAATAGACGACCTCTATGACGTGGCATAATCTAACGGAGACACCACCCAACCGAGAACCCGCTGATATATAAACATATAAATATACGAATAACATATAAACATATAACATATAGAATGAGATGATACACAGAAGACTCAGCAGAAGTATAAGGGCACAGTTTACATACAAACAGGCCACTTAACTTATAGGCTTCCAATCGTAGAACAGCAGAAAAAACGGATGTCAATCAACGTCCTAAAGAGCGAAGCTCCAACGATGATGGCACATCTAAACTGCTTCCACTGCTAACACGATGGTACAAGAGCTTCTGAAGTACTGTGTGTTGAGTTGTTTCGGCACTTGACCTTCTAATCCAAAAGTAAGTTGATGGAAATCGGTACTTGGCCTTCTTCAGAAAACAACCCGTTTCAACCGGCACTTGACCTTCACAAAAACGACAGCACTGGAACCTTGACAGCAGCAACTTGCTTGACTTGCGTAAAAGATAACAGCAGTCCGAGTTATCCGGCAACATGTAACAACGCCGGGTACTGTCAAATTCTTGTTTCCGTCAAAAAATTGAAATTTTGACTTTTACCGGGCAACGCCGAGTACTTTGAAAATTTTGAAGATGTTGACTGTATTGAAGAATGTTAATTTCTTGAAGGATGCTGATGAATTCTTGTTGAAAATGAAGTGGGTAAGGGACCCCGTGTTTGCTAGTACCAGAATCAAACCAGCTTATGGCCACCAAATGATGCGTGATGCCATATGATGATGGATGGTATCCGCATGTCTGGTTTTGTGTAGTGTGTAGATGTGTTCAGTCAAAACAATGTTCATACAACAATAACAGGGCAATCCACATAGGACGTCAGTAAACTCACGACGTATAAAGTCAATGAGTCTTGAAACAGCCGTTGACGTTTTTCTTCATTATTTATTGTGGACGCCACAGTGACAAAATGGTTACGCAAATGTGTAGGCACATCAAACAGTCATTATCACAGCAACATTCAATACAGCAATAGACGGTAGACAGCATTACAATGATGAGTCAGATGCATGTTATATTTCATAGTGCTGTAAATGTAGTCAGGTGGAAAACTCCATCCTTTTCTATAACAGCCAGGAGATAACCAGATGTATGAGATCAGTTCACTCTCCTTAGTTTGACTTCAGCAAGACAGACACGTCTGCCGAAGTATAAATAATGTCCACAAAAATATCCTCTAGATAATAAAGGTTTTCCAAACCTAATTCATTTAACAAAGTAGCAAGTAATGGTCCTTGGTACATGCATCAACCGATGCAGTACAATGCAGCGACATGTGAGCTGGGAAAAAACATCTCGTGGCGGCGACTTTCGGAGACAGGCTATGAATCGAAATCGCTCACGACCCAAAATCGATAGAGTTAATGAAAAAGTCAATTTACCTTGCTTTCATGAAATACACAGAAATATCACGCCTCCCGACATGTGGGAAAACACTAGAGGTATTATCTCGAATAAACGAAATATCCATTAAGAGGACTACACATCCCTGACAGAACAAAAAATAGCGGAGATCCCCTCTTCAACGAGGCATCTCTTTCGCCATTCCAAATCGCTCACCCCACTCGTCGTGGGCGGAAACCGATCGACCAAAAAACAAGACAAGTCATGCGCAGTCCAGCGCAAAAATGACCACAGCTAAAACTTAACTGCATTCGATACCAACGCGAGAAGACAAATGCTTACCGAGAAAAGTGACTATAAATTCCAAGCAGTTGTTGCCCTTGCGTTATAAAACAGACATTGAAACAAAACGATGTTGCGAGAATTTATCACGCAACACTAACCTTCCCAGAGTTAGGTTTTTAAATCCTGAAAAACTCTTATTAGAAAGATGACAATAGATGGGTTTACGTTTGAAAACATTACAGTACCCAGACAGCACATCTTCGAAACAGGAGGTAGAAGGAATTGCATATTTTGAACGCAGCATTTTAGCTCTATTAAATATATATATTTGGGTTCCTTAGGGTTTGCTGACAAAGAATATGTACAACGTTATGCAAATAGTCTAGGAATTAACAAGTTATAGCCAAAATAAAATGATGGTGCTGTCAGACAACACCCAAAATCAGAATCGCTCAGTGGTAGATTTTTTTTACACCACCATTGTACGGGAAATGGGCCACAAGTTACATTTGAACTGATTGGCTGGAATGATATGTAAGGCTAAACACGATTAGTCGGGCTATAAATGCTATCCTTGGTTGTTAGGGGAGACGTAGGAAGTTAAAATTTTTTCAAACACTTGTCGAAACGTGGCTCCATTGGCCAGACTCGCTGATATACTCACTTAGGAGCGTTAGTTCGAGACCACTAGTTCAAATAAGCTTGATAAAGCAACAGTGCGTTGAAGCCAGCTCATATTTTTGCTAAATAAAAGCCTGGAACATAAGCAGATGGGAATTTGTGCCAGTATTTGTGCCAGAATTCATTGCTAATCAACGTATCTGTGTTTGTTTCCATGAATTGTGGTAAGCTTGAAACATTCAGTATCTTTTAATGAAAATTGAATGTGAATTGTTAATTTATGCCTGTATATATGTGTAGTTCAGTAGCAAACATGATGTAAAGTCTATAATGCTCCAGCCTGAACAGAAGGTGTCGGAGGAAAGTAAAACGGCATGGAATGGCCAAACAGTACACTGACACCTAGATGATTGACTAGAAAGAAATAATGCTGGAAGTGCAGAGGCGTAGTAACCATTAAGGAGGTTAATACTGGTATAAAGTATTTCAGATGAAGCTGACAGTTGGCCTAACGCTCTGAACTCAATGTTTATGATGTATTGTGCTCAGTGTAAAAAGAGAGTATAAATTAGTTATGAAGTAGAAGGTACATCCTTCTTGTTTTCAGGGACCGTGGTCTTGATGGTATTGAGCAGCACCTGGTCAGAGCTTTGCTGAATCCAGAGTCGGACAGCATACTCCTTGGTCCATTTAGCTATCAGTGAGGTGTCTCCAGAGCACAGGGGAGAAATCGAGCAGAGGAGTCCTTTCCTGCCGCCATCACGCAAGATAAGCTGATGTGGCCAGCTGAGCTCAAAATTATGTACCCCCATCTTAAAATAACATTGTAACATAAACTTAAGAGGGGAAGTAAATTGTTTTAATATCAGGAACTGAGAACATCTCCAATACTAGTTCCAATAAAGACAAACTATTGAAGTCATGATGACAAATACCAACAGAGCTTGAACAAAACAAAACCAGTATTACCTCATATTACTACTACACAACTGACACACATAGGATACTTTTAATAATATATGTCACTACAATATTCATATTGATAAATTCTGTACATATAACTTGTAATTAAAATTGATTGTGATTCCTGGTTCCCTTTGTATTTGAATCAGGACACATATTCATTCATGACAGAAATGAATACATATTGTTATTTGAAAAGTTATCAGTGACTCCTTTAAGATATCCTTGTAGAGTGTTTTTTGTATGTGAGTGTCACAGTGTTGTCAAGTGTGGTGGAATAAATTAAATTGTTTATCTGTCTGTTGTTGTTATGACTTACACTTCATCATACACATACCCTAGACCTACAACGTAGTCATCACACTATTCCAGAATAATTCTGACTGAGATATATATATATATGTGGCAGCAAGTAAGGTTATCTATAATACACTACTCTTATTAGATATAGATACCTACACAGCTGATCTCAGTCAGTACACTAAGTCCCCTATAAATATTTATAACATCCCACTTCACCACATATATTGGGGGCTCGCTCTTGGGATTTTGAATCTTTCCCTATTAAAAATATTGGGGGTAATTCACTTCAGGGAATATAAGAATTAAAAGGTATCCTTGGGTGGAATTAAATAAGGTTGAGCTCACGGTGCCTGTGTTGTCCATTAGATATATATGTAGAGATTGAATTGTTGGTTAGACATTGTATAAATTTACCTGATAGACAATGGCGGACCTGGCCAAATTTCGATCTGCTGCTGTTCAGACTGCAAAAGAGTTAGGATTAGATGGACAAGTTATGGTTGCCTATGTCACTACGGAATGTGACAAATTTATTGAACGCGAAGAAAGAAGGTTTGAAGCCGAAAGAAAGTTAGAGGCTGAAAGGGAAATTAAGAAGTTACAATTTGAGGCTGAGGCTGAGACTAAGAAGTTACAATTTGAGGCTGAGGCTGAGACTAAGAGGTTGCAGATTGAGGCTGAGGCTAAGAAATTGGAAGCAGAAAGAGAAGAAATTAGCTGCAGAAAGGGAAGCAGAAGATAAAAGATTACAAAGGGAACATGAGTTACGACTAAGGGAGTTTGAGTTTCAAGGCCATGCTCCTGAAAATGGTGCCAGTCCCTTTGCCTCTGATGCCACTGCTAGCCAAGGAGCCTCAACCTCAGCTATGAATTTTCATTTAGATCATTTTGTTGAGAAAGACGATGATATAGAGAGCTATCTAAATAGGTATGAACTATTAGCTACCACGTATGGGTTAGAGAGAGAGAGGTGGAGCTTAAAGTTATCTCAAGGACTTCGTGGGGCAGCTTATGAAGTTTTTGCAAAAATGAGCAGAGGTGATCAGGAAAATTATGACATGCTAAAGCAGGCTCTTTTGTTAAGATATGAAAAGAATGCAGAATTTTATAGGAAAAAAATTTAGGAATGCTAAACTACTGTCAGGTGAAACCTATCACCAGTTCTCTGCACGAATAGAGACATACTTGGAGAAATGGACTTCTCTGGGGAAAACCCAAGATCTTAAGGAAATGGTCCTTATAGAGCAATTAAGAGAGTCCATGGCTCCAGACCTGAGAAAGTTTCTCATGGAACAAGGTGCAGAGAGGCTGGGTGAGTTGCTAAATGTTGCTGAAAGGTATCAAGCAGCTCAAACAGAGGTAACAGGTAATAAAAAGAAACAAGTGGATAACTTTAGGGCACCACAGAACTTTAATAAATTTGATCCTAGGGATCAAAACAAAGGTAAGCACCAGTTTGATAGGCCACGGTATGAAAATAAAAATAAAACCCCACAATTCGATGAAAGGAAATATGATGAAAGAAAATCTTTCAACCAAGGAAAAAGGTGGTGTAAAAATTGTAAGATGAACAATCATGACACTGACCATTGTAGAAGGAAACCTCCTCATTTTGCTGCTATGACATCGGGGAAAAAGGAAAGAAGGGCAAACCTGAAGAATTACAGGAACCATACCACCCCCCAGTGTGTGAAGATGTCATCTGTAATGGTGTCACTATAAGATGTTTATATGATACCGGTTTAGATTACGATTCCGTTGTGAGTTCTCACCTGGTGCAGGCCGATCAATACACCACAGAAACAGTGGAGATTCAAACTGCAACCAAGGATGTAGCTACCATGACACTTCCCGTCGCCCGAATAAAAGTGAAAACGCGATATGTGGAAGGAATCATAAAAGCAGCAGTGATAAATGAGCCAATCTACCCTCTGATATTGGGGTGTAGATATGTCTTCTTGGGGAATCCCAAGAGACCTGTGATATTGGCAACAGTGCAGACCAGATCACAGTCAAACAAGGAGGAGGATAATCCAATAAATACTCATCCAGATGAGATGAGGAAGGCACAGGCTGAGGACAAAACACTCAAGCCATGTTTCAAGAAGTTGCCCAAATCTCATACACCTCCAGGCAAGGGAGAGTTTTTATATATGAAGAACAAACTGATATATAGGAAGGCTGGATCTGAATCCAATGGTCACGGACAGCTGGTCCTTCCCACTTCATATAGGACTAAAGTGTTGGAACTAGGGCATGCGATTCCCTTCAGTGGTCATATGGGAATCAGCGCAACAGGACAGCGAATAGCTTGTCACTATTTCTGGCCAGGAATAACTGAAGATATCAAACGATATGTAAAATCCTGTCCAGAGTGCCAACGAGTAGCACCTAAACATTGGACTGCACCAGCAACTCTGGGGGAAATGCCCATAGTGGGAACACCCTTTGAGAGAGTTGCCGTGGATCTTGTGGGACCTCTCACCCGAACCAAGAGAAGGAACAGCTACATTCTGACTCTGGTGGACACTTGTTCTATGTGGGGAGAGGCTGTAGCCCTGTCATCGATTGATTCTAAACATGTGGCAGAGGCATTGCTCACAATTTTCACCAGGTTAGGCTTTCCCAATCAAATCTTGACTGATAATGGCTCTCAGTTCAAGGGGAAACTAACTGAAGAAGTTTTCAGGATCTTCCAGGCCAAACACTTCCATTGTAGTGTGTATCATCCCCAAGGGAACGGCCAAGTGGAAAGATTTAACGGCACATTGATGTCGATCCTGAGAAAGTTGGCACACGAAAAACCAGATACATGGGACCAGTACCTGCACGCCGCCCTCTTTGCTTATAGGGAGGTACCCCATAGTTCAACCGGTATGGCCCCGGCAACATTATTGTTTGGAAGGCCAATAAAAGGTCCACTCGAAGCTTTGTTAAGAACGTGGACTGATGAAAAGGCAGAGGAAAACATTACATCTTCATACCAATATGTGAATGAGCTGACCACTCGTTTAAAAACTGGCTGGAAACTTGCCAATGAAAATTTGAAACAAGCCAGGAAGAAACATGCTGCCTATTATAACAGGAAGGTGAAAGACAGAAATTTGGCTGTGGGAGAGAAAGTACTGCTTCTTTTGCCCGGGAGTCAGAATAAGTTACAAATTGGATGGCAGGGTCCATATACAGTTTTAGAGAAGGTGTCTAGAACAAATTATAAGATAGATAAGAAGGGGAAAGAAAAAATCTATCATGTGAATCTCCTGAAGAAATATTTGGAAAGAGAACATCAGGAGGAGACACACTTGTTGACCTTGTCCATCGCCATGGAGATGAAAAAGGAACCACTTTCATCATTTGAGTATCCATTACACCCCTGTGAGACAGCAGCACAGGTGAAAATCAGTACACATTTAACGAAAAACTCAGAAAGAGAGAGTGCAACAGGTTCTAAATAATCATGCAGAGGTGTTAACAGACCGACCAGGGCATACAAACCTATTGGAATATGATATGAAACTGATAGACCCAACATCTGTCTGTATGAAACCATATTCGATTCCGTTTGCTAAGGAGAAAGCTTTGAAGGAAGAGATAGACTATCTATTGAAGGAGGGAATTATTTCACACAGTGAATCCTCATATAGTTCCGGTGTTGTACTCTTAAGGAAGCCCTCTGGAGAACATAGACTCTGTATAGATTACAGGAGACTGAATGCTATTACAGAAGGACAGGTGGATCCATTGCCGGATACAAATCAGCTGTTTGCCAGACTAAATAAAGCTAAATATTTCTCAAAAGTGGATTTGAGTAAAGGATACTATCAGATTCCAGTAAAGCCTGAGGTTAGACCATACCTAGCCTTTAGTACCTCAGAAGGACACTATGAGTTTAATAGATTGCCATTTGGATTGAAGAATGCGCCTAGTGTCTTCTCTAGAATGATGAGAAAGTTATTGGACCCTCTGAATAATCCATGTATAACAAATTTCATGGATGATATACTTATAGCAACAGAAACATTTGAGGAACACATTGACTCTCTGAAGATGCTGTTTGATCGACTTGGGGAAGCAAATTTAACAGCCCGACCAACCAAATGTTGCGTTGGATGTAAAGAATTGGAATTTTTGGGACACACAGTTTATCAGGGAAACATGACCCCTGACCCAAAGAACTTAGAGAAACTAAAGAAAGCCCCGAGACCACAAACCAAGAAGGACGTGAGATCCTTTGTCTCATTATGTGGTTTCTACCAGAAGTATATCAGGAACTTTAATTCCATATGTGCACCGTTAACTGATTTGACACGTAAAGGACATCCAGATCGCATTACATGGACCCCACAATGTGAAATGGCTTACCAAGAATTGAAGGAAAAGCTCACAAGTAAACCTATTTTGAAATTACCTGACTTAAGTCAAGAATTCATAGTAAGGACGGATGCAAGTAATATTGGGTTAGGTGCAACTCTACTACAGAAATCAGATGCATTGGATGGGGAATTAAGCCCAGTGGCATATGCTAGCAGAAAGTTGAATAAAGCTGAAATCAACTACTCAACTAGCGAAAAAGAATGTCTTGCAGTAATATGGGTGTAGTGAAATTGACAGAGATACAACGGTAAAATTCCTCCAAGGATAACATTTAAGGATAAAAACATAATGCGTAGGCTGCTGATGTACATGATCGCCTAGACCGCGGGTCATCACCCTCCATAAATTTGACTTGCTAGACCGGAGGGGAACGGAGGATCAAAAAGGAAAAAAATATGACTGGAAAGGCTAAAGAGACGCAATTGGGGGGGGGGGGGGGGGAAATGGATGAAAGTAAAAAAAATTCAAGTCCCCCAAATTGACACGAGGTACGGAATTGGACGTTTTGCGATACCAAGCGCTTGATTTGAATTTGAGCGGAAGAACGCAGATGTCTGAAAAAAAATTACAAAAATTAAAAAGTAAATTTTTCTTAATATTAATGTTAGGAATATAAAAATTAGCTGGCCAGATGGCCTATTCTGAGCAGTGAACTAATATGGTTTTAATTTTACAGACGGATAGATAATATTGAAAATAATGACAAAAGACAGTGTAGTTTACATCAGCCACAGACTGCATTGAATCTAACATATCGTTATTTGCACACAAAAAACACGACCTTGGGGACGCAGGTGTTCAAATTTACTTAGCATAGAAGTGAAGGGACATTGGTGGAAGCTGTGTCTAAATATAACTTTTTACAACAAAAATTTGAAGGGGAGAGAACGGTTGGGTCAAAAATCGAGCACAATTTTGTAGAAACACAAGTAGAGACGGACAGACTAACAGATAACCATCCATACGTGACTGAAGCTTGACTGAAATGACTTTAGTGAGGAAATTTGAAATTAAAAATAAACCTCGGCAGTGATTGGCCACAGACAATCATATCATTAGCGCTCAGAGCGCATTTGGGGTCATTCTTCAATAATTGTTCAGTGTTAGACACAGATTTTAAAGTGTGGTGTTTTCCCATATGAAAGACAGTGAGTTAAATTTAGGGACGCCATCCTATAGCCAGCAGCTCAGCTGAGTTTTGCTAGCACTTCTGTGTTAATTATTCATAATCTGGTAAGATTGAAATTATTTCTTTATATATTTTGAATATTGTTTCATGTTCGAGTGATTTGATACTGCCATATCATAATCTAGCCTTACAAACAAGTAGGGATTTTGCTCTAGACCCCCCGCCCAAGTCAGGGTCTAGGGACTAACAATGTACCTAAACACCAGCAAGGATTATGCAAGACAGATCAAGAGTTGAGAATAAGGAAACATATTACCTATCCTCTTTTAGGGTAGAAAACTAATAATTAATTTTCAGAATCTATAGTCTGGGAGGATCTATCGGATGTAAACCCACCATGGTAACTGTGCTGTTTGGTCAGAGAGATCTGACCTGTCTGTATAATGTGGTTGTTGTGTCAGTGTGGTGTCCAGACGTGGGTAGAGAATAGATTTTGACACATGGCCCATACTTTGATTGCAGAGCTGCGAGTTTCTGTCGTCCACGAAGAAGTATCTATTCGGGTGGTGATTTACACAAGTGTATCTGTGCAGTCCTTGTGACAGAGACCACCATTATTGCCCGCCAGCACGGAGAGGTGGGACCACCTGAGTTCAGCACCAGAGCTACAAATACCAGATGAGTGAGCCTCTGGTCTGCTGGATATTCACCAACCCCATTTAGTTGCAGATACCCCATAAAAATTCCCACCATTTTCTGGACACTATGTAGTCAATATAGACAGGTGTGATGAGACCACCCCAACAGCACAGACAATAAATATCCTCCTTAGTAGCTGACTACCAGAACATTTTAATAAAACTAACTATTCTAGTACTGAAATATGTTCACTTTTGCATTTATTATGTAACATTCCATGCATAATTTTCATAAATTTTAAATCCTTCTTTTAAAACAAGTTCTGGTTAAAATAAAACTTGATCCAGAACAAATAAATGTAATATAATTATATCAAAAACTTTACACACGTGAGTTAGTTCAGTGTATTGTAACACTTGTTAATCTTATTAGTCTTGTTAAATATCTATGGGTATATTTATAACTATCACACCACAGTACACATCATAACCCTAGACACTTTACGCAGCTACATTCATAAAAAAAAATTAAGTGTGAGGTCGTAGTGGTAGCAAGAAAGGCCTTCTGACAATTCTCAATTACATTTTATCTCAGGAGCCTTCACAGCTGGCCTCATACAATTTACATGTAGTACCATCATCATCATACAAAACCATCAATACCACTACATATATTGGGGGCTCGTCCGGGATAATTAGCCCAATAGTAATATTAAGATCTCCTGGTGGGAGAAATAAAAGTAGGGAAATAAATTGTAAAATTTCCTTTAAAATTAAAAGTGTCCCTGCAGATAAAAGTTGGTGAATCTTCACAGCCAGTAATAATTAATTAGTTAACTGGTTAGTTAGAATTAGTTAGACTATAGTAATTAGAAGTACTTAGTGTATTTACTGGTTAGAGATTTAGCTTATATATTATTATATTGTCTAAAAAGTATGGCTGAGCTAGCAAAGTTTAGATCAGCTGCTGTGCTCACTGCGAAGGAGATGGGGATGGATGGTCAAATTTTAATTCAATACGTAACGACTGAATGTGATAAATATATTGAAAGGGAAGATAGAAAGGTAGCTGAAGAGAAGAGGTTACAAATTGAGGCTGATAGAGAAATTAAGAGGCTGCAGATTGAGGCAGAAGAAAAACGACAGCAAAGGGAGGCAGAAGATAAAAAGGCCGAAAGGGAGGCAGAGGAAAAAAGGTTGACTGCCGAAAGGGAGGCAGAAGATAAAAAGGCCGAAAGGGAGGCAGAGGAAAAAAGGTTGACTGCCGAAAGGGAGGCTGAAGATAGAAGGTTGCAGAGGGAGCACGAATTACGACTAAGGGAGCTGGAATTACAAGGCCCGGCCCCTGAAAATGGTGCCAGCCCTTTTGCCTCAGATGCTACGCCCAGTATGGGAGCCTCAAACTCAGCTATGGGGTTTCATTTAGACCATTTTGTTGAGAAAGACGATGACATAGAGGGGTACCTGGGACGTTTTGAGTTATTAGCTACTACATATGGGTTAGAGAGAGAGAGGTGGAGTTTAAAGCTATCACAGGGATTGAGGGGTGCTTCTTATGAAGTATTTGCCAAAATGAACAGGGAAGACCAAGACAATTATGACATGTTAAAGCAGGCTTTGTTATTAAGGTACGAGAAGAATGGTGAATTTTATCGTAAGAGATTTAGAAATGCCAAACTGTTGTCTGGGGAGACATACCACCAATTCTCTGCCAGACTAGAAACCTATTTGGAGAAATGGACGGCTCTGGGGAAGACCCAAGATCTTAAAGAAATGATCATGATTGAGCAATTGAGAGAGTCCATGGCTCCAGACATGAGAAAATTTCTCATGGAACAAGGTGCAGAGAAGTTGGGGGAAATTTTAAATGTTGCTGAGAGGTATCAGGCAGCTCAGGCAGAGGTAAGTGGTGCTAAGAAGAAGCACATAGACAATTTTAAAGCTCCACAGCAATTTAATAAATTTGATAATAGAGAGCAGGGAAATAAAGGTAGGACAAATTTTGAGCGGCCAAGAAATGACTATCGCGACAGAAACTCACAGTTCAATGACCAAAAGTTCAATGAAAGAAAACCGTTGAACCAAGGGAAAAGATGGTGTAAATGGTGCAAGAAGGATAACCATAACACCGAATTTTGTAGAAGGAAACCTTCAAACATTGCTGCAATGAAGTCGGGGACGCAAAGATTAAAGGTTAATCCTAAGGGACAACAGGAACCTTATCACCCCCCAGTTTGTGAGGATGTTATTTGTAATGGGGTCACCATAAGGTGCCTTTATGATACAGGTTTGGATTATGATTCAGTTGTGAAGTCTAGCCTAGTGGACCCAAGTCAGTATACCACAGAAACAGTGGAAATACAAGGGGCGACTAAGGACATACCACTCATGACACTTCCCATCGCAAGGATAACGGTGAAAACTCGCTATGTGGAAGGAGAAATCAGAGCAGCAGTGATAGATGAACCAATCTACCCTCTAATATTGGGGTGTAGATACGTCTTCTTGGGGAATCCCGAGAAACCTGTGATCATGGCGACAGTGCAGACCAGGTCACAGAAGAAGGAGGAAGAAGGTGAACCTATAAACGCTCATCCAGAGGAGATGAGGAAGGCGCAGGCTGAGGATAGGACACTCCAGCCCTGTTTTAAAAAATTACCCAAATGCCACACACCTCCGAGCAAGGGGGAATATTTCATGAAGAACAAACTCTTATACAGGAAGGCCGGAACTGGAACAAATGGTCACAACCAGCTGGTTCTTCCCATTGCATATAGAGAGAAAGTGATGGAACTCGGACATGCAATCCCCTTCAGTGGTCACATGGGGATCAGCGCCACAGGACAGCGTATAGCTTGTCATTACTTCTGGCCAGGGATAACGGAGGATATAAAAAGATATGTCAAATCCTGCCCAGAATGTCAAAGGGTAGCTCCAAAGCACTGGACTGCCCCTGCAACTCTAGGGGAAATGCCCATAGTGGGAACACCTTTTGAGAGGGTTGCAGTGGATATTGTAGGACCTCTCACTCGGACCAAGAGGAGGAACAGTTACATCCTTACTCTGGTGGACACTTGTTCTATGTGGGGAGAGGCGGTAGCCCTGCCATCAATTGATTCAAAACATGTAGCAGAGGCACTACTTACAATATTTACCCGATTAGGATTCCCGCATCAAATCTTGACGGATAATGGTTCTCAGTTCAAGGGGAAACTAACGGAAGAAGTTTTTTAAGCTATTTCAAGCCAGGCACTTTCATTGTAGTCCGTACCATCCACAAGGGAACGGCCAGGTAGAGAGGTTCAATGGGACTCTCATTTCTATCCTGAGAAAGCTGGCACACGAAAAACCGGATCTGTGGGATCAATTCCTGCCCGCCGCATTGTTTGCGTACCGGGAGGTACCACATAGTTCAACCGGGATGGCTCCCGCAACTCTGCTATTTGGGAGGCCAATAAAAGGTCCATTAGAGGCCCTATTAAGGACCTGGACAGATGAGAAGGCGGAAGAGACTGTTACCTCATCTTATCAATATGTGAACGAACTGACCACTCGTTTGAAAGCTGGATGGAAACTGGCAAATGATAATTTGAAGCAAGCCAGGAAGAAACATGCAGCATATTTTAATAGGAAGGCAAAGGACAGGGAACTGGCAGTCGGAGAGAAGGTGCTGCTTCTACTACCGGGAAGCCAGAATAAATTACAAATTGGTTGGCAAGGTCCATATACGGTTCTAGAGAAGGTGTCTAGAACAAACTATAAAATTGACAAAAAGGGGAAGGAAAAAGTTTATCATGTAAACCTGTTAAAGAAGTATCTGGACAGACCACTCCAGGAAAGCACCCCCTTATTGACCTTGGCTATTGCAACCCAGATGCAAAAAGAACCACTCACCTCACATGAATACCCATTACATCCTTGTGAAACAGCAGCACAGGTAAAAGTCAGTAAGCACCTGACTAAAAAACCAGAGGGAGAGAGTTCAACAAGTTCTGGAAGAACATACAGATGTATTAACAGATAAACCAGGCCATACAAATTTGCTACAGTATGACATGAAACTGGTAGACTCAAACCCAATCTGTATGAGAGCCTATTCTATTCCGTTCGCGAAGGAGAAGGCATTAAAGGAAGAAATAGATTATTTATTGAAGGAGGGGATTATTTCGCACAGTGAATCATCTTTTAGTTCTAGTGTCGTTTTGTTGAGGAAACCGTCTGGGGAACACAGACTGTGCATAGATTACAGGAAACTGAATGCTGTCACAGAAGGACAAGTGGATCCATTACCAGACACAAAACAGCTATTTGCCAGACTGAACAAGGCAAAATACTTTTCAAAGGTGGATCTTAGTAAAGGCTATTACCAGATCCCAGTGAAGCCTGAAGTAAGACCTTATTTGGCTTTTAGCACTTCGGATGGACATTATGAATTCAATATGCTACCATTCGGACTGAAAAATGCTCCGAGTGTGTTTTCAAGGATGATGCGAAAATTGTTGGACCCCCTGAATAACCCATGTATCACAAATTTCATGGATGATATTCTCGTCGCCACAGAGACATTTGAAGAACACATTGAAGCTCTGGAGATGTTGTTTGATAGACTTCGGGAGGCGAACTTAACTGCTAGGCCAACAAAATGTTGTATTGGATGCAAAGAGTTGGAATTCTTGGGACACACTGTATATCAGGGTAATATGACCCCTGATCCTAAGAACTTGGAAAAACTGCAGAGAGCACCTAGGCCGCAAACCAAAAAGGACGTGCGATCATTCGTGTCGTTATGCGGATTTTATCAGAAATACATCAAAAATTTTAACGCCATTTGTGCTCCTCTGACTGATCTGACTCGCAAGGGACTTCCAGATAAAATTATTTGGACTGCACAATGTGAATTAGCGTTCCAAGAGTTAAAGGAAAAACTCACTAGCAAGCCTATTCTCAAACTGCCTGATTTGACACAGGACTTTGTCTTAAGAACCGATGCAAGTAATGTGGGACTAGGAGGGGCTTTGTTGCAAAGATCATCTTCACCTGATGGGGAACTGAAACCAGTCGCTTATGCAAGCCGCAAATTGAATAAGGCGGAACAAGGATACTCCACAAGCGAAAAAGAATGTTTAGCATTAATCTGGGCAATAAAGAAGTTTCAAATCTATCTGTATGGTAGGACATTTGTGGTGGAGACGGATCATCAGCCTCTCGTGTTCTTGTCTCAGGCTAAGCATGAAAACGCAAGATTGCTGAGGTGGTCTTTATTGCTTCAACCTTATCAGTTTAGTATCCAATATATCCCAGGCAAATTGAATGTCGGTGCAGATTTCCTCAGTCGGCACCCCTGTGATCAAAATTAGAGTAATGGCAGACGTGAGGAGTAATTTTACCTATGTGTATCGCTGGTTTTGGAACTTGCCATAGGCATGTTTTCAGGTGGGGAGATGTGTAGTGAAATTGACAGAGATACAACGGTAAAATTCCTCCAAGGATAACATTTAAGGATAAAAACATAATGCGTAGGCTGCTGATGTACATGATCGCCTAGACCGCGGGTCATCACCCTCCATAAATTTGACTTGCTAGACCGGAGGGGAACGGAGGATCAAAAAGGAAAAAAAATATGACTGGAAAGGCTAAAGAGACGCAATTGGGGGGGGGGGGGGAAAATGGATGAAAGTAAAAAAAATTCAAGTCCCCCAAATTGACACGAGGTACGGAATTGGACGTTTTGCGATACCAAGCGCTTGATTTGAATTTGAGCGGAAGAACGCAGATGTCTGAAAAAAAATTACAAAAATTAAAAAGTAAATTTTTCTTAATATTAATGTTAGGAATATAAAAATTAGCTGGCCAGATGGCCTATTCTGAGCAGTGAACTAATATGGTTTTAATTTTACAGACGGATAGATAATATTGAAAATAATGACAAAAGACAGTGTAGTTTACATCAGCCACAGACTGCATTGAATCTAACATATCGTTATTTGCACACAAAAACACGACCTTGGGGACGCAGGTGTTCAAATTTACTTAGCATAGAAGTGAAGGGACATTGGTGGAAGCTGTGTCTAAATATAACTTTTTACAACAAAAATTTGAAGGGGAGAGAACGGTTGGGTCAAAAATCGAGCACAATTTTGTAGAAAAACACAAGTAGAGACGGACAGACTAACAGATAACCATCCATACGTGACTGAAGCTTGACTGAAATGACTTTAGTGAGGAAATTTGAAATTAAAAATAAACCTCGGCAGTGATTGGCCACAGACAATCATATCATTAGCGCTCAGAGCGCATTTGGGGTCATTCTTCAATAATTGTTCAGTGTTAGACACAGATTTTAAAGTGTGGTGTTTTCCCATATGAAAGACAGTGAGTTAAATTTAGGGACGCCATCCTATAGCCAGCAGCTCAGCTGAGTTTTGCTAGCACTTCTGTGTTAATTATTCATAATCTGGTAAGATTGAAATTATTTCTTTATATATTTTGAATATTGTTTCATGTTCGAGTGATTTGATACTGCCATATCATAATCTAGCCTTACAAACAAGTAGGGATTTTGCTCTAGACCCCCCCGCCCAAGTCAGGGTCTAGGGACTAACAATGTACCTAAACACCAGCAAGGATTATGCAAGACAGATCAAGAGTTGAGAATAAGGAAACATATTACCTATCCTCTTTTAGGGTAGAAAACTAATAATTAATTTTCAGAATCTATAGTCTGGGAGGATCTATCGGATGTAAACCCACCATGGTAACTGTGCTGTTTGGTCAGAGAGATCTGACCTGTCTGTATAATGTGGTTGTTGTGTCAGTGTGGTGTCCAGACGTGGGTAGAGAATAGATTTTGACACATGGCCCATACTTTGATTGCAGAGCTGCGAGTTTCTGTCGTCCACGAAGAAGTATCTATTCGGGTGGTGATTTACACAAGTGTATCTGTGCAGTCCTTGTAGCTGACTACCAGAACATTTTAATAAAACTAACTATTCTAGTACTTAAATATGTACACTTTTGCATTTATTATGTAACATTCCATGCATAATTTTCATAAATTTTAAATCCTTCTTTTTAAAACAAGTTCTGGTCAAAATAAAACTTGATCCAGAACAAATAAATGTAATATAATTATATCAAAAACTTTACACACGTGAGTTAGTTCAGTGTATTGTAACACTTGTTAATCTTATTAGTCTTGTTAAATATCTATGGGTATATTTATAACTATCACACCACAGTACACATCATAACCCTAGACACTTTACGCAGCTACATTCATAAAAAAAAAATTAAGTGTGAGGTCGTAGTGGTAGCAAGAAAGGCCTTCTGACAATTCTCAATTACATTTTATCTCAGGAGCCTTCACAGCTGGCCTCATACAATTTACATGTAGTACCATCATCATCATACAAAACCATCAATACCACTACAATGGGCAATAAAGAAATTCAATATTTATCTGTATGGGAAGGCATTTAAGTTGCAAACGGACCACAAACCTTTATCGTTTCTAGCCCAGGCTAGGCATGAGAACTCTAGGTTACTCCGATGGTCCTTGCTTTTGGCTCCCTATAATTTTAGCATTGAGTATATATCTGGAAAAACAAATTTGGGAGCGGATTTTTTAAGCCGCCATCCGTGTGATGAGAATCACCGTAAACCCCAGAACTAATAATAAATTTCTCTATGTGTATATAGAATAAAGGACTGACATATAATGTCTGTTTTAAGAGGGGAGATGTCGTGGAATATTCTAATCCACATATATAAATTATCAAGTAAATATAAAGCCTAATAAATACATATAATAAATAAAGGAAGAAGAATGGTAAAGAACAGTGCTGTCACAATGACAGTACTCGAAATCCCCCTTGTTTTCTACTTCGTCGGCAAATTGTAACGCTTTCACGTTGATAGTAAAAGCCTACTGTATTATAGATGCTTAAACGTTTAAATTAACTTTTAAAGTCGCGAAGGAATTTATAACTAATTAACTAAGTTAAGTCCTATATATAGATGTGTGTTTTAACCATTAGACTCGCGAAGAGTTTTCTTAATATATAATTAAATATGCGAGTGTATATAATAATCTTAACGGTAAATTTATCGCGCTTTAGAATGTTATTTGATTTTTCGGTATGATTATGTTGGGGTCCAGATATCTGAATTTTCCAGAAATAAAGTAAATCCAAGAACAATTTAACACATCATCAATACTATTTAATCTTTAGAGTTTAACTGGAGAAGAACAATACCAGAGCTATTTTTAGATTATTAATCCTGCTCTACTGCGAAAGAAAATAGAAATCTCCTGAACACTGACTGTGCATATTTTCTTCACTGGATTTTAAAACCCTCGAAGTAAACCATACCTCACCGGTCAGTTGTTGTCATCACGCATTAAAAAGTTTTACCATCAGCGGCGAAATCACTGTGACAAGCCTATGTTCACCCCTGTATCCGCGACCGTGCCATCATATAGAACTTTCCTTTTAACATAGCAAAAACAAAGAACACTTAGGCTTCACCATCCAGCGATTTCAGGTCTGTACTAACGCATAAACCTGATAATCTGGGGCTGGACACAGCAGAAAAAGACACTGCCTATGTCAAGTGTTTAATTGATGTTTGTGTATTTTCTATGGAGTGCCAGATTCTACGATCGGTAAGTGTGTGTGAGTAAATGAGTGTTGGCCATCACGAGCGTGCATGAATGACATGAGATTTATTTTGCAACCATTTTTAATTTGCCTACCTGGTAAATACTTTTACTGTATTCCCTGTATTGTTCCTTTTTAAGTGGGATTTTATAACTCTGTTTATTCCCCACCCCCTTACATTTGCTTAGTAAAAGGGAAAACAATTGAGAATAACAGGACTATTTCTACCACCCATACCTAGTACTGTAACACCTCTTTTCAGAGTAATTAAATTTACCGTTGGGTTACATTATCTATTTTTTCTGATAACTACATATCTTTGGACTGGGTTTATCTTTTTGTCTATTACAAGCGGGAAGGGCAGATTGGATACTCCTCCTCATACCCCCCCCCCCCGCCTCCCTCCCCCCATCTTGTTATTTGTATTTTCTGTATCTATGATAATTTTCTGTTATCTGATAAATGTTGTGATCGATTTAAATGATAAATAAACATCATAAAACTTTTAGTACTGTGTTGGAAGACCCAAGCCCAAATTACCCATATTTGTTAACAATAGTTTGTATTCACTTAACGTCCGTGTGTTTGAAACACCAAATTGGTGTGAGCGCATGTATGTTTGGAAACTGGCAAATAATCGTTTAGCCAGGAGAGTTTAAGGAGTAGATTGAGAGAAAAGGATTGTCGTAAAAGAGTCTGTCCTTACTCTCCCCAGCACTCTGTGAAGCAACTACTTACTTTCTAACCCTTTCTATCATAGAGCCTTCACCATCATTCTTCACTCTAAACGGGACCACTATTTCTAAGAATTCTCTCAAAATAAATTTGCGACAATACTGTAGCAGAGGAAAAGAGAGTGAACAAAATTGTGTGACAGCGACCACTATGAGGTTGTGAATGGGGCTGGCAACCTCATCATGTAAAACAAATTGCCACAGGAACCACAGCTACAGAAACGTGACGACTTGGTGCAGTTTTCCTTGAACGGGACCAGCTACGGTGGTGGCACCATGTTCTGTAAAAAGCGCCAAGCAAAATGATGATGATTATATTTTATATTTGTTTAGGTCGGAACAAATGACATAGCACCAGCATTGTGTTTCCATCAGGGCTGTGGAGTCGGTCATTTTTAGTGGAGTCGGTCATTTTTAGTGGAGTCGGTCATTTTTAGTGGAGTCAGTCATTTTTAGTGGAGTCGGAATCGGTACAAAATGTCCCGACTATTACGGGACTTAAGTCAATTCAGATCCACGTTTGATCCATGACGAGATGTAAGTCAAGTGTGGCGTGAGGTTTTTATTGGCTCTTGGATCAGTATAGTACTGACAATTACAGAAATAGAATTTCTGCAGAAAATGGTGAAGTCCCAGTGTCTGAGAGAACTACTGGTATCACAAATTAGTTACGGCTGTGAATGATCTGATCTCGAAAAATTAGTAGAGAGGAGACCGACATAAATTGCCACCTCCGCTGTGTAACTAACTGTGATATTAAGACAAGGAAACAGATTTTACTTAACAATGATAAAATTTACAAGTCTTCAAATACAATTTCCTTATAATTTATTTAGTATATACACTATCTACTCTTGTGCTGAAGGGTGGATGTTGAAACAATGGAATGTAATGGATTTGTAAGTTTACAAATGATTCACATATATTTTTATATATTACAAGTCTTCCAATTATAGGAAACAAATTTATATCAGCTGTGCTGTTAATCACTTATAGTATATGTATCAGCTGTGCTGTTAATTAATATATATAAAATTTATCAGCTATGCTGTTATTTTGGTCTCTTGCTATGCTAACTCGCTTTCTCGTCACTGACAGTTAATTTGCTCACAATGCTGACAGAAATGGTGCTTATGTGTACTCATCCCTCAAAAGTTATGTCCTTCTTAGTTTCTTGCACACAGCACCCGCTGATGGTCGTTTCGTTAGCCCAGCCAAGACTGAGGGGGACTAAAGAGGTAGATCCTGAGCAATCACTGTGCTCCTGCGACGTTCCAGGCAGCTGGATTGACACGACATACGACCTCAGGTTTGATGACACGAATAAAACCTGTAACAAGGGGCTAATTTATGTCATCAAGCCCACCTATTTCCATTGTGTATGAAATGAGCGTGTGTCTCAGGTGTCTGCATGTAGGATGAATGACAACATGGCTCAGTATGAGTTAGCAATAGCGAGACAAGACAGGTGTCTACTTGCAAAACATTCTTTCTGATAAATTAATACATGGATACATTCAATAATATAAATTCAATACATCCAATCCAATACATGAATACATCCAATAATATAAATTCAATACATGAATACATCCCATAATATAAATTCAATACATGAATACATCCAATAATATTGTCACGTAGGTCTTTATGTCATTAAATTGCCTACATCTTCTTCCTATTCTCTCACCCAAATCCTATCATTCTATTATCTTTCCATACTTGTTTTCCTGTATTTTTCGCATCACTCGGTTGCGAAAAATATTTTCTTCAGTATTTTTAAACTTTACCTGTTTTGTTTCTCAAAACTGAGAATCGCGCTAGGACGATATTACGTAGATGTCAGGGCTGCAGGGCGTCTGAAGGCGTAATAAGTCGGTTCACTGAACATAGGACGTAGACAACCGTCTACATTCTCACCGAGCGCGCGAGCTTCTTCTCGGCATAAGTCCCGATGAGGTGTGATACTTTACATCTGCACCGGTCAGTATTCAGACATTTGTCTGAAAAATCCCAAACTGACACGGCGCTCACTGTGGGCCATGGTCAGCTGTAGTGTGAAAACTGCCCTGCATTGGAGACAGGCTGTCTGGGATTTGAAACTGACACGCGTACATCGTGGTCAGTAGGTGGCAGTTACGACACGCCTCTAAGTATAACGTAGCTGTTAGAGAAGGGGGAGAGATCGGCGCGGGGGAGATAGTTCATCCTTTGTCTGTTTCAAATATTAACCCACGTTTGAAACTATTTCATTTCACTCAGTAACTTTGCAGTTAGACTAGAACAACCTTCGTTCGATTTCTAAAAATCTCTGTAAATAGAGATGGCCTTAGTTTGGTCGAAGTGGTTTAATGTTCTTAGTAATTCTGGATTCCATTTTAAACTAGTTCTGTGTGCAGAGTGAATATTTTGATAGTTTGTTATTTCGTTAATCGTCGAGTTGCAGTGGAAATACAAAATAAATTATATTTTTAGCTTACTAAACAAGTAGCTGAAATAAGTTTAATTTAACTGCTAAATACTCAGTCGAATATATTTTTAACTAAACTTATAACGCTAGATACATCATTGAGTGTTGACGAAATACTTATGTATTTTCTAATTCATGATGTTTGATTTATTTAATATAACTTATTTTACGGGAAAATTTAAATATAAGTCAAGCGGTCGGCTTGCTATTTAAAATGTAAGTTATATTGAGTGCATATATGTAAATGATTTATATGTGCTTTTCTTTTATACAGTGAAATACTGGGGGGTGACCCGAACTTTACCAGCATTTAATAAGAGTTCATAATTGTGAAGAAATAGACAGTCCTTATTTTGAACCACGTGGGTTTCCCAAGTAACACTGATCTGACAGTGCAAGTTAGACAGAAATACTAATATCCCACTAACGGGTGTTTTCATAGACTGTAATGATCAATATTGGGCCTGTGAACCAGATCTTAATTTCTTCCATAAACTCTACGTAAATTTTCTGCCTGGCGGCGAGAATAATTACAATCTATGACATAAACTTTCCGACATTGTTGACAAGTGAGTGGGGAACCAAGATTTTCTGTTTTGAGAGAGGTTGTCCACCGGTCATCTTCCTAATTAAGGGAAACTTCGTGTTCTGACATTTTGTGCTCGTTTAAGCCTAATTCTTACCTCGGGAGTCAAGTGACATTAACTTTAGTCTGAAATAACTATCGCCTGAAGCAGACGCTCCCCAGATCCATTTTAATGAAATCAACAAACAAATCTGCAGAGCTGGGATCTGTTTCAGTAAACGACAGTAACAGATAAAAAGTGTGAGTGTCCAACATTTGCGCCAGCCGGCGAAACCACAACCCGATTGTAAGTATATCAGGGCCCCGTGAGTGGTATGTTCATACATAGTAACATATGTTGTCAATAGTCTGTCTGACTCTTATATATCTGTCGTAGAAGATAGGCCTGAGAGAGAGAGAAGATTCTTGTTTTCAGGGGACAGCTCTATTTGATTCGCTACCACTGCACTCTTGGGAAAATCTATTTCTTTTTTACTACTCTCACTGTGTATATCACATATTCTAATCTATTCAGAAGGGACCAACTCAAGTCTTAATACTCCTATCAAAAAAAATCTACGACAAATGGGTTCTCGTCCGTAGGATTTTTGAACTTAGAATAGGAAGACGAGTACGACAAATGGGTTCTCGTCCGTAGGATTTTTGAACTTAGAATAGGAAGACGAGTACGACAAATGGTTGCTCGTTTCCGGTTTTTGAACTTAGAATAGGAAGACGAGTACGACAAACGTGGACTCGTCTATCTGGATTTTGTGCTTTAGATTCTTTATTCTGATATAGAGTAAGAGTGTGATGTCTTGTGAGTTGTTATATCTTTAAATAATTTATCCCCTAGACTAACGATCTGTTTACGGGCGTGCTGACCACACAAACTGATAAGTTTTTTTTCCACAGCATTTTAAATAATATACATTTGAGTTTCAGGTGGATTTTGTCGGAATATATGTTATTGTTGATTTGTAACACTAAACGCTGGTAAAGTTTTGTGAGTGTATAACATTCACAACGGTTCTGAAGCAGGTAGGTGTTTGAGCAAAGCTAAGGAGTGCGTTTCGGACTATCCGTCCAGATTAATTGCCTCCCTCACCCGAACTGTCTTCAGGGGTAAACTTGATAGTGGATTAAAAATTAAGGGATTACTTTTCTCTTTAATTTTTGCAATAATTAATTTGCTTTTCCACTGTAGCAACTTATTTTTCAGAAGTAATTTTAACTACCATTTAATTGGCGTAGTCGTGTTTTGCATTAAGTGCTTTATTGCCGATAATAGCAGCGATAGTTAGATTTTATTTTGGAGGAGGTATCCCAGGGTTAAATATATCATCTTTTGATTTTTTGGTAATTTTTTTCTCGTAAGTGGTAGGAACCAGGTTATTCTTTTTCCTATTTTCTATCTCCACGTGTCTCAGTCCCTGACATAATATGGCCGAGAGGGCAAAGCTTAGACAACTCCTCAGGGACGAAGCGAGAGAGGAGGGACTGGAAGGAGAGGAAGCGAAAGCGTTTGTCAGAGACGAACTCGAGAGATATGATGCGGAGAGGAAAGCAGCCGAGGCTAGAGAACAGAAGAAGATTGAAGAAGAAATGGAAATTCGCAGGATGCAGCATGAGGAAAAAGAGAAGGAGAGACAGCATGAGAAGGAGAGGGAGGAGAGACAGCATGAGTTGGCGCTTAAGACTCTTGAGTTTCAAAGCCGTGGTGCTGCCTCTACCTCCAGCAATGGAGAATCTTCTCCTCATTCCTCCCTAACTGATCCTTCTAACACTCAATCTCTTCAACTCAACGCTATGTCTTTCACTCTAGAATCTTTCCCTTGTCCAAATGAGAAGATTGACACATGGTTAGAAAAATTTGAGAAAATTGCAACTCTGTACGGGTTAGAGAAGTCGCGTTGGAATATGAAACTTTCCCAGGCCCTAAAAGGTTCTGCTTATGATGTTTATTCTAAGCTGGAAAGTAGCCAACAAGACGACTATGACTTGTTGAAGAAAGCGTTACTGGAGCGCTTTGAAATGAACGCTCGCAAGTTTTTGCAACTGTTTCGCAACAGCCGGAAAGAGAATTCTGAAACTTTTCAGCAGTTCTCGTCTCGTTTGAAGGGATATCTGACAAAGTGCTTAGAGCTCTCGCAGCTCCCCTCTACCTATGAAGGTCTTGAGGAATTTGTTTTAACAGAACAAATAAAGAACACATTGTCTGCTGATACCCGGAGATTTCTCGCTGAGCAGGGAGCAGAAAAACTTGAAGACATTTTGGAAAAGTCTGAGCGTTATCATAATGCGCTGGCTGAACTACCGGCCACAAAGCGGAAACCGACAGAGGAGCATTTTCGAAAACATAACCTAGAGCAATCTTCTCAGGCTTCTAACCAAAATAACCACAGAGAAACTGGACCTCAAAACCCCCCTCCTGAAAAATCCAAGTTCTACAAGAACAAGTACCCCAACCACCCCAAACAATCTGATCAACCCGACCGCCCTACATGGCAGCGTAGCCAACGAGGACAAGGTGGCAAAGGGAGAACCCCTGAGCACGGGACATATGATCAGACCGAGCACACCGAGCCGAAACGCATCGGATGCTTATTGACAGTCTCGCAAGGTGGAACTATTGACAGTGATTCCCAACCTGTTGGGGATAGACCCTCAACGCGAGGTACTGTTACTTTGAACGGTTCTCAAACTTCTTGCTTATTTGACACGGGGCTTTCTTACGATTGCATTGTTGCCAGAAACCTGGTTAAACCCGGTCAAGAGACAGGAGAGACCGTCAAACTTTGTGGAGTTCGTAAGAGTGATGCACCTACAGCGCTTCCCATCGCATTGGTGGAGATCCACTCTGATTTCGTCAGAGGTGTGATCAAAGCGGCTGTTATGGATGATCCCATCTACCCAGTCATACTTGGCGGGAGATACGTGTGTATTGGGAAACCGGAAGAGCCGATTGTGGCAGCAGTAACTACAAGAGGGCAAACCAAGAAGGAACGGGAGCCTGCGCCGAATTTGTTACCCATGGAACTTAAAGAAGCGCAATACAAGGACCCTACTTTGGCACCCTGCTTTAGGAAACTGCCCATGGCTAAGGAACCCAAACAGCACGGGGGACATTTTTTCTAAGGATGGCGTACTTTATCGGAGAACGGGCAAGCCTGACCAAGGTTACAACCAGCTCCTAGTACCGAAACAGTACAGAAGCCAAATCCTAGAAATGGGGCACTCTCTTCCCTTTAGCGGACACATGGGACAGAACGCCACAAACCAACGTATAACCACTCATTATTGGTGGCCAGGAGTAAACACTGATATTATCAGGTACGTCAAATCCTGTGCCCAGTGCCAACGTGTACCACCCAAGCAACGGACACCCCCAGTCCACATGGGTGAAATGCCAATAGTGGGAACACCATTCGAACGGGTTGTGATCGACATTTTAGGGCCTTTCGAAAGGACTAAAAGAAGGAACAGGTTCATCCTGACCTTAGTCGATACATGCACTTTATGGGCAGAAGCTATCCCGCTAACATGCGCAGATGCCAAGCATGTCGCAGAAGCCCTCGTGCAGATTTTCACTCGGTTGGGATTCCCTCAGCAAGTGTTGACGGATAATGGATCTCCATACCGAAACCTGTTGATGGATGAGATCGTTAAGATCTTGAGGACCCAGCACATCCACACTAAGCCATATACTCCGGCCGGAAATGGGCTCGTGGAACGTGCTAATGGAAACCTCACCATGATGCTAAGTAAGCTGGCACAAGTGAAACCTGAAGATTGGGATCTCTGTATTCCTGCAGCATTATTTGGCTACAGAGAATCTCCTCATACTTCCACAGGATTTCCGCCAGCTACACTCTTATTCGGCAGACCCATTAAGGGCCCGCTTGAAGCCTTACTTCAGTCTCTGACAGACGAGAAGGCTGATGAGACAGTTGTCTCAGCCAGTAAATATGTGTCGGTTTTAAAGGAACGGTTGAAACTAGGGTGGGACCTAGCAACGACTAACTTTAAGCGAGCACGCACCAAGCACGCTAACCGATACAGGAAAGTCGCGGAAGAGAGAGAACTGGAAGCAGGAGAGAAAGTTTTGGTGTTGCTCCCTACCGAGAACAACCAACTGAGGATCGGATGGCAAGGGCCGTTTACCGTCCTGAAAAAGATTTCTAAGGCTAACTACCAGATATCTATTCAAGGAATGGAGAAGGTTTTCCATTTAAATCTCTTAAAGAGATACTTGGAAAGACCAGTGCCAACCTCCGACCATCTCCTGACGATCGCCAGAGCTGACGAAGATGACGATAGTGGCAGGGAAACTCCACTGCACACACAGGAAATCTTTGAAAAATGTCAGAAGCGGCGACGCTCTTTCAAGCGCGCATGGGAGACATTCCAGAGGAAGGAAACTTTGGGGAGTAGACTCGAGTAGGAATTGGAGAGAGATGGAGGGGGAAGATGAGAGGGAAGAAGACAGACACCCCGAAGCTACGATTATAGGAAATTTAATTCCATAACGTAGACATGGAGTGCTTCCATATCTTAAGGGGGGACGTCCTGTCACGTAGGTCTTTATGTCATTAAATTGCCTACATCTTCTTCCTATTCTCTCACCCAAATCCTATCATTTATATTCTTCCATACTTGTTTTCCTGTATTTTTCGCATCACTCGGTTGCGAAAAATATTTTCTTCAGTATTTTTAAACTTTACATGTTTTGTTTCTCAAAACTGAGAATCGCGCTAGGACGATATTACGTAGATGTCAGGGCTGCAGGGCGTCTGAAGGCGTGATAAGTCGGTTCACTGAACATAGGACGTAGACAACCGTCTAGATTCTCACCGAGCGCGCGAGCTTCTTCTCGGCATAAGTCCCGGTGAGGTGTGATACTTTACATCTGCACCGGTCAGTATTCAGACATTTGTCTGAAAAATCCCAAACTGACACGGCGCTCACTGTGGGCCATGGTCAGCTGTAGTGTGAAAACTGCCCTGCATTGGAGACAGTGTGTCTGAGATTTGAAATGGACACGTGTACATCGTGGTCAGTGGTGGCAGTTACGACACGTTAGGTCTAAGTATAACGTAGCTGTTATGAGAAAGGGGAGAGCATTTCGGCGCGGGGGAGATCGTTCATCCTTTGTCTGTTTAAAATATTAACCCACGTTTGAAACTATTTCATTTCACTCAGTAACTTTGCAGTTAGACTAGAACAACCTTCGTTCGATTTCTAAAAATCTCTGTAAATAGAGATGGCCTTAGTTTGGTCGAAGTGGTTTAACGTTCTTAGTAATTCTGTGTTTGAGGTATATAAATATTATATATAATAGATATCTAGTTTTGTGAAGTGATTTAGTGTTAAAATCGCCGATTCCATTTTAAACTAGTTCTGTGTGCAGAGTGAATATTTTGATAGTTTGTTATTTCGTTAATCGTCGAGTTGCAGTGGAAATACAAAATAAATTATATTTTTAGCTTACTAAACAAGTAGCTGAAATAAGTTTAATTTAACTGCTAAATACTCAGTCGAATATATTTTTAACTAAACTTATAACGCTAGATACATCATTGAGTGTTGACGAAATACTTATGTATTTTCTAATTCATGATGTTTGATTTATTTAATATAACTTATTTTACGGGAAAATTTAAATATAAGTCAAGCGGTCGGCTTGCTATTTAAAATGTAAGTTATATTGAGTGCATATATGTAAATGATTTATATGTGCTTTTCTTTTTATACAGTGAAATACTGGGGGTGACCCGAACTTTACCAGCATTTAATAAGAGTTCATAATTGTGAAGAAATAGACAGTCCTTATTTTGAACCACGTGGGTTTCCCAAGTAACACTGATCTGACAGTGCAAGTTAGACAGAAATACTAATATCCCACTAACGGGTGTTTTCATAGACTGTAATGATCAATATTGGGCCTGTGAACCAGATCTTAATTTCTTCCATAAACTCTACGTAAATTTTCTGCCTGGCGGCGAGAATAATTACAATCTATGACATAAACTTTCCGACATTGTTGACAAGTGAGTGGGGAACCAAGATTTTCTGTTTTGAGAGAGGTTGTCCACCGGTCATCTTCCTAATTAAGGGAAACTTCGTGTTCTGACATTTTGTGCTCGTTTAAGCCTAATTCTTACCTCGGGAGTCAAGTGACATTAACTTTAGTCTGAAATAACTATCGCCTGAAGCAGACGCTCCCCAGATCCATTTTAATGAAATCAACAAACAAATCTGCAGAGCTGGGATCTGTTTCAGTAAACGACAGTAACAGATAAAAAGTGTGAGTGTCCAACATTTGCGCCAGCCGGCGAAACCACAACCCGATTGTAAGTATATCAGGGCCCTGATGAAAGAATCGAGTGAAAGTGACGGAGGGAGGTTCGTTGTATAATACCCTCATTTGTTATATGTGTTTTTTTTTAGGCGAGATTTGCTGCTTAAGTAACGTGTTACGTTAGAATAGATACTGCTGTCAAAGTCAGTCTATACCTTCAAAGGGGGGACAATATTAGACCCTAACCACCTGCATCTATAACTCTTTGGGCCATCATCTGTCATCCTAACGGGGCTGTGGGCTAAACCTAGAGTTAAGATCATAGCGGGGCTATCACCCTTGTGGCATTTTCTGGATATTGTATGACTATGTGCATATGTTTTCCTTGATGTATTTTTTTTTTGTTTTGGTGTTGTGAGAAGATTTTATAGATGATAAATAAAATCTCTCTGGAACTAATCAGCGTGTTGGTCAGCTCGTTCTAAAATATTTACATAAGTATTGTTATAGTTTTCCCACGTCTGTGTGTCTAACTGTTGTCACTTGAAGGGGTGTGCACGTCAGTGGTATGTTCATACATAGTAACATATGTTGTCAATAGTCTGTCTGACTCTTATATATCTGTCGTAGAAGATAGGCCTGAGAGAGAGAAAGGATTCTTGTTTTCAGGGGACAGCTCTATTGGATTCGCTACCACTGCACTCTTGGGAAAATCTATTTTTTTTTACTAACTCTCACTGTGTATATCACATATTCTAATCTATTCAGAAGGGACCAACTCAAGTCTTAATACTCCTATCGAAAAATCTACGACAAATATGTACACCTTGGTGTGATACAACCGTTTCCTTCCCCCTATAATATACCAGGCCCTCTCTGACAAGTGCTAAACTGGCTGGTAACATATATCCTAACAATATTGTTATGCTCTTATGATAGGTGTATATGAGACGAGGACTGTTTTGTTATATTTCAGGTGGGAGTAATCTGAATAGACTGAAGTTATGTGAGACAATAGATTGAGTTATATGAGACAATAGATTGAGTCCTAACAACGACTGTTTTGGTTATATTTCAGGTTGGAGTTAGATGAGACAATAGATTGATGAGTCCTAACAAGGACTGTTTTTGTTATATTTCAGGTTGGAGTTATCTGAGACAATAGATTGAAGCATGAGCCCTATTAGTCTTCGTCTTCATCAATCATATCAGGAAATACAATCATTATACCTAATGCCCCAAGATACAATCAGTAACCTGATACATTCATAGTGAACCAAAATATATTAAATATATACAGGTGTAGGTAGTATAAATGACACACAACCAATACAAACATTATATATCTGCTGTAGGCCTATTTGCCTACCAATAGTAAATTATATTTACCCTCCAAGATTTAAACAGGCCAGTGACTCGACTAGCGGAGCCGTCTGCTAGGTGAATGCACGCAGGTAAGCAACAAATCAAGGTTGACAGCTCCTCTTCCTCAGTCGGTCGTCGATCTGGCTTCGTGTCGGTGTTGCGTGTTTTTGCATAAAATCTCGCTGTTACGTGCAGTCTTTGATATCTTACAATATTATACATTGGTATTCTTGTTATCTTCGCAAATATTTTGAAAGCAAAATAGTGCTTAAGGGAAAGTCATTATTGAGTTACTTCCCTTGAAAGTTGTGTCGGCTCTTTCGATCAAACTCCGCGGATAAATCCATTTTACTGCGATTTATTCGTTGTTTGGGTAATAATAGATTGTTCTTGCTTCAGAATATCTATGGCCTGAATTTATGTGTATTGTTTGTCTGAGTAGGACGAGTCTGTCTTATATCTGTATATCTTTACATATCTAAGTCGAACTATATGTTCTGTTGTCTCTAGAGAGGTCAAAGGCTATTCGGCGGATGTGTCGCTAGAGTGTGGTGTGATTTGGCTTCGTCCTGATAGGGAGTGTGTTTCCATGTCGGCCTGTCGCCGGGGAAAAAGTGATCTCAGTATTTGTGGGGAAGGTGATAGTCGTCTAAACCTATCGTGTATGCTTTACCCCAGTGTTTATTCGTATTGCCAAGGAATGGCAGTTTCATATTTCCTATACCAAGGTAATCAAAGATACTCTTATGAACTCTCGATCGAAGCCACCATTTTCGATAGTTACGATTTGAATGTCTAAGAGAATATATTTGACTCGATGAAAACGACTTCGATTCCTAGCAGCACTATATTCTGTAGAATGCAGTCAATTGTTCATGATCAAATCTACAGAGCAATGCAATGTTTTATGAATGACTAACTTTAGGACAGATTCATTATCTGTATCCAAACGTGAGTGACAGCTCACGAGTGAAGCCATCTTGGAACCAAAACATGTAGTGACTTTCAAGAAGAGAAAAGGGATGCCCGTATTATCGCTTGATCAGTCCAGAGATCACTGCTACACATGAGAACCCATTGCTAGCGGTTCAATATTATTATATGGAAAAATATGTGCTGAACATTATGTTGAAGAATCGTCGCTAGACGAGATTAGGTTTAGAAGCCATCTGAAATATTGTTTATAAGCTGACGTGCTCAGTCAGTGAAGTCAGATGATATGTATGTATGGGCGATACTGAGTGCTTGGCTACTGACAGTCCATTATACACTTATTCTACATGAGTGCCCATGTAACATTGCAAGACCATTTATCCACTGTACTATGATGTATTATGGCAACCTGTGATTTGTCACTATCTGTGCTGTCGAGTGTGTACGTCCAATTAAACTTTAGAAAAGGTACACAGTCGTTGGTGTCGATGACTTCCAGCCATACATGAGTGTGAGAAAAGAACATTTTTTGTCAACACCACGAACCTTTATCATCATTCGCACATTATACACTCAATCCATGTCTACACACCACTGCGTAGGTCAAGTTGACATTCCATACACTACAGTGGAGCAAACAACACCATAGAGATCTTATCAACTGATGATGATGATGATGTCTGCTTCCATCCACTTATATCTATCTTTTGGTGGATATCATTAACGGGAATAAAAATCCAACGTTATCAACTTTATCACTCGCCCGATTATACAGGCAGGTGAGGTAACTTCTACTGCTTAAGGAAAGCGTTTGGTTGGTTCCTGGCGGGGCAAGCTGATTGGTTGTCTGCATTTCCGTACCATGCTCCGTACCGTCCTTGACCGAAACGAGTCCCAGAAAAACAGGGCTTATGGCTAATGTTATTCAGTTTTTCCGCCATATTGGGTGACAAGATGGCCGCCACCGACATCCGAAAAACAGGGCTTAAGTTTAATTTTATTCTGTCTCAGAGACTGGTGAACGGTGCTCGTTGATTGGCTGGGTGATTAACAAAGAAGTGTGTTTACACTTTACGACATCAAGGCAGATCCACGTTTGATCCATGACGAGACTTAATTCAAGGCAGATCCACGTTTGATCCATGACGAGACTTAAGTCAAGGCAGATACACGTTTGATCCATGACGAGACTTAAGTCAAGGCAGATCCACGTTTGATCCATGAAGTGACTGAAGTCAAGGCAGATCCACGTTTGATCCATTGAAGGGAAGGGGGCGCTTTAAAAATTTTGAAATAACATTTTAAAGTGGTAGAACTCCTAATACCACTTTCATGTTAAAGCACATTCATTTTTACATAATGTAGGAAAATATCAATTGCTTCTGAACATAAATAAAGTTTTTACCCACCATTGGAAATGTGTTGGCACATTTAGAAAAAGCACTCAGGAAATGAAAATAAACTATATACACTGTATATTTTCCCGTCATTGTTAAAATGAAACTATTTTGCCTCATGGTGTGTGGCAAAGCAGCCATTTGTGTGCAAATGTGGATGATTTGTTATTTTTTATTACTGTATGAATGAATGAATAGTTTAAAATGTAGTCTGCAAAAGCCACGTATCCACTTATTCACACACATTCATTCATAACCCTCCACTCCCAAAGGAGCATAGGCCTTCATTAAACACATGCCAAGTCCTCCTGTCACGTGCCATCATCTCAAGTTCTTTCCATGTTCTCCTCATCATTTTCACCTCTGTTTCCATCTCTCTTCTCCATGTGCTTCTTGATCTACCTCTGCCTCTCTTGCCCTGGGGATTCCAGAACAAGGACTGTCTTGTAATGCTATCAACAGGTTTCCTCAGTGTGTGTCCTATCCAGCGTCATCGTCGTCTTTTCATCTCTTGTTCCACTGGCACTTGTCTAGTTCTTGTCATCAGTTCCACGTTGGTAACCTTGTCATACCATTTTAATCCTTCTATTTTACGCAAGCACCAATTTATGAAAGTCTGTAGCTTTTTGGTTGTTGTCTTTGTTGTTCTCCATGTCTCAGAGCCATACAATAGGACTGACTTTACATTTGAGTTGAAGATTCTTATTTTCGTGTTGGATCCGATTTCTCTTGATCTCCATATATTTCCCAATGCAATGAAAGCTCCTCTTGCTTTTTGTATTCTTATTTTGATATCACTGTCTGTTCCTCCAACTTTGTCTATATTGCTGCCAAGATACCATACATATGACTCCGTATAAGTGCATAATTGTATGCCATATCGCTAGTTAAAAAAAAAAAAAAAAAACTGTAGTCGGAGTAAGACTTCTAATATTTCTGGTGTCGGAATGGGAAAACTTTTTGGCCGACTCCCACAACCCTGGTTTCCACTTAGTAGAGATGTTAAACTGTTTTATTATGCTACCTATGGTTGCAAACAAACCTTCAACAGAGTTCTCAAACCACAATAGTAGAAATATACTACTCGTCAAAAGTCAAGGGCCACCCTATTATTTTCAATACACTTTTATATAAGCGCATAGAATGATTAAATGAAGGAAGTTTTTAGTAAAAATTGGTGCAATATCTTCCTCTGACAGTCGTCTATGCACGTTAAGCATAAAAACAACTCACCGACAACCATGGTGATCACGTGCAATTTGGTTTGCTGACCATAAATTCACATTTTTAATCTGTTTTTTCAAACTTCCGTACAACCAAACAGGTGAAGTAATCGTGTTGATTGACATTCCACGTGCAATGGCGACTTTTCGTTAACAGAGTTCACTCTTAATTTGTTTTACAATCGGCAGGCTTAGGGTAGTTTCATCACTTGCAAAAACCATGCCATCGAGAAGAAGTCTTGACACCTTACAAAGAATGAGGGCTATAGCGTGGGTTGAAAGTGGTTTATCTGTCCGTGAGGTTGCTAGACGGCTTGCAGTGTCACACTCTACTATCCAAAGAATTTTGGAGAGATTTCAGGCCACAGGAAGTGTGGAGGATCGCCACCGGCCAGGTCGCCCTAGATGCACCAATAGACATGATGACCGGTACCTCTTGTTGTCAGCCCTGCGCCATCGAACAGTGACTTGTTCCACTCTAAGATGTCAGCTGAGACAAACTGTAAACGTTAATGTCAGTCAAAGCACCATTCGCAGACGTTTACATGAATTTTGACTGGCTGCTCGACGTCCTGCAGTCAGAATCCCTCTTACTCCTGCTCATCGCAGAGCCCGTGTTGCTTGGTGTCGCGAGCACATCCGATGGACAAGGCAACAATGGAGTCAAGTTCTCTTCACTGATGAATCTCGCTTCACTGCGTCATTTAATGATGGCAGGATTCGAGTTTGGAGACGAGCAGGAGAGCGATTTACTGATGACACAATTCGAGAGGTGGATCATTTTGGTAGGGGTTCTGTCATGGCCTGGGGAGGCTTCTACAGACACAGCAGGACCCCACTCTACATCATCCAAGGCAACTTGACCGGCTCAAGATACCAGAACGAAATCTTGAGACCAATTGTTCAGCCTGCTCTGGAGGCCATAGGTGGTAATGCCATCCTCCAAGATGATAAGGCTCGACCCCATCGAGCTCGTGGGGTGAATGAGTTTATTCAGCAACATGGGATCATCAGGATGGCGTGGCCAGCTCATTCACCTGACCTTTCTCCCATTGAGCACCTCTGGGATGTCCTTGGTCGAAGATTGTCAACAAATCACCCCCTGCCAATGGATGTTGCACAGCTGACTGCATTTCTGCTTCGGGAATGGCAAGCTGTTCCTCAGGATACTCTTCGGACCCTTGTGGACTCGATGCGTCTACGCTGTCTTGAATGCCTTGCTGCAAACGGTGGTCATACCCGATTTTGAAATGTCTATTTGTCCAATATCTATTGTTTGACATTTGAAAAGGTGGGTGACACATTTCACAGCTTCATTGCTTTTGAATGTGTGTTTCCATTTCTTTACGTGACATGTCAATTTGGTATTCAATAAATGCCGTTTTGACTGATACCAATTACGTTTATATCAGATTTGTTTTATGGTTTCAACCAAGGTTTTTCTAAGTGGCTTTGACTTTTGACGAGTAGTATACTAACGAGCATGTCACGTGAAAGCGTAGCTGATGCAGACGGCAAAACATTTCCCTGTTGGCTAGAATTGCTGACAGGTTAACGAAACTTGACACGCGACTGGCGGGTTAAAGAAACGATAGTTGCACGTTAACTCTACGCCAGCGTTTCTGCTTACAAGCAAAAAATAAAACACACATTCACGGGCACCCACACACACACACACACGCGTATTTGTAAGGTTTGCTACGAGTGAATTGAGAATACGGCAAATTTAAAGGCCGATATTTAGTGTGCTTACTAGAGTGTCCGACTGGTTTAGAGCCAGCATTGCTACTCCTAGGTGGATTCACCTAGTTCTAGGTTTTTTTTTGGTCCCGACTAGGTGTCTTTTTCCTTCATTAGCTGAAGAACATAACCTAGATCAACTTTCGGTTTTCGCTTTTGCCTAAAGAAGCCCAAGTGCCCAAAAGTAGCAAAAAATTCAAATCTAGGTGTAACTAGCTGTTTTTTAAGGTACCATCTAGGGTTTTTTTTTTCAAAATTCAGGGTGGCCACACTGGTGAGAGCGCTTTCCTCTCGTGCACAGCTATCAGGTTTCATGATCCATCCTGGTAGCGTCACGTTCCAGCTTACCCAGTTTAAAAGGGTAGCCTACCTGACTCTGTTCTTGAGTTAGGGAAGGTAAAGGCAACGAGGAAAGAAACTGGTCACCCCACCTCATTAAAAGAGCTGGAAGTAGTAAAGTCATTTCACTCCTCTACGTCAGTTATTGCTATTTGACTACCTTTATCTTCACTGAAACACCAAAAATAAAAGGTAGGTGTTTGTTATAAAGATACACGGCAACTACAGCAGAACTACATCAACAGCGTGTTCACTGACAATTTTTTCTTCACATTTTTCATTAAGAAGACAGGATGAATCAGAAGCTGAAAGTGAGAAGCGTGAAGAGGGAGTGATGAAGAGATTAATATGAATGAATGAAGATGTTGTCTAGGACACTTCATGAATGAAGAGGTAAACATAATACGTTTAAAGAGAAAAAAAAAAGATGAGAAGCAGATGAGTGAAATAAAATTAGACGGAGTGGAAGAACGAAGACTCGTGTACAGAAAAATAGATCGCGTGTAACGAATATAGAAAGTGGCGATAACTGAGGATAAAAAGGAGCGTTGACTTTTGAATTAAGAGAAAAAATATTACGCATGACTCATAAACCTGGTAGACACACACACACACAAAAAAGGGGGGGGGGGGTGGTTGGTATTTATTTTAACAATATTTGCGATGTCTGAACAAGAAGAGACATGGTCCGCAACCAGACGATACGTCAAGGCCTAAATTAATCCCACCCCCTGCAGACCCACCCAAGTAGAACAGTCCCAACTAAGATGGTTTGGCCATGTCTGCAGAATGGGAGAAGATCGGCTACCACGATAAGCATGGGAAACAAAGAGCCAGGGATCCAGACCCCCCAGGACGACCCAGAGTCCGCTGGGAGGACAACATTAGATAATCTTTGAAGGACCGAGGACTAGAATGGAACCAGGCCAGGAGGAAGACAGCCGATAGGATAGTCTGGCGCTCTCTCTTCCAAACCTCTACACCTCACGGTAGAAGGGGAACGACTAAGCAAGTAAGTAAGCGATGTCTGAAGTGTATGTGTTTGCTGGAGTTCGTAACTTTTAAACTAACTCAGGGATTCTTAACTTGTTTGTCTTTTACACCTCTCCTGACAGTTAAATCCTTGTTTACACTTTCTGTCCGTTCTCAAATTAATCAATGAACCAATCCAAACATAATTAAAATGTTAGTCAGTGTCGTTTTCTGTTGCGTAGAGCCACCGCCTGTAGCTGGTGCCCTTGCAGGAAGGCTGCTTCAATCAGTCACATGATCTTGCAGTGTTGCTTTTTGTGGCATGTTGTTTTACATAATGAGGTGGACAGCCCCTTGCGCAACCTCATACTAGTCATACGGTAGCCTAAGGATGTAGTAGGCCTATTCTTTCTTAGTTTCTTCACAGACCCCCGGGGACTACACGGGGCAAGGAGAAGTACCTAATGGGGTTTTATGTGTAACCAATTTATCACATACACCCGTCAAACAAAGATGGTGCTGAACGCGGTTTCTTGCATACAGACAGAAAACTATATGGTTTTTATTCTAAACTTTGGAAATGTATTCAGTGAGAAGGCAAGTATGACACATTTTCTGGGAGGCACCTCACACCCCCTTGTATCCCACCTGCACCTCACCACAGTAAACGCTCCCCACAAGTTAACTCTTTCAAGTCCGTGATCCGTATAATACGCAACGATATGGCACATTATTCGACATTTTGGTTATAATTACACTTTCTAATATCTCGATATTACACGATATGAAACAAACTTACTTGTTGTGATTAAGACTTAGATCACTTTAGAATATTCTTCAGCCAAATTGTAATGATTTTATTTACTTACTTAGTCGTTCCTCATCTACCCTAGGTGGTGTAGGTGTTTGCCAAAGAGATCGCTATACCGTCCTATCAACTGTCTTCCTCTTGGCTTGGTTCCAATCTAGTACTCGGTTTTTCAGAGTTTGTCTAATGTTGTTCTCCCAGCGAACTCTTGGTCGTCCTGAAGGTCTGGATCCCTGGTTCTTGGTTTTCCCATATTTTTCTTGGTCGCTGATCGTCTTCTGTTCTGCATACATGGCCAAACCATCGTAATTGGGACTGTTACACATGGGTCTGCAAGAGCTGGGATTTGATGTTATGACGTATTGTCTGGTTGCGGACCATGTCTCTTCTTACTTCAACACCTTCCTCGTGATACCTTTTTTCTAAGGTTTGGAGCTGGCTTTTGTGGGTTGTCCATGACTCGCATCGATATAACAAGACTTGTACAAAGCTGATTTTATTTACATTATGAGTTATGCATCTTTATGCTTACTGCTTGTCTTAATACATCACGGATAGAAAATAATGGCATTCATTTTTCTACCTGGGTAAACCTAAACACTGGTTGGGATAGATAGAGTTAAGGACCCCTGAACTAAAGCAACATACAGATAGATCACTGTGCTACGGATCAGAGTTAAGATTCTAGCCAATCATAAGGGAATTCACTCGCGCGGTTAAAACAACTTGTTTCAATGAACTACTTGAATAGCGTTCGTCAAGATCTCTCAACATAATTATTAGCTACACATCAGCGGAAAGAAAAACTAGTTACCATTCATTCTATACAGCCTTCTGTTGCATGCCACGTTTTACGACCAAATATCACTTGTTGGAGGCCAAATTCTACAGCACGCTTTCATATTCTTCGCGTCCAATCAAATAGCAAAGATTTAGGTTATTCCGCTGTAAACTCGGCTCACAGTGCCATAAAAGAAGAGAAATCGGAAATAGAATCCGGTTACTAGAAGGAAGTGAAAGACAAATTAGAAACACTCAAACCAAGGGCGCACTTACAGTATTTGGCACCCGGGGCGGATCCTCTCTTTAGCACCCCCCTCCCATCAAAACGCACAGAAAAATATATTATGCTTGCAAGTAATTTTAAACAGTACAGTACTGTCATAGCAGTGTCTGATGGCACTTTGCTTCTGGTTTCCATCCAGGACGGACCGACCCCTCTCGCCTCCTTAGTACGCCACTGAATCAAACAGTCTGATTTAAATATAGGTATGAATGCTTTGGTACTGTGTAGTTCCCGGGGGTCGTTGAGGACACAAAGAATATCACTACTGCTTGTTTAGTCATGCTGTAAAAGGTGTCTAATGTGAGGTTGTGCATACGACTGACAATCTCACTGAGTAAAACAAATGCTTCAGAAACCACCGCGGCAGGGTCATATCGTACGATGCAGCTTTTCTGTAAAGGGACCAGTTGCAGCGTTGACTTCATGCTCCGGTTGGGGCAAACAAAAAATAAGAAAGAGAGAGATGAATACTTTGAGGGGGAAACCAGAAGTCACTGATGAGAAACTCGGAATGAAAATATCATAATTATCATCATCATCTCTCTTGTCATTTCTTATGTAGCTTGAACCAACACTGGAGCTTGTCTCAATGCAGTCAGCGTGCACAACTGCGTTCATGTGCTGTTCTATTGGTTGTATCTGTAGCCATTTTTTTAGAGTCTTGCCAACACATGCACATACCACTGATTCGGTGTAAACCTGTATTCGTACCTGGGGTGTGTGGAACAATGAAAAGTCAACTTGAAAACAATTATAAGCGATGCAATTAATCTCCACGAGCCGTCAATTTACGCAGTACAGCATTTATTTACAGATCCACAATAATTCCACAGACAACGTGATTCCATTAAGCTGTCCATATTTGGTTAATTAATGCTTAAATCATTAATGACGAACAACTCCTAAATTCAACTTGATCATCCCTGCAAGATAATTCATTTACATCTGTCATTTTCTTCCACATCCAATTAGTATATTACTAATTCATGGCGCTCCATTAATAAATGTTATCTGACTTTACTTGACACTTCATCTCCACGTATAAATTACATTCATTCACAGCGCCGTTATACTAGGAACACATAACATAGACGGGTCAATGCAGGACCACGTCTATACACTTCCAAGGTACACAAAGAAAAGGCCATTGTCGCTTGGCCCCATCCAAGGCATCATATCCAATCATGCATAGCGACAAACCATCGTGAGCACTACATGTGCTCAAAATACAAAATCCCCAAGTGGTGCGCAAACTATGTTCGCGACTCACTACTTATCATCATCATCATCATGTGACATATTCTTTCCAGAACGTTGTCTCCATTACAGCTGCTCTGAACGCATCACGATTCTGGGCAAGTCGACCTGCATCAGCCAAAGACAAGTTCAGACTCTCTGTGATGTCCTGGGTCCACCGTCGTCTAGGTCGACCCCTTCCCCTTTTTCCAGGGACCATGCCTTCCATCACTGTTTTTTCCAGACTATTATGTCTTTTTATATGACCGAAAAATTTCAGCTTCCTTATTGCGATGGTATTTAGGAGCCAATGTTCCTGTACGTTTAGTGAGTGCAGTACTTCTCTGTTGGTCTTTTTTTCTGTCCAGGGTATTCTCAACATCCTTCTGTAGCATTTCATTTCGAATGATGTAATCTTTTTTGCAACTGTTTTATTGAGTGTCCAAGTCTCGCAGCCGTATGTTGCTACTGGGAATATACACGCTCTGATCAGTTGTAACTTTGTTTCTTTGCTTGTGCCTTGCCATAGGTTTTTTCATCTGTATTAGCTTATGTGAAGCAATTGCAAGTCTTCTTTTAATTTCTACTGCACAGTCGCCAGAGCTGTTAATGATTGATCCTAAGTATTCGAATTCATTGACACTTTCCAGTTCTTCGTTATCAATTTCAATTTCTGGTTTGGTCTTTACTTTGTCTGTTGTCAATACTTTGGTCTTCTTGGTGTTTAGGTATAGATTCTGGGCCTCGCTGTGTTTTTTGGTGGACAGAAGTAATTGTTCAAGTCCTTTTGGGTTGGTCGATAGGAGGACTGTGTCGTCAGCATATCTGATTTCCGGGATCTGGTACCCGCCGATGTTAAATGAGTCAAACTCTGTGTGTTCTTGGTCATCTCTTACGTTTCTCATGATATTCTCGGCATAAATGTTAAACAGGTAAGGGGAAAGGGTACAGCCTTGTCTTACTCCTTTCTGTACTTCAAACCATTCTGATGTTTCCCCCTCTATTCTTACGGCTGCCTGTTGTTCTTGGTACAGCAGTGCGATGAGTTGTATAAGGTGGTTTGGAAATCCCATATTTTTCATAATAGCCCATAACTGCTGATGTTGTACACAATCGAAAGCTTTGGTGTAATCAATGAAACAAGTATAGAGAAAGAAAAAAAAAAGATATCAGCTGCGTAATAACGAGTTGCTGTGAGAGTAAGATAAAGTCGCGAGCAATCTCTACTTGAGAGGGCCGAATGGCAGAGTGGTTAGAGTGCTTCCTTCTCGAGACAATGTAATGGGTTCGAAACTAGGTCACTATCACACTCCAGTCTACTCAGCTGTAAATAGGTACTTGCTCTTGAGCTACGGAAGGCAAATATTTAAATAAATAAAGAGGGAGAAACCAGAGGCATGAAAACAGTAAATAAATAATACACACATAAAGTTATGATTCAGGCAGTCGTGAGAAGTAGAAAACTAGACAACTGAAAAACAACAGAAGTGATAGGCTTACCGGAGATTCGAACCCAGGACCATCCAAACGACAAAACTGCTTCGCTACGGGAGTGAATCGTGACTATCCATTCAGTGAAGGTAAAGGCTGAGACGAAAGGAGCCGGTCACCTCATCACATAATGCTGAGATCTAGTATGGTGAAGTCTGTGACACTACTTCCCTACGGCAGTACCTGCTATGGGACAAACTTAGTCTCTGCTTGAGAGCTGCAGCGACTAACTCTCAAACTTCTGAATAAGCTTTGTTTTGTTTTTAATTTAGAAGTGAGGGAGTCAGGTGGACAATGTATCTTAAAAAACATCTAGAAATAACACTATTTTTGTAATATGCAAATATTATTTACATAGTAATCTCTGAATGAATGGAGAGCGTGTATTTTTATTTTTAACCTGCTCTCAAAATAGTTTCAAGGTTTGTTCATTTTAATTCGTTGCTGCGCACTATCTGTTAACACTGTTTTAGCTGCTTAGAGAAACTTAGGTCATACAGAAGACAGGACGCCACTCATACAATGTGAAAGCAGCTGTAATCGCTCAAAACACAACAGATAGGTCCAGTGGCGTAACTTTTATGTGGCTCATATAAACTGGGGTCCTTCTCATTTGAGGGGCTCAACTTATATCCAATCTATATTTTTAAACGTCTGTCGGTTTGTCCCCTACAGAAACAGGGGACGCAATGTTGTATTGGTAATGAAAGTTAGGCATTAATTGTATTGTTTTCCTTCACATTAATTTTGGGTCAATATATCAATGGATTTCCCTTTTTTTTTTTTAAAGGATTCAACAAGATCAGGGGGTCGCAATTTTTTTTTTGTTGGTTCGTTTACTTCTAGAGTCTTCATTATTGCAGACAGCAAGAAACATCAGATGACATTGTACTTAGAACCTGTGGAGTTGGTGAACCACTAGCACTAAGGATGAAATACAGAGATGATTTTACAGAAGATTTTAAACATCAGGCTCAGTTAATATACCCCCCATCGAGGCCAGCTCCTTGACGTGGAGATGGGGGCTCAAGTACAGCCATCAGCGGCTGAAAAACCAAGACTGGCCAGGCCCTCCTACACTCGAGCAAGACCACAGTCTGCCCTAGCAAGACAAGGTGCTGAAGACGGAGGCAACCAGCCAAGAGGCGCACCACAGCAATCAGGATGCCACGCACACGCGCTATGGAAGTATTAAAATATGGGTCAGCTGCGTGGTGTCCAGCATCAAACACCACATTACAATGAGCTAGATAAGGTGCAAAACCAGGCGCTTAGGGTCATCACGGGGGCAATTAAATCAACGCCTATGGTGGAGATGGAGAAAATGGGGAGGATACAAGCACTGAGAGAACGCAGAGACATGACAGTGCTAACACAGGCAGAAAAGTTCCTTTGTATGCCGAGCCATCCAATGAAGGACAGATTTCAAAACCTAGCAATGGGGCGACTGAAAAGAAGCAGCTTTATCCACCAGGCCAAACGATTTCGTAGACAAACCTCAGACCTGCCTGAAGTTAACAGCCCCCTAAAGTCTGTGCCAGAACAAACCCCTTGGAGAGAGGAGCCTGGACTACCAGTACACATTGTCACAGAGAGTTTTATGATCTATAAATTTTCTATATTCTCTTCTTTTTTTCTACCCGTGTCCTCTATTTCATTATCACTCTTTATCCTTTTCCTGTGTTTTTCGTATTCGTACGTTTGCGACTATAAACATTACTATTTTCCCATTCAAACTTTCGCCTGGTTTCGGTTTCTCATTTAGAAACGCAGTAGATTACCTAATGTGTCAGTCCCTTGCACGAGATAATTTTAGGTGGGATTTCAGTCTATCAGACATGATGAGCAGACAAATTGTCTACATTTGCAGCTGTCACGAGAGTTTATCGTCAGGCTAGCTCCCGGCGAAGTGTGAAATTGCCCTCTGCAGTGGAGACGGGTCGTCTGACATTTGCATCTGACATGAGCGCTCACTGTCCGATAGTTAGACGGAAGTGTGAATCGCGCCAGCCATGCTCGCTCAGAGCAGACAGAGTGTCTGGCATTTCGCCTCTAACACGCGCGCTCACGGTCAGATAGTTAGACGGAGGTGTGAAGACGCACTGGTGGCAGTTACGGCATGAGTCTAAGCTAACGTAGGAGTTAGGAGAGGGGAGAGATCGGGTTTTTGGAAATAGTAGGAGCCTTTGTCTGGTTTAAGATATTAACCAGAGTTTGAAACTTGATTTCACTCATTCTCCATTTGCAGTAGACGTGGTCACTTCGTTCTAGATACTTAAACTTATAAGTGAAATCTCTTAGTTTCGTTGTGATACCGTAGTTCTGTGTTGAGTGAATACTGGGGTAACCCAACTTTGCCGGCGTTTAGTACAGAGACAAACCTGTGAGAAACATAAACATTGTATATCTTTAACCACGTGGGTTTTACAAGTAACACCTGTCTGACAGGGCGTGTGCCTTCAGAGATAGACAGAATACCAATCCCACTAACGGTTTTTTTTAAAAGAATAAATGCTTATACTGGGCCTTTGAGCCAGATCATATTTCTTAACAAACTCTAATGTACATGCTGCCTTGTGGCGAGAAATAATTACAGAAAAAACATTAACTTTTCCGACATTATTTGACCAAGTGTGTGGTGAACCAAGATTATCTGTTGAGAGAAGTTGTCCACCGGTCATCTTCCCAATTAAGGGAAACCTCGTGTTCTGACACTGTGTGCCCGCTGAAACCCAAACTCTTACCTCGTGAATAAGTGACATTAACTTAAATCTGTAAAGAGAGAACGAGCGCCTGAAGAGAACGCTCCCCGGACACGTTGAATGAAACCAATATCTGCAGAGCTGGGTATCCGCTTCATCCACAGATAGACAGATTAAACGAAGTGTACACTAAGGCTTGCGCAAGACGGCGAACCACAGCAAGATTGTAGGTAAGGTTGTGTGAGTCAGGGCCCTGATGAAAGAACCGAGTGAAAGTAGACTGAAGGATGTTTTTCGTTTGATTCACTCACTTTGTAACTTTCCTTATGCAAGATTTTGTTGCTAAACTATATTTTTTCCTTAGAATAGATACTGCTATCAAAGTCAGTTCATACCTTCAAAAAGGGAAAATATTAGACCCAAATCATATGTATCTGTGACTCTTTGGGCTATCTAACGGGACTGTAGGCTAAACATCGAGGGAAGATCATAACTGTGGGTCTATCATTTCTTGTAGAAATTCCTTGATTTTTATGACTATTTGTATATGCTTTGAAGTAATTTTATGTGTTGTGATGGGATTTTAGATGATAATTAAAACTGCCCTTAAACTTAATCAGCGTGCTGATCAACTCGTTCTAGAATATCTATATAATCATTTGTTACAGTTTTCCCACGTGTGTACGTCTAACTGTCGTCTTGTATGTGCGTGCACGTGAGCGGATAGAACTATATATATATGCCATATATATATATGTGTTTAAACTGTCTGACTCCTCTAAATCTGTCGTAGAAAATAGGTGAAAGAGAGAAGGTTTCTCGATTTCAGAGACAGCCTCTATCACAGTCTACCATCTCACTCGTGGAAAGCTATTGCTATTACTATCTCTCACTGTGACTATCACTTATTCAAATCTAATCAGAAGGGACCAACCCAAGTCTTAATTCTCCTATCAAAAAATCTACGACACACATCCAGACAAAAGTGAAAGGAATATTCGACAGGGATGAACAGAACAGCGTGCAACGTAGGACAGTCACTCTCCGTTTCCTGGATGATGAATACCCACAGGACCTCTGGGTCCGAGTATACACGGATGGGTCAGCACAGAATGCAGTAAAGAATGGAGGAGCAGGAGTGTACATAGAATACCCAAACAACACTAGGGATACGGTCTGAGTACCAACAGGGAAATTCTGTAACAACTATGATGCAGAAGTCCAGGCAATCAAGGTGGCAACTGAGAAACTACTGAACACCAATCTCCACAGCCTGTAGTATTCCTGACAGCTGCAAGATCAGCACTCCAAGCACTTCAGTCCAGAAAATTGCCAGGTATTCAAGCCCTACTTTCTGAACTGTGCAACCAGCGCAGGGTCGCCATGCAGTGGATACCGTCTCATTGTGGAATATCAGTGTGGTGAAATTGGATGTTATAAATATTTATAGGGGACTTAGTGTACTGACTGAGATCAGCTGTGAAGGTATATATATATATATCTAATAAGAGTAGTGTATTATATATCACCTTACTTGCTACCACATATCTATATATCTCAGTCAGAATTATTCTGGAATAGTGTGATGACTACGTTATGTGTCTAGGGTATGTGTATGATGAAGTGTAAGTCACAACAACAGACAGATAAACAATTTAATTTAATCCACTACTCTTAACAACACTGTGACACTCACATACATATAACACTCTATGAGAATATCTTAAAGAAGTCACTCGTAACTTTTCAAATAACAATATGTATTCATTACTGGCATGAATGAATATGTGTCCTGATTCAACTACAAGGGAACCAGGAATCACAATCAATTTAAATTACAAGTTATGTACAGAATGTATTTAATATGAATATTGTAGTGACATATATTATTACAAATGTTCTATGTGTGTCAGTTGTGTAGTAGTAAAATGAGGTAATACTGGTTTTGTTTTGTTCAAGCTCTGTTGGTATTTGTCATCATGACTTCAATAGTTTGTCTTTAGGGACTAGTATTGGAGATGTTCACAGTTCCTGATTTTAAGACAAGTAAATTCCCCTCTTAATGTTAATTTTACAAAGTCAGTTCAAGATGAGGGGACATAATGTTGAGCTCAGCTGGCCAAGTTAGCTTATCTGGCGTGATGGCGGCAGGAAAGGACTCCTCTGCTCGAATTCTCCTCTGGGCTCTGGAGACACCTCACTGATAGCTAAAAGGACCAAGGAGTATGCTGTCCGACACTGGATTCAGCAAAGCTCTGACCAGGTGCTGCTCAGTACCATCAAGACCACTGTCCCTGAAATCAAGAAGGATGTACCTTCTACTTCATAACTAACTTAAACTCTCTTGTTACACTGATCACAACACAGCACAAACATTGAGTTCAGAGCATTAGGCCAACTGTCAGCTTCATTTGAAATACTTTATTCCAGTATTACCCTTCTTAATGGTTACTACGCCTCTGCAATTCCAGCATTATTTCTTTCTATTCAATCATCCAGGTGTCAGTGTACTGTTTGGCCATTCCATGCCGTTTTACTTCTCTCCGACACCCTCTGTTCAGGCTGGAGCATTACAGGCTTTACCTCACGTTGGCCACTGAACTACACATATATATACAGGCATAAATCAACAATTCACATTCAATTTTCATTAAAAGATATTGAATGGTTCAAGCTTACCACAATTCATACGAATAAACACAGATACGTTGATTAGCAATGAATTCTGGCACAAACTGGCACAAATTCCCATCTGCTTATCTTCCAGGCTTTTATTTAGCCAAATATAAGCTGGCTTCAACGCACTGATGCTTTATCAATCTTATTTAAACAAGTGGTTTCGAACTAACGCTCCCAAGTGTGTATATCAGCGAGTCTGACCAATGAGCCCCGTTTCGACAAGTGTTTGAAAAAATGTTAAATTTCCCCGTTTCCCCTAACAACCAAGATAGTATTTATAGCCCGACCAATCGTGGTTAGGCTTTCATTTGTTGCGCTCCAATCAATTTGGAGTTTACATGGTAGGCTATTTCTGTAACGTAAATTTTTTTCAAACACGTTAAAAAAAAATCTTATGAGCAGAAATGATTTTATGCTGTCAGGCACCCCCAATATTTTATTTTGGGTATAATTTATTAATTCCTGGACTATTTGCGTAACGTTTTACATATTATTTGTCAGCAAGCCCTAAGGAACCCAAAAATACAAATTTAAAGGAGCTACGTGGCTGCATTCAAAATATGCAATTTCTTCTACCTCCTGTTTCGAAGATGTGCTGTCTGGGTACTGTTATGTTTTCAACCGTAAACCCATCTAATGTTATCTTTTCTAATAAGAGTTTTTTTAATGATTTATAAACCTAACTCTGGGAAAGGGTAGTGTATTTTATCACTGTCCGTCTGAAAAACAATTAGTGCATGTAGACTTACACGCGTGATGGCAGCATTTGTGTATCGCGCGACGCGTGTTGCATGCGTTCCTGATTTTCAGCCCTCCCCTCTCTCTTTATCCTTTTGTCCATCTGTTCGTTCGTTTTGGTAACGCAGTATAATTAATGTTAGGATTAATTTAGGTCATTACGCAGTACGTCTCAATGTTTTTCTTAGAAATGCAGCACACGTTTCATTGAAGAAGGCGGGTAATAATACAGTAAGCTTTTATATCAACGTGAAAGCGTTACAATTTGCAGACGAAGCAGAAAACAAGGGGGATTTCGAGTACATTCTTTGTGACAGCACTGTTATTTTCCCATTGCTCTTCTCTTTATTAATTTTATTTGTTAGGCTTTATATTTACCTAATAATTTATATATGTGGATTAGAATATTTCACGACAATCAGGAAACGAGAGAGCAGACGGCCTGGCTAAAGAAGGTGCTGCAGACGAGCAACCGGATGTACCAATTACGTACCATCAGAAGAAAAAGATGATCAAATCCATCAGAAAGCCACCAACACCAACATAGGATGACTACAAAGCTATGAACAGATCAGAACAAATTATCATTCTGCACCTCAGAACAGGACACAACCGCCTCCGCAGCCACATGTATACAAAATTCATGATTGGCTATTCAGCCATGTGTACATGTGGACAGGCATTCCAGACTGCGGAGCATGTACTTCAAGATTGCACCGAATATGATATATTGAGGCAAACCCACTGGCCCAGAGAAACAACACTGGAAGCAAAACTATATGGACCTCTGTATGAACTACAAAAGACAGTGAAGTTTATACAAGAAACAACATTGCAGATATAGACAATATAGTTCAAGCGAACGAAAGAAGAAGAAGAAGAAGTTAATATACCCTGAAATTGAATCTGGTTAGAGTTAGGACATTTACACTAGTTTTAATTACCATAACCTCTACACCTCACGGTAGAAGGGGAACGACTAATTAAGTAAGTTAATTACCATAGAAGATAAGGTTATTTATATGGAAGGGGATGAACTGCATACTCTTGATCTTCCTCAAACTAACCGAACTGAAGGACGAAGTGAAGGAAACGATTGGAGTAGATGTGCTAGAGGTGAAAGGTATGGTGGAGGACCTGATTGGAGTAAATGTGTTAGAGGTGAGAGGTATGACGGAGGACATGATTGAATTAGATGGGCTGCAGGGGAAAGATATAGTGGAGGAAATGACTGGAATAGGAGTGCTAGAAGTGAGAGGTAAAAGGGAGGACATGATTAGGGCAGATGTCCTTGGAGTGAAAGGTACAGTGAAGGACATGATTGGGGCAGATGTCCTTGGAGTGAAAGGTGCAGTGAAGGACATGATTAGGGCAGATGTCCTTGGAGTGAAAGGTACAGTGAAGGACATGATTAGGGCAGATGTCCTTGGAGTGAAAGGTACAGTGAAGGACATGATTAGGGCAGATGTCCTTGGAGTGAAAGGTACAGTGAAGGACATGATTGGGGCAGATGTCCTTGGAGTGAAAGGCACAGTGAAATACATGATTAGGGCAGATGTCCTTGGAGTGAAAGGTACAGTGAAGGACATGATTAGGGCAGATGTCCTTGGAGTGAAAGGTACAGTGAAGGACATGATTGGAATTCTTTCATCTACGGTGTCTACGCCACATTCTTGGTATTTCGTGTAAGGACACAGTGACAAATTTCGAGGTGTTGTCACGTGCTGACATTCAAACCATGTATTCACTGCTTAGACAGCGCAGACTACGCTGGTTTTGCCATGTCCGCTGCATGGAAGATGGTCGCATCCCGAAAGCTATCTTCTACGGACAACTGCCAGATGGAAAAAGAACGGTTGGGCGACCGCAGCTGAGGTTCAAAAATGTGTGCAAGGGAGACATGAGGGTACTGGACATAAATCCAGCAACCTGGGAAGATTGTCGTGAGAAATTCTAATCCACATATATAAATTAAAAAGTAAATGTAAAGCCTAACAAATAACTTCAATAAAAGGAAAGAAGAATGGTAAAGAACAGTGCTGTCACAATGACTGTACTCGAAATTCCCCTTGTTTTCTAATTCGTCTGCAAATTGTAACGTTTCACGTTGATAGTAAAAGCCTACTGCTTCAATACCCGCTTTCTACGATAAAACGTGTACTGCCTTTCTAAGAAAAACCTTGAGATACGCAAGCTGACCTATATTTAATATTCCATTCATGTCATTTTATACACTAAGTTACCATAAACGAAAGACAGATGGACTAAGGATAGAAAGAAAGGGAGGGGCTGAAAGCCGGAACGCAGGCAATACTACCACAGTCTCGCGATACACAATTACTACCATCACGCGTGTAAGGCCACAAGCACTAGCTTTTTTTTCAAATCGACAGTGATAAAAAACACTACCCATACGAGTTAGGTTTTAAAAACTTACAAAACGCTTATTAGGAAACATGACATTATACTGGTTTACGTTTGAAAACATTACAGTACCCAGACACCACATCGTATTCGAAGTGAACAGGAGGTAGAAGAAAATGCATATTTTGAACGCAGCCCCTTAGCCCCATTAAATTTATATATTTGGGTTCCTTAGGACTTGCTGACAAAGAATATGTTAAACGTTACGCAAATAGTCTAGGAATTAACAAATTATAGCCAAAATAAAAGGGTGGTGCTGTCAGACAACACCAAAATCAGAATCGCTCAGTGGCAGATTTTAACACCACCATTGTACGGGAAATAGGTCCCCATGTTACCTCCTACTTGATTGGCGGAAAGTAAATGTAAGGCTAAACACGATTAGTCGGACTATAAATATTGATTCTTTGTTGTTAGGGAAACGTGAGTAAGGGTACTTTTTTTTTGAAAAGCTGTGTAAACATGGCACGATTGGTTAGACCCGCCAATATAATCAATCAGAGGCGTCAGGTCAGCACCACATTTTCAAATAAACTTACTAAAGAACCAGTGCGTTGAGCGCCAGTGCATATTTTTCTAAATAAAAGCCTGGGACATCGGCAGATCGAAATTGTGCTATATTTATTGCCAGTCAACGTAACTGTGTATTATTCCATGAATTGTGGTAAGCTTGAAATATTTGATATCTTTTTAATGAAAATTGAATGTAAATTGATAATTTATGTCTGTATATATGTGTGGTTCAGTAGCGAACATGAGGTAAAGCCTATATAGTGCTCCAAACTGAACAGAAGGTGTCGGAGGAAAGTAAAACTACATGGAATTGCCAAACATTTCACTGACACCTATCTTATTGACTAGAAAGAAATAATGCTGGAATTGCAGAGGCGTAGTAACCATTAGGGAGGAGTATACTGGTGAAAATTGTTTCAGATGAAGATAGCAGTTGGCCTACCGCTCTGAACTCAGTGTTTGTTATGTATTGTGTTCAGTCTGGAAATTTATTATAAATTAGTTCTGAAATAGGAGGTACAACCTTCTTGTTTCAGGGACCGTGGTCTTAAAGTTATTGAGCAGCACCTGGTCTGAGCTTTGCTGAACCTAGAGGCTGACAGCATACTCCTGGGTCCAGATAGTGAGCAGTGAGGTGTCTCCAGAACACAGGGAAGCTATCGAGCAGAGGAGTCTTTTCCTGCCGCCATCACGAAAAATAAGCGTCTGTGGCCAGAGGAGCTCAACATTATGCCCCCCCCCCCTCAAAATCTGACTTTATAATAAAACAGAGGGAAAATACAGTGTTTAAATTGATAGGAACTGTGAACTTTTCCCCATACTATTTCCAAGATAAACAAACACTTGAAGTCATGATGACAAATAACAACATAGCTTGAAAAAACAAAACCAGTATTACCTCATATTACTACTACACAACTGACACACATAGGATAATATTAATAAAATATGTCACTACAAGGTTCATATTGATAAATTCTGTACATATAAATTGTAATTACAATTGATTGTGATTCCTGGTTCACTTTGTATTTGAATCAGGACACATATATTCGTGAAAGTAATTAATACATATTTATATTTGAAAATTTACCAGTGCCTCATTTAAGATAGTCTTATAGAGTGTTAAATGTGTGTGAGTGTCACAGTGTTGTCAAGTGTGGTGGAATAAATTAAATTGTTTATCTGTCTGTTGTTGTTGTGACTTACACTTCATCATATACATACCCTAGACATTTAACGTAGTCATCACAATATTCCAGAATAATTCTGACTGAGTTATAATGTGGTAGCAAGTAAGGTTATCTGTAAAACACTACACCTATTAGATACAGATACCTTCACAGCTGATCTCAGTCAGTACACTAAGTCCCCTATAAATATTTATAACATCCCACTTTACCACATATATTGGGGTCTCGCTCCAGGGATATTGAACTTTCTCCTATTATATATATTGGGAATTATAAAGAATTAAAAGGTATCCTTGGGTGGAAATAAATAAGGTTGAGCTCTCAGTGCCTGTAGTGTCCTTAGATAATTATTGAAAGATTGAATTGTTTACATTTGCATGTTAGACAATGGCCGACTTGGCAAATTTTCGATCTGCTGCTGTACAGACTGCGAAAGAGTTAGGAATGGACGGGCAAATTATGATTGCTTATGTCACTGCTGAATGTGACAAATATATTGAACGGGAAGAAAGAAGATTAGAAAAAGAGGCCGAAAGAAAGTTAGAGGCTGAAAAGGAAATTAAGAAGTTACAATTTGAGGCTGAGGCTGAGGCTAAGAGGTTGCAGATTAAGGCTGACAAAGAGACTAAAGCATTGGAAGCCGAGGAAAGAAGACAGGCTGCAGAAAGAGAAGAGAAGAAATTAGCTGCAGAAAGGGAAGACAAGAGATTAGCTGCAGAGAGGGAAGCAGAAAAGGAGGAGAAGAGATTACAAAGGGAACATGAGTTACGACTAAGGGAGTTTGAGTTTCAAGGCCATGCTCCTGAAAATGGTGCCAGTCCCTTTGCCTCTGATGCCACTGCTAGTCAGGGAGCCTCAACCTCAGCTATGAATTTTCATTTAGATCATTTCGTTGAGAAAGTGGAGGGGAAACTGCGGTAAGACGTGGAATACAATGGATGGGTTTGAAAAAAATCGAAAAAAGGTGATTCGTCTTACGAGGACAAAAGACAAAGAAAATAGTCTACGTTACGGCCACAAGGCCTTCGTCAGGAAAGGAAAGAAAGTGAAGGCTAGATAGGACACATAAAAACTAAATAAAAATAAAAACTGGGTACTTCCCTGAAGGCAAGGACCGAAATTCTATCAAAATCGCTGTCTGTTGATGAGCGCGTGGCTGAACAGAAAGTGACTTCCGCTGCCGGATGTACACAATGCATACTAAGAAACTAAAAAACGAAACCGGACAATAAACTACCCAACGTGATAAAAGTGGGGACTGGAAATAGAAGAGGACAGAATGAGTGGGAGATAAATAAATATGAAATAAAAAAATGTATATGGCATACAAATAGAAGAATAGGATAAGAGTGGAAAGAGTAAAATAGAGCAAGAGAGGAGAGGGTGACCTCAGACAAAGGTGTGAAAAGTGTTGAGACCCTCTGGTTTTAGACACCCCATGCGGTGGATAAGACGGTTCTCAAACCTTTGGTGGCATATAGACGTGACAAGAACTTGAAGGATCTTCTTGTTCACAGCCGTCTCCCAAAGGAGAATGCCACTCACTTTGGCACACTACCCTGTGGTCGGACACGATGCAACACGTGCAAGTATGTCATCTCAACCCAGAAGGTGTCCTTTCCTAAGGCTACGTACACCATCACTAGTAGCTTCACGTGTGAATCGCGCAATGTCATTTATACGATCATATGTAAACGTTGCTGCAAAACCTATATTGGCCAAACAGGCAAACGACTTGGGGACAGATTCAGCCAGCACTTAAATGACATCGCTCAGCATAGGTCCACACCAGTTGCTATACACTTCAATGGTCCTGACCACCATGGTCCCATCGACATCCAGGTCACAGCGATCCGATCCTGCTCCATTTCATTCGTTGAGAAAGACGATTATATTGAGAGCTATCTAAATAGATATGAACTATTAGCTACCACATATGGGTTAGAGAGAGAAAGGTGGAGCTTAAAGTTATCTCAAGGTCTTCGTGGGGCAGCTTATGAAGTTTTTGCCAAAATGAGCAGAGGTGATCAGGAAAATTATGACATGTTAAAGCAGGCTCTTTTGTTAAGATATGAAAAGAACGCAGAATTTTATAGGAAAAAATTTAGGAATGCTAAACTACTGTCAGGTGAAACATATCACCAGTTCTCTGCACGGTTAGAGACATACTTGGAGAAATGGACTTCTCTGGGGAAAACCCAAGATCTTAAGGAAATGGTCCTTATAGAACAACTAAGAGAGTCCATGGCTCCAGACCTGAGAAAGTTTCTCATGGAACAAGGTGCAGAGAGGCTGGGTGAGTTGCTAAATGTTGCTGAAAGGTATCAAGCGGCTCAGGCAGAGGTATCAGGTAATAAAAAGAAACAGGTGGAAAATTTTAGGGCACCA